>LPNX010776578.1:452081-578111 GCA_001517045.1 Pseudotsuga menziesii
GAAGATGAACAGAAGAGTAGGTAAATGGTGCCATCATGCACAAGCTGTCTGATGTAGTGGATATGGATCTCAATGTGTTTGGTTCTCTATCTCTGAATTGGATCATTGCATATTTGAATGGTACTCTGATTATCACAATAGATAGTAGTTGAGTATTCTGATTTGAAGCCACACTCACTAAGTAACCCCTGCAACCATAAACATTGAGTTGTTTCATTTACAACTCCTCTGTACTCTGCTTCTGTAGATGAGAGTGCAATGGCACTCTGTTTCTTGCTTGACCAAATGATTGGTCCTTCAGCAAGCATGAACACATATCCTGATGTTTACTTTCAATATGTGTTGTAAGCTGCCCAATCACTATTAGTAAACCCAATCAAATCAAGATCAGATTTAGCTTTGTAGAAGATCCCATTAGTCCTTGTTCCTTGAACAAAGTTAAGGATCCTTTTGGATGCTCTCCAATGGATCTCATGAGGCTGATCCATGTATATTGAATCCACACTTACTGCATAATAAATATCAGTTCGAGTATGTGTAAGATACAGCAAACATCCAATCAATTGCCTATATAGTGTATTGTTTACCATAGGTGAAGAATCATCTTCTTCAAGCTTAACTCCTGAAAGGAAGGGAGTCTTGCTTGGCTTGCAATCCTTCATGTTGAATTTGTTTAGAAAATCCAAGGCATACTTGGACTTATGCACTTTGATTCTTTGTTTCATTTGACCAATCTCAATCCCCAAAAATTGGCTCAATAATCCCAAATCAGTCATTGAGAATGCATGGTTCATTGCATCCATCAAGGAAGCAATTTCATCCTTTGAGATTCCTGTAATGAGAAGGTCATAAACATACAAAACAATGATCATTAATGAAACATGAATCAGCTTCAAATAGACATTTGGATCTGACTTGCATTGAAAAAAATTCAGTGATAGCAGAAAGTTATCAATCTTGGCATACCAAGCCCTGGGGGCTTGCTTAAGCCCATACAATGACTTCCTTAGGCTTCACACAAGAGATGGATTAGTAGAAAATCCTTGAGGCTGTTGCATGTAAATCTCTTCAGTGAGATCTCCATTCAGGAAAGCACACTTCACATCCATGTGATGTACCTCCCATTGCTTCGAAGTTGCAATGGCTAAGGCTAGCCTGATGGAGTCCATCTTTGCCACTGGTTCAAAGGTATCATTGTAGTCTATTCCATGTACTTGTGAGTATCCCTTGGATACCAATCTGGCATTGTATTTCAAAGGTGAACCATCAGCAGAAAATTTGGTTTTGTAAACCCATTTACACTGAACTAGCTTTCTCCCTGGGGGAAGATCAACCAGCTCCCAAATGTTGTTCTTTTGGAGTGAGCTGAACTCTTATTTCATGGATGTTTGCCACATTGGATAATTTTCTGCATATTCATATGTCTATGGGTCTAATTCAACCATCAGATATCATTTCTCTACAAACATAGGATCTTTCATGCACAGAGAACTTTCAAACTGAGATCTAGTCCTCCTAGGATCGTTAGGATTTCCAGCTAGTTCTCCAGCTGCATGAATGGTCTTTGCTGACCATTTTGTTCTTGTATAAATATTAGTATCTACAATTAAATCATCAATATTAGACATATCAGAATCAGCAAGTTCAACTATCTCTTCACTTACATTCAGTGGTTCTGGTGGTAAAGAGGATTCTCCAACTTCCACTGCTGCTAGGGGCTCTTCTTGGAACTGAACACACCTTTCAATGAAGGAATTGTTTGTTATAAAATTGATTAGATTGTACCCTTTTGAATATTCATATTACCCAATAGATAGACACTCTTGGATTTGGGGCTGCAAAACCTTCCTCTTTTCTATTGGAATTCTAGCCCAAGCCCTTGAGCCAAAAATCCTGAAATGGGTCACATTTGGCTTGTGCCCACTTCATGCTTTGAAAGGAGTCATACCATCAAGCTATTTATGAGGCACCCTATTTTGGATATAGTCTGCACAGTTTATATCTTTTTCCTAAAACTTTGGTGGCAAAGTCTTATCCTCCATCATGCAGGTTTCCATCTCTTTCAGTGATCTGTTCTTCCTCTCAGCAACACCATTTTGATGTGGTGTGTAAGGGATAGAATGCTGCATCTGAATACCTACAACTGCACAATATTGAATGAACTCATACTTGACATACTCACCACCATTGTCAGATCTAAGGACCTTGAGTTTCCTCCCATACTGGTTTTCAACCAAAGCCTTAAAGACTTTGAAGAGGCCAAAAACTTCAAATTTGTGTTTCAGGAAGTAAACCCAGCAGTACTTGGAAAATTCATCTATGAATGCCAATGCATATTTGGCCTGACTCATTGACATATGAGTAAATGGGCCAGCAACATCACTGTGGATCAACTCAAGAGGTGCAGAGGTTCTCTTATGACTAGCTTTCTCAAATTTATGCTCTAGGTGTTTTCCTAAGATGCAACCTTGACAGACTCCTTTGGAAAACTTAATATTTGGTAACCATATGACCATTTCTTTTTCACTAAGATCAGAAATATACTTGTAATTAAGGTGGCCAAATATTTCATGCCAAATCTTGCTTTCCTCATTAGCATGAATTAGAAGAGCAGAGGGGTTTGAGTAGGGTAGGAAGTGTGAGAACATGTATACCTTCGAAGTATGATTTGCAACTCCTTTTGCAATGAATTTACCACTTGAGATCTCTGTGATCTCAACTTCATTAGGGGAGAATATGAACTTCTTTGGAGACCCTATGTGGGTCATCTGATACACTGATAAGAGGTTAGAGGCAAGACCTGGAACATACAATACATTGCTGAACTTACCATGGTCAAGATCAATCCTCCCTTTGCCCAAAATTTCAGTGAGAGAGTCATCTCCCAGTACTATTGGCGGACATTTCGACATGTCAAGTGAGGTGAATTCCTCCTTGGTTGAAACCATATGTCTTGAAGCTCCATAATCAATGATGAAACTAGGTGAGCTTGATGTGCTAGCAACCAATGCATGAAATCTCTCTCTGTCTTCTGAATTTGATCCTCCTTCTCTCTTCTTTGAGCTGTCAGGAAGGGAGATTCCATTCTTCTCTAGGAGTTGGGTTAGCATGTCAATTTTCTTCTTCATGCAGGAGCTTTCAGGATGATTTCCCTTACTGCAATATGCGCACTTGCTCATTTCTCCTTTGTTCTTCTTCTTCTGGGGGTTCTTTTTGGAACCTTGGGGCTCCTCTGGAGACTTGTTCTTGTCTCTCTTTTGCTCAGGTGGCTTCTTAGATTTCTTCTTGCCTTTTCAATCCACCCTCAAATCTCCAACATCCAGATCTTGGTCTTTGGAAGGTTTGATGGTGCCCATCATCACTAGTTTATCTTGTTCTTGTGTGAGAGATTCCATGAAATATGCAAGGTTAGGCATTTTCCAGGCTCAAGCTATCAACTTTGTGGCATAGAAGGTCAATACAAAAACTAAATAGTTAGGGCCAAGATTCGATATTATGGCCAAAACTAGTTACTCATCCTTCTTTTCGATCCCACACTGTTTTAGCTACAAAACAAGGGCTTTGAACTTGGAAAAATAGAGTTGCAGGGATTCAAAGCTATTGGGACTCAGGGAGATCAATTCATTTTCAATTTGATGTCCCCTCATCTCATTTGTCTTACGAAAAATATCAAAAATCTTCTCCCATACTTTATTTGGTGATTTCAATCCATCAAGATGGAAAAGGAGGTCTCTGGATATGCCCAGACACAGGAGACCATAGGACTCATCCCTCTTGTTGTGCCTCTTAATTTTATTTGAAGCTGCATTGGGCTCTGATTCTCTTACCATAGTCACTCTGTAGAGTCCTTTCTCTCTCAACAGTATCTCCATATTTTCTTTCCATTCAAAGAAGTTAAATGGATTCAAGATGATCTTCTGAGATTGATCCATAGCTTAGAAATTGTCCCTTCAGTCAGCAGAATGCTCCCAGTCAAGGTTTTCAAACCTACAATAAAAAATTGGAAGGAGATAAATCAATCTAAAAAGGATCTGATACCATGTGGAAATTGAACCCAGGCGTTAGAACAATTACACTCACAAAAATTGCCACATACACATGCAAATTACACACAAAGGAGAGTGAATATGGATCAGAACACTAATATGTGTTGAATAAGTGTATAATAGCCAACCCTGTGAAGTCATAGGATACCACAATAAATAATTACATGATACATTTGAATGCATAAGGTTTCCATTCGAATTTGGTCAAAAGCATGCTTACTAAATCTAAGCAAATCCCCCATAGGTGCATAAAGCAATTTCCAAATCTGTCTAGGAGCTCACGAATTGGAAAAATCAATTAGGCAAGATAATATATGATGGAGGGACAACTCATACATTATTTTCATGATAGAAAATAGTGGAGGATGACGATGACAAAAAACAAGTTAACTTCACCTAGTCAAACTTTCCCAATTGCCTTAAAACTCAGAAAAAGCAGGCAATAAAGCAGAAAAAGCAGACATGCTCTAGGAAGGCCAGGAATAAAGTAGATTTGATTCCAAGTGGTTTCCCAAGAACTCCATAACTCAAATTTAGAAAGTTTGACCACTTTGGATGTGTGGAGGAAAACATGCATAAGGTGGAATATGGAAACTAGGCAAATAAGACAAAAATTGGATTAATTAATGTCTAAGGTAGCTAACTATGGGTTGATTATTCTAACATAGTTAACCAATTGATCAAGTCCTGATTGACTCAACTGAGTCCTAAGTGAAGTTGAAGTGCAATGGATGACTGAGTCTAACTGAAATTAGCTTAGACACATGTCACTGGATGCCAACCAATAAGTGGTAGTGCATCATTAACTCCAATGAACCCCGATGAGTTTAACTGAAGTCAAACTGGTCATCAAAGGTGGTTGGAGGTGCCTTAGTTGACTCCAATTCATAAATATTAATAAAAATAATCAATATAATGAATGGATGTGCCTTCACCACTTAGCTTAACTGATTGTAACAATAAGTTAGTAATTAAGTGCATTTATGACACCCAGATCACCCCCGGAGTGCTCCAGTTAGCCTACCCGAATGAAGGAGACAACTTAGTTGGCCTCCTTTACTAAAGGTAGGCACGGGTGTGCTCATGTTGATGTCATAGTGTTCTCATATGATGCATATTAAGTCAATACAAATTAGGATAGTGGTTTAACAAGGTCAAATTGACCAAATTAAGTGTGCATGGTGGGTAAATGTCTCCAACAAGCTTCCAGTCCATAGACCAATTGAAACGGTGTGAAACTAGTTGTTGTTTTAACTGAAGTCCTATAAGCCTATAGTGCAGAAAATAGATTCAGGTTCCATTTGGATTTATAATCACCAACCATTCTCCACAACATAGTTTTCAAAACTTTTTTAATGTCCTCGACTTGACCATTAGCCTGTAGATAATAGGGAGTTGAGTTTTCATGGAGAAAACCCAACTTAGCACTCAACTCAGCCATGATCTAGTTAAAGAAAAGAGATCCGTGATCAGTGACTATGGATTGCAAGACTCCAAACCTAGCTATTACATGCTTGAACAAAAAGAGGGCATCCATGTGTCCATCCCCTGCATATGTAGGAATTTTCTCAGCCCAATTTTTAAAATGATCAACAGCTATGATGATGTAACCATGCCCCCCGACTAAGGTAGGATTACAATGCATAAAATCTATCACCGATTTGGTGAAAGATCCAACGAAAATGACGTGGTGTAAAGGAGCAGGGTGGGTGCATTTTTTTGGATAAAAAGTAAACAGGGTGGGCACTTTTTAACCACCTCATGACAATATTTGAATATTGAAGGCCAGAAATACCCAACATGAGGGATTTTATGAGCTGTAGCCATCCCAGAAAGATCATCAGAACATGCTTCAGAGTGGAAACCATTCAAAACTTGTTCATCCTCTTCGCATGTAAGACATCGCTGAAGAACAAACTCAATTCCATGGAGGTGTAATGTGTCATTTAAAATGATATAATATTTTGCATCATGATGGATGCGTCAATGATCATCACGAGACATATTAGGTTGAAACCTTTAGGTTTGGAGATAGATGATCAAATATCCATACCACAGATCAATTGTGCTAATCACGAACAAAAATTCATCTAGAAATGAATCATTGGGCTCAACTTCCATGAGATCACAAGGAATTTCACACATTAACTCCGTGAAAAATAAGGACTTCTTGTAAGTAGCCTTATCGAACTCGACATCAAATGCTTGTGGGATGACGATCAAATGAGAATACTTTTCCCCTAGCACTTGATGAGTCAAAATGTAATACATGGGGTTTTGATCAGTGAGAACAATCATTAGAGGAAATTTCAGTGAGAACAATCAAAATGGGCCTTTCAACCCTAATTCAAATTGTATGTCATCATGTGTTAACCAATGAAATTTCTTTAAATTTGAAATATTGTATAGGTATTAAACAATTTTTTAATATAAATTTGGGGATAGTTATCATATATTTTTTTTGTTCGTATTTCAACATATCTCCTTGTGTTTTTACTCAAATTTTGAGCAGGAGAGCACCCTGGATGCATAATTAAATTTTGCATGACATCATCATCATGTTTTTTCAGGTATTTCTTTTTTTTGGGGTAGTAGGGTCTACCAAAGGTATACATAGTGGGTACTCGTTGGATGCATAATTTAATTCCACATCCAACGAGCTTTATCGATCAAAATTTGAGTAAAAACACAGGGAGATATGTCGAAAATATGATCAAAAAAGTAGTTTTTCTCTTTTCTTCCTCCAAAATTAATAAATATTATTTTATTATTTTAACTATTATTTTATTATTTTCCTTAGGAGGCCCATTTTGAGTTGAAATTTCCTCTAATGTGTGGTGCGTAGTAAAATGTAGTGACAAAATCTTTGCACAGAAATGAATATGGACAAAGCTAGCTTCTCCACATGTTAATGCTTTGTTTTAGAGTCAATAAGACACTTACTTAGATAGTAAATTGCATGCTCTTGGCCAATGAGATCTTCCTACAATAGAACCATACCAATGATAGTATTTGGCGAGGAAGAAACATACAATAGAAAGTCTTTCGAATAATTTGGGGGGGAGGGGAGGGGGGTGTAACACCAGTGAATGTCTCAGAGCGTGTTTCAAATTATCGAAAGCTATTTGGGCCTGATCATCCCAAAAGAATGGGGTGTTATTTTTAAGGAGATGCATATAGCCATGTGTTTTTTCTACAAATTTGCGTACAAAACGACGAATAAATTTTTCCTTCCCTTGCAAACTTTGGAGTTCAGTGATATTATTCGAGGTAGGTAAGGATAAAATAGAATCTATTTTCAAAGGATATATCCGGATGCCATATTTGGAAACCGAAAATCCAAGAAGACGTCCAATCTCAACTAAAAATACACACTTGTGGGGATTAAGTCAAATATGATAGTCATGGAAACGAAGGAAAATGTCCCTAAGGTGGCCTAGGTGGTCCTCACGCTATTGGGAATTATCAAGGAGGTTGTCCATATAGGGTTTTGTAATGTGTTTGATATCGTCAAAAGCACAGGACATGGTGCGCTAGAGTGTAGCTTTGGAATTTTTCAAACTAAAGGGTAAATTACGATAGGAAAAGGTTCCCCATGGACAATTGAATTTCATCTTATGCTGGTCTGCGGGTAGAAATTCTATCTAATTATAGCCAAAAAATCCATCCATAAATGAGAAGATGGCACTCCCAGTATAATTATCAATGATTTGATTGATATGTGGAGTAGAAAATTTGTCCTTGGGACAAGCCCTATTCAAATATCGAAAATCGATGAAAACCCTAATAATGCCTTGTTTCTTAGCTATAGGGACAATATTAAACACCCAATGAGTTAGTGGAACGGGATAAATGAAACCTGCTTTCAGAATTTTTTCGACCTCATATTTTATTGCCACAACCTTCCTAGGATGGATGGAGAAATATTTGAAAAGAGATCTATACTTTTTTGTTTATTTAGTTGAAAATTTCTTTTCTACATGAACATGTTCAACAATTTTGGGCTTCATTGATATGTCGATGAGAGTTGTCTGAGTTATGTTACACAAGTTTCCTTCGAAATCAGTTCCTTGTAACAATACAAGAGTCTGATGATTTTTGACAATACCAGAACTGATGAGAGAAACAAAATTAGGATCTATAAAATTGGCATTGGGAAGGAAAGAGTATCTATGATGATGATATTCCCATACAGGTTCATCCATATTCATGATCTCCATAATAGAGTCATATGAGGGGAAATTTTGCAAGAGATAATCGAGAGTGGGGAGAGGGGAATCTAGCCAATAGGGCAGGTGGTAGGGATCTGATGCCACTAGATGATGATCATCATAGTGTATACTATAAACATACTGAATAACATTATAGGGCTCTTCATAAGGTCCTAGAGAAGATGTCTCAACAACTTCTTTACCTTTAGAACTATGGCCGGTCATGGATATCATGTTCACAATTTCCACTTCTGTACTAGGAGGGGTTGAGGTTAACACATCCATAAGGGTTGAATCCTTAAACCTTCCTACCTGAACCAATTGATAAGGTAGAGGGGATTTCCCTAGCATAGGAATATTGTTTGTAGTGGGGGTAGTAACATCTGGTGAACACAAATTGAGTTGATCGATGGTCACAATCTCCCCTAAATGAGGTAATTGGAGAGTATAAAAAAATGCCGAAGTGACAAACATCATAGAATAAAACTAATTCCTCCCCAATAAAATATTGTAATCTAATGGAGCATTGAACACCTCTACTTGAATGGAAACATTCTTTCCCCCAAGATCAACCGAAAAGCCTGGTAACAGACCATGAGGTCAGAAACCTCATCCATCAAAAGATTTTAAATTTGTGGACGACTTTGTAATTTTGAGAGAACCAATGGCTCTCCAACAAGACACAAACAATATTGAGGTGTAAGCCCCTTCATCTAATATGCTTCTATGGACCTTTCTCCCAACTACTCTGGTCATGATTTGAAACGCGAGCTGGTGGGGTAATCTAGACTTGTAATTCTCCATATTAAAATGAATCAAATTAGTGTTATCTGAGTATAAGGCCCCTAAAGTTGTCAATAGGTTTTTGTGTTGCATAGGGAAACTTTGGCATACTTATAGGGTGGACATCATGCAATCTGCTTGAGCAAAATATTCAATGATGTTGTAGAATTGTGTGGCTCAATCGTTTGGATCAAAGCTAGATTTTTGGAAAGTATTATTAAATGGGAGAAAAATAAAGCCGAGGTTAGGTTTCTTGATCGTAAGAGGACCATTAGGTGGAAGTGGAGAAGAATAACTACTAGAACGGTCTTTCTCAGGAGAATAAATTTCATCCTTCTTATTTGCGGGTTTGTCATATGACTGACTACGATTAGTAAAGCTAGAGGTTTCCCAGGACATCATTTAGATATCTTCAGTCGAATTAGAGGTTCCTTGTGAAGACATATGATCAAACAACTACTGTTGAGATAGAAAGGGGTCGATAAGTACCATCGGTGTAGGGTTAATTTTCAAAAAATTACTAATTTCTTCACGACGAGGGAAATCCTTTGTGAAGTGGTCACCACCACACAGTAGGAAAGCACACTTAACCTTCCTCTTTCCTTTGTTGTCATTCTTTGAGGTCACAATATTATATTTCTCTTGTTGGTTTCCAGACTTTTTATCTTTTCCTTTTCCTCTATTCTTATTAATGGGTGTCTGCGTAGTTTGAATAGCATTCAACTTGGTGAAAAATGTAGGAGTAAAAGGAGTAGTAGTAGAATAAATATGTTGCTTGGTAGGATTTACTACTAATGTGGGCTATATTGAACCTACAACCCCATCAACATGATTTTCTATAGGTGGCTTGGTAGGGTTTGTGTTGGGGCAAGGAGGTTGATGAATTAGATCATACAAAGCTCTGGACTAGGAATAAATGAATTCTAGATACTACGCTCAGCTAATAGCATGCTCTTTACTGACTACAAAATCCATAGCCACATCACGTGAAATGGGAGGAAACACAGATTTTGTAAACCAATCAGCCAACAATTGGTTTGGGATAGGAGATTTAATAAGCCTTCTCTGTCTCCCCCACTTGTGAATATGATCCGATATATGGGTGGAATTGTTTTGACTAACTAATGTTAAAAGATCTATACGAGTATCATAACAGATAGGTAGTTGTAAATGAGTAATAAAAACCATTACCGATGGGTTGAAGGCCACAAACGTGTTAGATTTGTATCATTCAATCTAGCATTATGATATTAGGATTTTTAACTGAGAGAATAACATGCACAACAATAAAACACAAGAGATAAGAGACACAAAGAATTTTCCTCGAGGAAACCATAAAGGAGAAAACCCCACAACTTCCTCAAAGATAGAATCAACACCAAAACTAAAACCTAAAAACATAAAGATGATCTCCCAATAGCATTAGTCTCTCTCTTGTCCCATCAACTTCTCTCTCACTCATGCGCCCCAATGAGTGAAGGTGTCTGTGATAAATAGAGAGGCTCACTCTCTATTTATATTCTTTCGTTCACTTAATGTCCTCTCCAACATGTCAGCCTCACTTAACAATTATTTGCTAGAGAGACATCTCTAGGAGAGTCTAATAACCCTAGTTTCCCACAACTTGAGGGGACTTTTTCCCTCTGACCAATAAGGAGGGTTATCGTTAACACAATGGTGGGGACTATTTCCCCAACTTACAATAACTCACCTAGGGTCAAATTCTCTAGTATAGTCTAATAACCCTTGGGCCCCAAAACTACATGGACTTTAACTCTTGATCAATAGGAGGGTTACCCACAATCACTTGACATGACTTGTTTACATTATTGAATATCCCAATAGGAACATCAGGGCATGACATGACTCAAATAAATTGCAGACACATCCTAGAATAAACATTAGGGTACAATGCATAAGATATACAAATGAATGCATTCCGAAGTTACAAATACATCAACACTCCCTCTTAACTAGGAAGGTATTCTCTCAACACAATTTATCAGCACAATTCTTCTTCTCTGTATCATCTGGATCATCATCGAGTCCTCGTCATATTCAATTCATCTTCATCTTCAAGTCATCTTCATCTTAAAGTTATCTTCATCTTCAAGTCATATTCATCATCGGATATGGATCATCACTCGATTTGGATCATCATTAGAACATCATCACTGGATCTGGATCATCATTGGAACATCATCAATGGATCTGGGTCATCACTAGATCTAGATCATCACTGCTGGATCATCATCACGGATGATATCTCATGATTCTTCTCATTACAGGAAGTTCTACAAAGCCAACCCTTTTTCATGTTGGTTGTAGGCCTAACCTCCATGTAGGTCTTCTTCAGCGCTTATATCTGACCCTAAATCAGAATGGACCACCCAACACTTACATCTGAACATGAGAGGAACACATCCAACACCATGTCAAGAAGGCATGCCCAGCACTCACATCTGACCATGTGGGAACACATCCCACAACCCTATCAGAAAGGCCTAGCACTTACATTCACTAGCATGACAGGACACACCTACTATCATATGTGAAAAGGAACAACACTCACATCCACTAGCATTATAGGACACACCTACTGTCATCTATGCAAAGGATCAGCATTTACATCCACTAGCATGGTAGGACACACCTACTACAATATGTGGAAAGGCACAACACTCACATCCACCAGCATGGTAGGACACACCTACTACCATATGCGGAAAGGCACAACACTTACAATCACCAGCATGGTAGGACACACCTATTACCATCTGTGAAAAGGCGCAGCACTTACAATCACAACCATGGTAGGACACACCTACTACCATCTCTGAAAATGCTAGCACTCACAACCAGCAGCATTATAGGACACACCTACTATCATCTGTGGAAAGGCTTTGCACTTACATTTGATCATGTGGGAACCAATCCCACAGTCAAATCAGAATGGGTCCCAACCCTAGGCTGAGGATTCCTAGTAACTCACCCCTTATATCTAATGAAGTGGGAACACATCCCTCAATCACATCATAATGGACCTACACTTATATCTGATCATGTGAGAACACATCCAAGAGTCATATTAGAATGGCCCTCAGCCCCAGACTGAGTATTCCTAGTAACTAACCAGGTGCCTCCATTCCAAGAATGGCATTTAGCACTTATATCTGATCATGTAGGAACAAATCCTATAGTCACATCAGAATGGATCAGCACTCATATCTGACATGGAAGGAACTAATCCTCTCACCATGACAGAATGGCTCAACCCTTACATCTGACCATGGAAGGAACCAATCCTCTCACCATGTTAGAATGGCTCATGGACTCATCACCTCCCTTTGGAGGGAACCTCGATCTGGAGAACACCAAGCTTCTCCCTGAAGTACTCAAACTTCACTCTGGCTAATGGCTTTGTCACCACATCAACAATATGTTCATTTGTTGCAACATACTGGAGCTTCACTGCTCGTATCTGCACCATATCCTTGATATAGTGATATTTGATCTCGATATGCTCTGACTTGTCATGGAACACTGGGTTCTCTAACAACTTCACACAACTCTAGTTGTCGCAATATATACAAGTAGCATCCAACTGGAGATCAAATAAATCAGATAGTATCTTCCTTAGACATACTGCCTCACAACTAGATGAACAAGCTATGACATACTCTGCTTTAGCTATACTCAGTGCCACACATGACTGCTTCTTGCTAAGCCAAGAGATCACACCTGATCCCATACTAAAGCAACACCCTGAAGTGATCTTCCTATCGATGGCATTTCCTTTCGAATATGACTCAACATAACCCTCCAGGTTAATCTTCTGATTCGCCTCATATGTGAGCCCATTATCAATTGTACCCCTTCAAGTACCTCAGAATGTGTTTTGTAGCAATCAAGTGAACATGTCTCGTATCTATTAGGAATTGGCTCAAGGTGTTCACAACAAAGCAAATATTTTCTCTCGTATTCGTCAGGTACATCAAGGACCCAATCATCTAACGATACATTATAGCATCAACTGCTCCTGATGAAGCATCACTCAATAGCTTCAGGTTTGATGACATATCACTACAACAAAAACAGGATTTAGCGTCTTTTTTTGCATCCTTTTTTGCATTTAGGCCATCTTTCAGTGTATTTTTCTTCTTTTTTTGGCCATATTTCTCTTTTTGCATCCATTTTTACATCCACTTTTGTTGCATCCCAATTCACACCCATTTTTGTGCTTATTTTTACACCCACTTTTGCTTCAACTTTTGCATCCACATTTGCATCTTTTTTTGCATCCAATTTTACATCAGTTATTGCATTCCTTTATGCATCCATTTTTGCATCCAATTTTGCATCCAATTTTGCGTTGGGTGTTACGACTACTTTTGCATCTAGTTTTGTATCCTTTTTTGCATCCATGTTTTTATCCACTTATGCATCCATTTTTACATCCAGATGTTGAAGAAGCAAATGAGGATAATGATTATGATATTGAGGATGGTTATGATGATGATGATAATGTTGTTGATAATGAGGAGAACGATGACAATGATGATGATGATGATGATGATTATGATGATGAGAATAATGGCAATGATGACGAGAATAATGGCAATGATGACATTGCCGATGATTATGATGTCAATGAAATGAATGATGATGGTGGTGATGATGACAATGACAATGATGATAAATAAAATTAGAATGATGATGTTGATCATCTTAAAAAATAAGTTGTTAACTGTCATGCATAAATTGTGTGTGTCCTCCATGACCCTTTTCTACTAATCACATATTTTGGGTAGATGCTATTTCTTATGCCAAAGGTAATGATGAATAACTGATGAAAATGTCAATAATCATGATGATGATGATGTCAAGGACAATGGCGATAATCATGACATGGATGATGATTATGTCGATGGTGATGACTATTGTGATAATCATGATGACAATGACAAAGATTATGATGATGATCATCATTTTCATCATCGTCATCATCGAAAACATCATCACTATCATTGTCATCTAGTTCATCATCATCATCATCATTTAAAGCATATGGGATATGTTTACCATTTAAAGCATGCATAACAAGTGGGATTATTCTAAAACAACCCACCAAAGTATAAAATTCAAACCACAAGGGAAACATAATATTGAAATTGTTCCAATTTTCTTTCTCCCAACAAAACATGCTTCATTTTAGGGAATTATGTTAAAATCCATACATTCATAGTCCATCCATACTATACTTGTAATAAATGTAAATATAATACTTAACAAAATTTATAAAATAGGTAAATATTTTATAAACACCCTTATGATATATAAACTTCTTTCACCTTAATAATGGTAAAATATGTAAATATAATAATACTATATAATTAATATAAATATGTTTCTATAGTTCATATGTTAAAAGATTTAATATAAATAAATATATATAGTTCATATGTTATGTGATTTAATATAATTAAATATATACACATATTATTTACTTATACATTATACAAATTAAAATATAGATTAAAACCTATGAAGTCTCATAGGGAGGCAAAGCAAAACATGAAGGATTTTTCAAATATAGATCTATGTACAACTACACATTTCCCAAAGGGGCTTCTGCTAAATCAATCTATGGATTCGGGGTTATGAGTATCAATTTGGTCCATCTGGTCCGTCCCCAATTTGGCCATGAGAGGATTTAATTTGGTCATGAGAGGATTTAATATTATTCCTCCCACGAGGACTTCTTAGGGCACCCAATTGGCAATGTGGGTGTCTTGATTCTCGGGCGAGGCCGTTCAACTATTCTTTCATTTCTTCCTTGTTAAACACCATTATATAAATTCTTCCTTCAGCTCTGCTGGGCTCTACGGATAAAATTTGTTAGAATTCCTTCCCACCTTTTTGTTAGAATTCCTTCTCTGCTGATAGGTTAGGGCTTTAAAAAGTTGTTTGAGCTCTTTAAAAAAATAGCACAAAGAATATATCCAAGAATTATAAGAAATTTGCATGCATCATCTAGTTGTTGCGAGTATTTTGACTACATTGAACACATTGGTAGTGCTCCATGTGAACGGGAATGAAAATTATTTCAGAAATACTTCGAAACGAGGCTTGCATTTTGTCATTCTTGTTATTTTTGCAATGTCAATATCTATATTCTTAATCCTGTAATGAAAATAAATTATTTACATATAAATATGTTATAAATAGAAAATAAGTTATTTATATTTTCATATATTTTTAAAGTAATTGTGATCATTTAATTAACAATCAAAATTATAAATATGTAAAGATTACTTTTGTGTTGAAGTGCATTAAAGAAAACCATAGTTCCAAAACGTGAGTGTTCAATGTCCATCAACCCATGTAATAAATATGATGTTATATAAAATTAAAAATATATAAATCTTAAATTTTATCTCTTCACTAAATAAATGTTATAAATATTGTTTTGGAATTTTTATCAAAATTATCAAAAACAATCTTGCTATTAGAGTATTTTATAAATAAATCACATTAAATTACCTAAATATGTTGGTTATTTTAGCATGCAAAAGATCGAGACTAAAACATGACTTATTCACTGAATGTTTTCAAATTTAAAAAATTTATGTACAAAAGTCTTTTGATAAAACTTCTTTTCACTTATGTTACTTTCATCACATAAACTTATATTATCTACATACAACTTTCTCTCATTTTTTGAAACATATCAAAGTTCTCTTCGGTGTTTCATAAGTATCGGTACTCATCAGAGCCTAAACATCCTACATGTGTCGTTCCTGCAAACTCTATAAACATGTTTCTTTATGATAAGATAAACATCCTACATGGACGATAATATACCTGATAAATCCATGCTAAATTGATGTTTCTTCTGCATATAGAACATATAGAACTTGTTTTTATAATTTGAAATCAAAATTATTTGAGCAAACATAAATTGTTTTTATCATTTTATTAAATCTATAACTAAAGATTCTCACCTAATTGAAATTTTGTTTCAAGAAGACAAAGGATTTATATTTTATTTTTCTTGAACCTAATTGAAATTTTGTTTCAAGAAGAAAACAAAGGATTTATATTTTAATATTTTTGAACTTAATTGAAATTTTGTTTCAAGAAAAAGAGGAGGGTTTTATATTTTAGATTTTACATGGATAATAATAAATGAGATTTAAAAGCTTAAAGTATAATTGATGGTATTTATATTTTAATTTTGTTTAGCCCAATTGAAATTTTATTTCAATAAAAAGGCTAAGGGATTTATATTTTAGATTTTTCAAGGATAATAATAAATGAGATTTAAAAGCTTAAAGTATAATTGATGGTATTTGGATATCTTTATTTTATAATGTATTTTTATAAGTGAAAAATACTCAACAAAATGAAGTTATGATGGTGATACTAGGGCTACCAATCATCTTTCTTCTTTTCAAGTAGAATGAGAAAACCACACTTCATGTGCACAGTCAAGTGTTATTGGGATCTAAGTGTATGTTTTGGTCATGTAATTCAATGGAATTGTTACGTCTATCAAAACTTGTGCCTCCCGAGCTACAATATGTGTGCGGAAGTGGGTTAGCTTCTGCATCAAGTTTTAATTTCAAAGGTATAGTCTCTCCTCATCTAGGCCAGATCTCAGTTTCAAAGGTATAGTTCCTCCACTTCGAGGGGTTTCGAGGTTCTCTATAGCTACCTAAAACTCCCAAATCTCCTTTTGGAGGAAACTTATTTTCACTTATGTGACAATTTAGAAGTTTGATGTAACTTATTTTCACTTATTTTCCTAGACTTGCTTTCATCACATAAACTTATAATATCTACACACAACTTTCTCTCCTTTTTTAAAACATATCAAAATTCTCTTTGGTGTTTCATTTCCCCCGCTTTGAGGGTACGCTAGTTTATAAAACATCTTATTGGCCAACCAACCGCTGATGTTTGAACTGTGAATTGTGCCTTGAGCATTGGCGGCGAGATGAGGTATATAGCGTTGGGTACTGGATTTTGGAGCATGAGCTCATATATTCTTCCATTAAAAGCATAATAAATGAATGCAATAAGTATCATGCTGGATGAAATAATTAAGGTGACATGGGTAACATATAAGGTAGTATTATTTTTATTCATGGAAACCCTAAATTTGATAAGAATTGAATTTGAAAAGGAAGTAAAACAAATGTTCTATGTTGATAACTTATGTCCTGCAATCCAAATTAGGCATTTTCTACTCATCCTTGTTCTTGTGAGAGTAATAATGAGGGAAAGGTTAGCGCCATGCCTGGCATGGCATGGATTATTTGGAAGATGTCTCTAACCTCCATTATGATCAAACAATTTCAATTCTCTCCTAGTTTCTCCTCTAATTAAAACTAGCCAGGAATCGCTATTGTTCATCGATTAGTGGGTTCTTTTAGGGGTTCTGATCCGAAGTTTACTCCACGCTACACATACAGTGGTAAATATTGGTGGCAATTACTTGGAAATTTTACAGGGTTTACAACATATAGTCATTCAGCTGATGTAAATGTTCTTATGTTTCTCCTTGAGCCGGGTTTTACCCCATCAATGAACACAGGGTTCGACAGGTCCTCCTGAGGTATTATGGAACTCTCTGTTTCTTTGCAACTATTAAAAAATTCAATTGAAATGTAATAATTTGTGTGGGTTCCAATAAACAGGTACAATTAGCTAATGCAATTTCTTTCACTTAATTTTGAAACATTCTTAGGTTATTAATTTCTTGAAGGATGTAATTAATTTACTGCTCGATGGTGAGAGGAGGCAGGTTATCTCTTTTGCCCATTTCCATTATACTCTGCTTATTCTCTACTCCCTAATTTTATTATTGTAAATGAAGCTTAAAATTCCCATCAATATGTTAAATGTCGTTAATCATACAAATGGATAAATGTTCCTCTACAGGCTTACTGTAGAATTCCCTATAATCGCTAGTTCGTCTGCTTGGCTAGCTTTCGAGGGTAGGATAAGTGCCCATGTTTTATTTGACTCTCTATTCAATGCATGAGCTTATTACTCTACTACAAATTATATACTGTTACATATCATTTTAAAATCTTACAGGAAGACAATCGAATTCTGAAGGGTTTTCTCCTTACGCGAAGTTTCCCATAATCGCTGGTTCGTTCGCTTGGGTAGCCTCCGAGCTGTAGGGTTTTATTTGATTCCCTATTTAATATTTAATAAATCAAATGGATAAATTAAAATCAGGAGGAGAGGAGACATGAGCTTTTATATTTGTAAAAAACAATTCCAAAATGCACACTATGGGCCTATATCTATCTTTTTTTAATCTACACATGCACCTAAATCAAATATTTATATTTGTGAAAAACAATTCCAAAATGCACACTATGGGCATGTATCAAAACTTTTTCTTATCTATAGAGGCACCTAAATCACACAACTAATAGAGGAGGGAATGGAATAAAGTGTATTGCTCATTTTCCACTAAAATATTTAAAATATGTTCAAATCATTTAATTAAAATCTCATTTGATAACTTTTTGAAAACAAATTATTATTTGTTTTTCAGGTTGAAGAAATGGATGGAGGTATTAATCATGAGAGAAGTAGTGAAGGAGAAGAAGATGCAGTAGGAGCAACAATACGAGACCTAGAAACTGATCTAACAGGACTAATAGCATCGAATCCCATCAAAAAGGGAAGAGAAGGAGCAAATTTCATTCTAGAAAAAGCATATTTGGAGGTTGCCAAAGTTGGCAAGGTTCTCTTCTCCCTCTCTCCTCTCCAGTTTACAATTTATTTTTTCTTTGGTGTTTTTAACCTTGCCTATTGCTTTTGCTACCATTCTGTTTCCTTGGTTTTCTGAAATAAACAATCATTATGCCAATTGATGCCTTTCTTATAATGAAAAGAGAATTGTTAAGGTCTTAGGAAAAAGAGACAGAGCATATTTTCCTCTATAGATAAACGAAGATTTGTTTTGTAAATTAGTTATAACTTGTACATAAATATGATTAATTGTGATGCCTTTAAGAAATTAAATAGAGAGATGGTTATGGAAATAAAGAAATAAACAAGAGAGAAACAATGCTTTTAAAAATATATTACAAAAGTAAGATGGATAATGGATAGCCTCTAAAAGCATACAGTTATAAACTTTCTTGCGTATTTATTAGGATTCATTCTGACATATTTGATATGTTTTGTGGTGTGTATAGGCATACCATCTTTTAAATGTCGATGACCATGGTCATTTCTTGCGGAAAAAGAAACATGACCTAGAAACATTTTGTCCTGATATTGTTTACTAGGTCAGTTTGGTTTTTTATTTTCTTTGTAACAAGTTTTAAATATCTTCCTAAGGTTCATTCCAAATTTCTAATGCTAATAATCATCTAAATGTAAACAATCTCTATTGGCAATTTTAGATAAGCCTCTTAACAAGGCTAGAAGGCTTAGTGTTGTTTATGTGCAAACTCGAAAGAAAGTGCTAATACAAGGGAGTCCTCAAATTCATCTTCCAAGAACCTTGAAGCATTTTTGTGGGTTGATGGGTAAGGTTTAGTACTCATTTTTTTTTGCTACATGTTTTAAGGCCTATGCTATATTCTTAAATTTGTAATTTTTTAGTGATATGGCTATTTTGAATTTTTTTGGGTCCATGATGGCATGAACAGTTTGTTTTATGTATTGAATTGTGATTACAGTGAAACTTCTACAAAAACTAAGCATTATGTGCAACAAAAGAAGAAATGATATTTAATCATGCCAAACTACGCCCCCATATCGAATTCATAGATAAAAAATGGGTTGAAGCTTCCAAGGTATGCACATTACTTCTGTTCTTTCAATTCACAGGAATTGATAGTGTTTTTTTAATGAATGACAGGATTTTTGCGCTTGGCCTCATCCTCAAATGGATAAAGTGATTTTAAGTTTGTTGTTTTGCCATTATTTTCTTATTTTCCTGTAATGTTTATTTCTTATTTCTTTTGTTGTCCAAGATACCCTATTCATGTCTGAAGATTTTTTTTTTGAACACATTAGGTCCAAGTATCATGTTCTAGGATGACATACTTTTAGGTTTGTCCATGAACTTCTAAGTGGATTTTACTGTGTTAGAAAATATGTCAATCAAGACACTGAGGTTCAGATGTTTTCCTTTATAATGACTATTATTGGTAATCTAGTGAGTGTTATAGATAGGATATTGTCACATCCTCACCTAGCAGAAATTTGACCTTGTCTTGTTTTATACTCATGCATTTCTTCCTTCTGCTCGCCTCCATAGCCTTTGATTGTGAGCCCTTTCTCTCTTGCCACCCTCTCACTAACACCTTGAGATAGAGGGAGACGAACTGTAAACCTCTTTCTTCGATTTGGCTATCATATAGTATTCCTCTCCATACTATGCATTCTGTTTGATAATAGGGTCCAAAAGTTTTCCTAGATCGACATTTCCTTTGAGTTCGAGTGCAGGCTATAGATATTAGCTTCCATGAAATGGAGATTGAATGTGAAAAAATCTACTTCTGGTTTTCCTTTTACTTCACGAAATGGAGATTGAAAATGCAGTGTGTATAGGTATTAGCTTCCAAGAATTTATAACTTCAATCTTTATGATTCATGTCCCAGGAATTGTTAAGTCATGAAATGCGATAATGTCAAAACTTACATTCCATATGTTTGTGCAGTTATTACCATCATACAATCCTCCCAACTTGAAAAGAAATATTACCAAATGATTTGAAAATCTTCGCAACATCTACAAAGATGGAAACACCATGAGTTTGCTCGTAGATATCACCATGGAAACTGAAGTAGGTAGAATGTTCATTAGAGGAAATTTCAACTCAAAATGGGCCTCCTAAAAAAAATTAATAAAATAATAGTTAAAATAATAAAATAATATTTATTAATTTTGGAGGAAGAAAAGAAAAAAACTATTTTTTTGTTTGTATTTTTGACATACCTCCTCGTGTTTTTACTCAAATTTCGATCGGGAGAGCTCATTGGATGTGGAATTTAATTCCGCATCCAACGAGCTCTCCCGATCGAAATTTGAGTAAAAACATTGGGAGATATGTCGAAAATATAAACAAAAAAAGTAGTTTTTTTTATACCTATCCCCAAATTTATATTAAAAAATTGTTTAGGACCTATATGGTATTTCAAATTTAAAGCAATTTCATTGGCTAACACATTATGACATGTAATTTGAGTTAAAGTTAAAAGGCCCATTTTGAGTTGAAATTTCCTCTAATGCATATGCCGGTATTTGTTCTAGCTTGAAGTTAGGTTAAATTAGTAGAGTAGTTTGATCAGGTTTGGACATACCATCCCTAGTACCCAAACAACCAATTTCAAATTTCCATGCAAAGTTGTGGAATCATATATGTCATGTTTTGGACTAAAACATGCTCTCCATAGAAAGTGCAAAACAACTAAGCGAAAAAATATTTGTCTTTTATTGCTCAAATGTTCAACCTACTAAACAAAGGTCAAATAATATTATAATAGAGGAGACAATCAGTATGAAAATATAGCGTTGCTAACTCTTTAGAATCCATTGATGTACCCCAATGATGGTTTGTTTTCATGCTCAGCTCTACATATCATATTCAAACAAACTTTGGGTTTTTGCTTCCTTTTGGGGGTTCAAACTTCAAACCAAATTATTTAGTCTATCCAATTGCATAGATTGATTGTGGTTATACTTACATTGTTTTGAGCTTAATGTAATTTTATATTCATGGAGAAATATACATCTTAGCATTACTCAAGACGTGCTTGATTTTTATGAGGTAAGATAGCAAATAAATTCTGTAAGGGTGTATTGTATTTTTTCATAGATTTCTGAACTCAAATTGATGTTGCTCTTCACAAATACAATTTAATATTTTTCTGCAATTTGTAGATAAAGAAATCTCTTTTTAAAATTTTCAGTAAAGTGAATGATTAATGCATGAAAGAATCATCCTTTGACCTATGGAAAAAAATTAAATTATCCTGTGCTTGTATTAAATATATTGTTATTTTGTGAATTGTTTCATGGTGTCAATAGGATGTATCTGGAGTCTGGCACTCTAGACTACTTAACATTAAGTGGACCTATGTTTGTTGACATGCATAGTCACATGATGAAATGGATGTCTTGTTTGCTTGGGAATTTTACTGGGAAAGGAAATTTACATTCACTGAATATTTTATCTTGTGACTTTCAGGCACTCCTGTCTTCATCTAAGCATGTGCTCATTCTGGGTTGCGTTTGGGGTCTCTGTGACTAGATTGTTTTGGGAAATATCTGGTTTCATTGCTTTTCTTCTGATTTGACATGGCTATTGCATCATGCATGAGCAACTGTCTACATCTGAATGTCGTACCATAGATGGGCTAGTGTCCCTGTTGTACCTGACTTTCACTAGTTATAAAGCTCATGTGCCATAGTTTGTTGTAAGTTGGAAATTATTGGTCCTCTGCTTTTCTAGTCCAAACATTTTTCTGATCTCCACCCATAGCATAGACATCTCTTCTTCCTTTTTTAATGTCTTTGTCTTACAACATTTATTCGCCTAATATTTATCGAGATCCTAATTGATTTAAATCTTTTTACTTCTAATGCATAGTTAAAAGATACATGGTTTGAATTTGAATACTGGACAATATGGAAATTATTGGTCAGGAAAATTCAGAGTAAACATCTCAGTAATATGCTCATATACTGCCTCTCTCCATAACGACTCCACTTTCCAGTCCTTGGTTTCCTAGTTGTCAGCATACCACTTGTAAATGTAATTCTCTATTCGAAACCTTCCAAGGATGTTAAGAATTAATACTCCTTTCTTATTCTTCTCTTTAGTTAGCTTGATATGTCATTACCAAATAAATTTCTTTCGAACTCCCCTAGTTGTGACTGAGGTTCTTTGCTTAGAAGTGAACTTGGGTCTCCTTGATAATCCACTACAAAATTCATATATTGGATGCATTTTGTTTGGCAAGGATTTCACTAAACATCTCTCATTCATTTGTGACTATAGGTAATATTTTTCCTTCATATCCTCTCCATTGCAATCACTACATGTTGTTTATTCAACCTTCTCCGTGTGCTTCATAATGATCTGTTTGAGGTAGTTTTTCTTTTTATGTGTGGTTATTTCTTTTTGCATTTTCCATTTCAAGGGCATGATTTTCACTTATTCCTTCAAGAGGATTTGAATCCCTGTTGCATGGAATTTGAGGGCCTTGAACCTGGATTTGTTTATGAATAAACAAGAAATAGGGTTTTGAGAAATAAAGGTGAGGTCTCTTTTTGATAGACCATTAATTCCTTTTTTTGGGTTCATCTTATGCTATCAATTTTTTTACTTTTTCACTCTTATTCCTTGCGTTGAGTTCCTCCTTGACAATATTTTTCTAGTTATCAAGTCATTGAAACTAAGAGGGGGAGGTGTTGCACTCCCTAAATGATTCTGCATTATTCTGTAGGCTATTTAAAGGACAATTACACCCTTTGAAGAACAAATTTTGTTTATGCACTTTTCTATATGTTACCCCCCTCATAGCATGACTCTCACCTATGGGTTCTTAATGATATAGTTCTAACTTTTTGGGAATGAAATACATATGTATCTAATCTACGTATGAAGAATGAAGGAAGTACCATCCTTGAACCTAAATTGAAATAAATCCCAAGCATGTTCCATCCTTGTGGTAGAAATGATCTCCTATTTGATTTCCGTTTTGGGAATTCTTGCTATAGTTACAGACATTTAGGAGCATCCAAGAGGAACCAGATTTTCCAACATTGGAATTTTTAATGGGCACTTTGCAAATTTTAGAGTCATGATCAGGGAACCATGATTATA
Source organism: Pseudotsuga menziesii (assembly GCA_001517045.1). Lineage (NCBI taxonomy): Eukaryota > Viridiplantae > Streptophyta > Pinopsida > Pinales > Pinaceae > Pseudotsuga > Pseudotsuga menziesii. The sequence continues at coordinate 475,995 of LPNX010776578.1, forward strand.
CTTGGCATAATTTTTAGATTGTTGTCAGTCTGTCCTGTAGCACACTTTGGGGAAAATTCAAACCTATAATGTTCAACATGTGCATCATCAAAAGGAATAGGTGTTCCTAGGTTTAGAATGAATGAGTTGAAGAGTATGGGGTTGAACGCCTTGTTTTTGGTGACATGCAGACAAGAATAATAGAAATAATACATACCCTGTGGAATTTAAGCTTATCTAGGGTGTTTTTATCCTATTTGTTGAGTAAATGCATGGTTGTTAATATGGTGCATTTTGGAAAAATCCAAAATAATATTTCAAGTAGTTTTATAACCCACAAACAATTACAAGATGGTGTTACTACTATTGCCACTTGACAGAAGACATTGGATCATATCTTCGGAAAGCAGTTTGACGTGTTTTCAGTAGCTTCTGGTTTCAACATCAGAGTGTTGTGTTATATTAGCAGGAGGGTGATCTCTATTTGAATGAAGAATAACCCATAATGATGAGATATTTCTAATTGACAGAGGAATAACAGAAGCTGAGAGAATCCTGATATATCGAAGTGGAAAAATTTATGTAATATTGGATACACCCTTTATTGTCTGAAACATATAGGTACTTGGGGGGTTAAAAGGATTATTTTTTCCTTGAAAAATTAAAATAGAAATGTTGCAAGTTTCTCTAAAAGGGTAGTACAAGTTTCTGTAAACTAAAAATTTCACGCAAAGTTTTAAACAAAAATCCTCATACAGAAATACAAATGGTCTTCAAACATAGCTACATACATAGGTGCAACAATTCGTTGGTTTTTTTTTTGGACAGTTTTTAGATGGTTATGATGCATTGGCAGATACTTGTATGATTGTGCTTGTGAAAGAAGACACTGCCCATACCATAAATCCATTCTCTTTGAGGTTCTAGTTAGTGTGAGAAACCAAAAGATATAAGAAGTGATAGGTAATACCGATTACTCTTGCATAACACTGTTGTTATTTAATGTGGTATCATTTCAGTTCTGTGCAGTTTCAAATTTTGAGCTTGTTGATGTTTGTGCTTGATGCTTATTGTAGGTTCAATATGTACAATTATCTTGATTCTACACTTGTATCCTTACTGTTTTCTCACCTACTTATTTTGATAAAGAAGAACTAGAAAAATGTTAAAATATACCCATTCTGTGTTTGTGCCATTTCCTTCCCTTTCATTATTGTAGCCTGTAGGTCATGTGAGCTGAAATCTTAATATGAGGGTTATTATTCCATGAATCGATTGCCTAGCAACTATGTTTAAGATATAGCCAATATTTGCATGTTTTCTTGATACTCGATCTATATATGTGTTATTACCTGTTTATGGAGAAGATGCTTGTTAGTAAGAAATCTACAATGTAGGCCAAAGTAACTTGATGTTTCTTGTGTAAAATAGGCCATTCTACAGTACACCAATGTTAACCTTGAAAACATGTAATGTATCAATTGTATACTAAGTTATTGATTTAGCTGTGACATATTGCAGTACATTAACACCGGGTCATGTACAAAAGGTGACGTGGATACCACGTGGACAAGCCTGGGGCCTTACTTGGTTTATACCTGGGGACAATCCAACCTTAATTTCAAGGCAACAACTATTTTCTAGAATAGTTGGTGGTCAGGGTGGAAGAGCTATTGAAGAAGTGATATTTGGTGATTCTGAGGTGACAATAGGGGCATCTAGTGACTTGCAGATGGTTCCTAGTATGGAAAAATAGGTAAATGGATGTTGGTTGCATGTGCTAATGATGTTCATTTTCATACTTTCCAAATCAACGTATTATTCTTTTAATCTCTTAGATTGGAAATGACATACATCTATTTGTCTTGCATAGATGGTGAAGTGAAACGCCGAGACAAATAAAATCCCAATGTTGGCAAAGATTGGGTCAGTTATGGAATTAAGAAATGGTAAAACAAAATCAAGTGATAGTTCTGAAAGTGATTTTGAAGAAGAGAAGGTGATATGGTTTGTTCCTTAAAGATTTAATTCATAAAATTGCATTTATTCCTTAAATAGTCTGATTTGCTGGCGCCTTGAATTAATTATGAATGTTCAATGGGTTATATAGATGAAGGTAAATGCATTGTTTAAAGGATTATGATCAACTTCTTTGTGAAAATTTAAATTCATTTGTGAAAACTTGATGTGTTACTTGAACACATTTTAGTTATTTGTTAATAATTTGGTTGGACTGTTCTTCCTTTGTTTCATTTTTTCTTCTTCTTCCTTTTTGCGTGTTGGGTGGGGACATAAAATATGATTTGATTTCTATTTTCTAAATTTATGATATTCAGGAAAATATGGAAGTAGAAGCAGAGTTCTTGCTTGACCCTAACAAGCTAAGTGAAGATGGATGAGTGGCATTAAATATTTATGCTGTGAGTGAAAATGAAGAATTCTTGGCAGTTGGCTTAAGAAACAATGGTAGTGAATGGGTGAATATCAATGTTATCCGGGTGGAAGATAAGAGTACATAGCTTGATTCTCTTTCATGGGTAATTTTTCTGACCACTTAGTAAACATTTATCAATCATTCCATGAGTAGGAATTTGAATGGACTTAACCAGCAAATTAATTTAAATAACATTTCCATGCTGATGCCAATAGAAGTTCTAGAAGACAGAACATATGATAAGCTATAATATGTGTCTCATGTAATATTAGGGTTGCATGCCACATGGGAATTTCTTTCAAAGCCAAGTTTCTATTATCGGTGGCACAAATTTCACCACTTCTATATTGGAATCAACAATTTGTCAGTAAACTTCTAGGAGACAGAAAATGGGATATAAAGACTATTTTTTTAACACTTGATGTTTCATTGGACCAACTTCTATATATCATGTGCTTATGAGTTTCCTAAAATTTTCTTTATTGAATATATAGAGTTGTTTTTAAATTTGTATTCCTCATGTTATGTTTTTACAATTGCTAATAGGTGAAATTTTCATCAATTACTTGGACTCATGACAACAAGGGTTTTTTTTATTGTCGCTATCCAGATCCCAATTATTGTTTATCATAGTTTCAAATTCACTTTCTTCTATTTACTTATGTACTTCACCACAGTTGCTTATTTATTTTCCTAACATTCACGTGTTTTGCCCTAACAGAAAAGGAGAAGGGCTAGATGTAGGAACATAAACAAATATCAATCTTGATCATCAACTATTTTATCATTTCCTGGGTACTAATCAATCTGAAGATATTCTCTGCTGGATAGAATTAGAACATCCCAAGTGGATATTTCTCTCTTGAATAACTAAATATGGAAAGTTTGGAATAATATTATGTACCATGTTTCAGATAAAAAATGGCCTCTTCGATACTTTTTAGATGGAGATTTTAACTTTTTGGTTATCGAATGTTGTTTATTTTTGCTTGCACTCATCCATTCTTGCACTACACATTTTCTATAAGTTGTATTCTTGCTTTCTTTTGTGGGCTTGTCACAACTTATATTATTGCCTTCAATTTAACTATGAATGAATATAGTCTTGTTCATAGATGAGGTTTTGTAATTTGTGATTTTTCAGAGTCATATTTTTTGGTAACACTTTTTTTTGGTTTCAATGTGTTTCAAAGATAAAAAAGAGTGTAACTTGTCTGTTGTATTTACCCCAAAACGAGCATATTCTTCTGCCATCAATAATCTTATTTTTTTGAATTTTCATCTCATGCAAGCTTTTGGCAATCCCTCAATCCATGTTGTCTTTTTGTTGTTGTTGGTCCATCCACTTTTGTGCCCTTCCATATTTGATATCTTTCCTTTGGATTGCAATTTTCTTAGCATTTTATTTGCTTATTGAATGTTTTACACAATATCTGCAATTTTCTTTTGTTCTCCTACACTCTTGCATGCTCTTTATGTCATGCCGCATCCTATTCCTTTCTTCATTTTGAGTCCATTATTTTTTCCAATATCTTTATCTTTGTTGTTACCTTCGCTACCCCACCTCTTTTTTACTTTTGTTGTCATCTTTTATCTTTATCTTTGTTGTCAACTTTTATTAGAATTAAAAATGATGAAATCTATGTGTTAATATTGCTCCTCTTCCTGATTATTAAAGGGTTCTAGCTCAATGGAAGAGCACCTGCTTTACAAGCAGGGTATTGGTGGTTCGATTCCTCCATTTCGATTCCTCCATGCCCTAATGATATTGCAATGTATTTCTAAAGATAAAAAATGTAGTAGTGCAAGATGGATGCAATATTAGATGCAATACTAAATGCAAAACATGATATAAAAGTGGATGTCACACCAAACACAAAAGTGGATGCAAAATATGACCTTAATGCAGATGCAAATGTGGACACAAAATTGGATGCAAAAAGAGACTCAACACTAGACACAATTAATGACTCAAAAGTAGATGTAATAATAGGTCCAAAACTAGATGCAACAATAGATGAAAAAGTGGATTTCTAACTAGACGTAAAATTGGACATTAAATTGAGCACAAAATATGGTGTATCGATGGACACAAAACTAGAAGCAACATTTGGCGCAAACAAAAACTTAAAACGAGAAACAATTTTAGATGCAAGACAGGACAAAACATTGGATGTAAAACTAGATGTAATATTGAATGCAAGATGGGGTGCAACATTGGACACACAACTATATGCAATATTAGATACAAACATGGTCGCAAAACTAGGCACAACACTAGGTGCAAAATTGGGCTCAAACATAGATTCAAAAAAAGACATCAACCGGGATGCAACACTAGGTGCAAACCTAGATGCAAAATATGATGTAAAATGAGATGGAACATTTGGCACAAATAGGGATACAAAAAAATATGTAAAACAAGATACAAAATTAGATGCAAATGGGGATGCAACATTATAAGTAAATTTGGATGCAAAACTAGATGCAATATTGGGCCTAAAATTGGATGCAAACCTATATGGAGAATTGGACACATAATTTTATGTAAAACATGGTGAAAAATTGGGTGCAAGACTCGATGAAAAACTAGGAGAAAAATACGACGCAACATTGGATGCAAAAATGAACATGAAACTGGGTGCAAACAAGGATGTAACAAAGGATGAAAAAAAAGATGCAATAGAAGTTGAAAAATTGGGCTCAAATAAAGGCATAACCTTAGATGCAAAAAATTGGGTGCAAAAATGGATGTTAAAAAGGACAGAAAAAAAGATGCAATAGACGGTGTTTTACAAAAATGTACAATAGCACCAGGTTTAGCATCAGTTTGTTCACCACAATTCGGAAAAAATTACACTAAAATATGGCACTAAATTCAACGCTAAATCCAGTTTTTGTTGTAGTGTAGGTGTGTTCATGGACTTGCAGTCCATCATCTCAAACCTCTTTAGGATCTCTAATGCATACTTCCCTTGTCCAGGGAAGATTCCATTTGAATTCTTCCACACCTCCATGCCTATAAAAAATAGTGCATCGACACATAATAGGAGCATCAGTGGTCTTCCGCCTTAAACCTTGAAGCGAAGGTTGGAATCCACTTTAATCTCAGTAAATCATAGAGTCATCAGTAATCTATCCATCCTGTCGTACCATGTCGAACCTTAGGATCTTATGTAGTCACTCCCTATGAAGCAGAGCATCATACTCTCTCTGTCTTCCGTACTCTATGCACTGAAACATTCTATACCGGAGTGACAAGTAGCTTCCTATGCTACTAATATTCTATGTATCCATCTAGGATCACTGGATACCAAGATCCTCTATCTTGAACTTTTTCAAAAATTTCTTCTTGCACCCATCTATGATCTTGTCATCCTCCATAGGCTTTCATCTTCAACCTTGTATCAAAGTTTAAGATCTTCATCAAGCTCATCATGTATGTGTTATCCCATGGGTGTCTTCTAAACTTGTACAAGGACTTCTTTCATTTGCACACATGATTCTGCCTATCATGTGTCTCAACTCCCACTGGCTGCAAATGTCTCTTCATATTCTATGCCTTCTTTTTGTGAGAAGCCTCATGCTACAAATATTTCCTTGTATCCCACGATGTTTCCATCTACTTCATGATGGAAATATGAACTTCCCTTCATGTATCGATATTGCATCCTAGACATCATTCTTCTTGAACTGGTCTTTCAATTCTTCTGGGTTACTTCTTCATAGCTGGAAGGTTGTACATCAATGATGTCGCTACATTCGTCATATTATTCTTCATCTTGAACTGTCGTCACTTGTTCTTCGGAACAAGTCTCATCCTTCTTTGCTTGTAGGTGATTTTACGTGATATTTCTTACAATTCAAATGCATTACTTGTATGGTAAGAAACAATTCATAAGGTATATTCATAATGAAAATTTCTTTTGCATCAAGATATATGATTATGCAACTATTTTATCCAATACAACATTCATCCATATCTCACGGTAACTTTCTATATGCTTTCCATCTCTACTAGGACAACATTGAGATTGTGCACTAATCCAATATGTCAGCAAAGAGGTTTCATTCTAGATAAGCAACAATGGAGAGTTGTATAGAACCATGCGCTACTTACCCATCACATGCATATTAGTAGTGCGTTAGTAGTATATTGTCATTAATCCGAACATTATATCATGTATAATACATTAATTGAATATAAACAAATTCATAACAAAACAATATCATGAAATGACAATTGAATACTTATCTTTATTTTTTTCGTGGCTAGACTCCTTCTTGAACCTTCAACTTTATCATCTTCTTCATTCATAATAGAATCATTTCTTATCCAAATTCTAAGAGGCCTTGAATGAATGAATCCCATGATCTTGGGAGGTCAATTAAGGTGGTTATCACAACTTCTACATTCTCCACTTCTTCTTCTACCGCTTCAAGTTGTTCTTTGATTTGAGAGACCCTTGTAAAGTACGACTATATGGTATCTACATTTTGGATCTTCACATTCTTCAACTGGTTTCTTAAAATCATATTCTAATTTATGTTCTTCCCTTCAAATAGCTTGGTAAAGGAATCAAACATATTTGGTGTCTTTAGGGAAGACACTTGTGGTACAAGTTGATCTGTGATTGAATCAACAATGATATTCTTAGCCTTGACCAAGCTCTTCTTGTGTAAGGCTTTGAGCCTCATCTCCCTTTGGAACTGGAACCTCTCTACTCATGTAGGTGTCCAATTCATTTTCTTCAGAGAGGTCATATACTTCCATGCTTGGAAGTTGTCAACTTCACCTAGCTTATCATCAAGCTGATGTGATAGATCACTTTTAAATGAGAACCTCAAATGAAAATTGCAAAAGATTAGATCTTACCGATTTGAGGTGTTTGTCTTGGTTCTGGAGTTGGTTGATCTAGGGTTTGTCAAAGAAACCCTAATTTTAAAAACTTGGAATATTTCACATCTGATTGGATAGAAATATAGATCTCTTCAATTTAAGTTGTCCAATGTACTCCTTTTCTGAAAACAGTGGAGGGAAGCTCTTGAAATAGGAAGCCCTAGTTTACAAATTTCTTCTGCAGAAATGCCTGATACTGTTTCTACAACATATCTGAAATTACTACTTCTCTATGTCTAAAAATTATCTCTGAGGTATCCTAGCTTGTCCCTGTTCCAAAACCACATGTTTCATCAGAATTGGTTTCACAAATTGGGACTTATGAGTATTTTCCCAAGGTGACCTGTTATAGGACTGTTCAGAATAATGAAGTTGTATGGAATGCCACATGTCACTTTTTCATCTTCTGGGTCTGAAACATGGACCACAGAAAGTACAGTCCATGCCCTTATTGGAAAATCTTTAGAAATTTCATTTGGACCTTTATACCCCAATATATAGCAATTATCCCCAGGTGTCATGTTTAGAGATGAATCCTAGAAGATCCTAGAACCCTAAATTGGAGGGATCATATCTCCCAGAATATAGTGAAAACGAGGCTGAAGTTTGGACATAGTGTAAAACAGGATTTTATCTCCGGCCTATAAAGGTTTTTTCTCCTGATCCTTCTCCAATCCTGAGATATAGCGAATCTATCAAAATGTATCAGGTTTAGTATTTTAGGGTTTTTCCATCTCGGGGTCAAACTAGGGTTTGACTTTCTCGGAGTTTCACCCAACCAAAAATATCAAACCAGGTCTCTAAACTTTGATTTTGATAAGGAGAGAAATTGTATGCTGGGCTCACTCAAAAATTATTCTTCTGAGAAAGCCCTAAGTTACTGCACCAAAAACTGAAAATTCTCGGAATTGAATTCTGCTTTGACAGAAAGATGCACCCTTCAATGGAGAGTCATTCTAGCATAATTTTGCTGATGGACTATGGAGAGAGACCCAAAGAGTAAGAAGTCCTATCTTCTTCAGCTGCACGATGTCTTATTCTTAGGTTATCTCTGATACCATGTTATATTTTTATCATTGAATCTAGCATTATGATTTTAGGATCTTTAACTGAGAGAATAACATGCACAACAATAAAACACAATAGACAAGAGAGACAAAAAAAATTTCTTAGGGAAACCAGAAAGGAGAAAACCCCGCAACTTCCTCAAAGATAGAATCAGTGCCAAAAGTAAAACCTGAAAACATAAAGATGATCTCTCGAGAGAAGTAGTCTCTCTCCTCTCCCAACAACTTCTCTCTCACTCAAGTGCGCCCCAATGAGTGAAGATGTGTGTGATAAATAGAGAGGCTCACTCTCTATTTATATTCTTTCATTCACTTAGTTTCCTCTCCAACATGGCGGCCTCACTTAACAATTATTTACTAGAGCTGACATCTCTAAGAGAGTCTAATAACCCTAGTGCCCCACAAATTGTCAGGACTTTTCCCCTCTGACCAACAAGGAGGGTTATCCTTAACACAATGGTGGGGACTATTGCCCTGACTTACAATAACTCCCCTAGGGTCTACTTCTCTACGATAGTCTAATAATCCTAGGGCCCCAGAACTGTGGGGACTTTAAACCTTAATCAATAGGAGGGTTACCCACAATGACTTGACATGACTTGTTTACATTATTAAATCTCTTGATAGGAACATCGGGGCATGACATGACTCAGATACATTACAGAAACATACCCAAATAAACATCAGGGTACAATACATAATATATATAGATGAATACATTCCGAAGTTACAAATACATCAACAAAATGAATGTTGAAAAATATCAATGTACCGCTTGGCAGTCGTACCCTTCAAATTTCGTTGGAAGAGCCTCAAATGAACTAAATCATACATCAAGGAGTTAGAAGAATGTCGTAGATGGAATGTCATAATGTAATTTTTGGGATCTTCTCTTTACTTCCTATCAATCTTCGGTATGTCTAATTGTAACTTAACTAGAATTGCAGGCCACGAAGGGTTACACTACATGGAGTCAATGATCAGCTTGGACAGATCAGGCAAGTCCAAAGTTTCCAAAAAAGGAATTTGTCGATTAGGTTGTACATACTAGTAATATTGATATGGAATATTTCTACTAGTAGGACCATAGGTTGATTGATACACTGGATGTTGAGGAGTTGGATTTGTATATGATCCTGCTGATGATTCATGAGATGGTGGAGGGCCTCCAGAAGGAGGGTTTCCTCTAGGTTGTGGTGGTCCTCCAGGTGGTGGTCCCCTTATTTGGTGGTTCCCCATAAGGTGGCCCTCTAGCTGGTGGTTCCCCATAAGGTGGCCGTCTAGGTGGTGGTCCTCTCAATGGTGTTCCTGCATGTGGTGGGCCTCTCGATTATTGTCCTCTGGGTGGTGGTCCTCTAAAAGGTGCTCCCTTAGGTGGTGTTCTTCTAAATGGTGGTCCTCTAAGTGGTGGTCCTCTAGAAGGTGGTCCTCCAGGTGGTGGTACTCCAGAAGGTGGACCTCCGCCATGATGGCCTCTACTGGGTCGTCCTCCACCAGGTGTTCCTAGAAATGGTGGGCCACCATAACCTCAAATAATATTCATAGATGTCCCTCTAGGAATAGGCATATATGACCAATTAGGTTTCCCCCATGGTGTAAACATGTTTTCAAGGTAAGGTTTTCCAGGATACACCATCCCTATAGATGTAGGTTGAAAGTTCACATTGCTTATAGGTGGTTGATTTCCTGGGTAAGTATAACCCCAAGAATGTTGATTAACTATAGGTTGTACCCTTGAGGGTTGACCTATACTGGAAGGAAGGATAACCACATTAGTGTTGGTGGAAGGACAATGACTCCTGGTTGTCCTACAATGGGTTTTTTCCTTATACTATAAGTAACTATGCTAATAATTGAAACAAATTGGGATGGGGGTTTCCCCTTAGTGGTAGAATACATGGGAGTACCAGATGCACAACCAGGATTTCGAACTAGAGGAGTAGGAATAGAGGGTTAACCTAGATCATAATATACTAGAACTTGAGCCGTTGATCCTAAATTAGGAGCTACTTGAGACATTGAAAGTGCACCGTATCCTTGGGGGTTTTCTTCTAAATGATGGGGAAGAGGATAAAAACTCATCCTCCATAAATTTTCTCCCATATTACGTATACGCTCAATACATTTCTGGAAGAATTATGCATTTGACAGAGTGTCTATAAGGGATTTACTTATAGGAGTAAGTACAAAAGGATCTGGTTCAGTTACAATAGTTCCATATGAAGAAATAGATTTCCCCTGGGAAGTTCTCAAGAAAGGAGCATTTGGACCAAACTTTGTTCCTATGGTGTCATCTCATGGGTGATTGAATAGACAATCTAATGAACTAGGTTTACCTTCTATTGGAAAATGAAAGGTTGTATCAGCTGTAAGAGGCCGTTGGACCAAGGGATTATCATAAGAAGTAAATTCTTCCCCTGCTTCCACAATTGGGTTCCATTCCACATGGAAATCACCCGTGACACCTTGTTATGTGGATTCCATTAGGATTTATCCTATAATAGGAGGAAGGTTGGGTGGTAATCCTTGAAATATTCAATATCTTCTCAAAGTAAACTCAGCTAGATCGCTGGTCACTAAAAACATAACCTAGAGTTTGAAACTAGAATCACACACAAAACCACTCCTACATAATATAAAGGTCACAAGAAAACTTAGGTTATAAAAGGGGCTGATAAAAGTTGGTTCCTCACTAGGATTGTCAAGTCTTTGCAACTCACAATATACCATGGGGTCCAACAGTAAAACATGACATGGAGGATTGGGAACATACCCTTTCCTAAATACCTGACTGCCTGGATGGCATGTGCATAGTAGCTCCCTGAGTGTTGTTCTCGGTGTATTGATCCAACAAGATGAAAAAAGTATTTTCTTAGTTGGTTTAAGGTATCCTAGAGGGGTCTCCTGATATACACAAGGTATGTGGGAGATAAAATCCGTGTTAGTGTTGTCTAATACACAACCATAGAAAAGGGGCCTTATGATATATAACCAAGTACGTGAAGTACCTTTCTATATACCTCAAGTGTACGTGAAAGGCCATTCAATATACCGATGATACGTGGAAGAAACACACAGTACTCGAAATGCAGTGTAGGCAATAGAATGACAAATCCTATGTTTTAAAATGATGGAACATGTCTCTATCCTATCACTCAAGTTACTACAAATTTTCATGTACAACTAGTGTTAATTCTATCTTGAACGATTAGGTGAATGCATGAGCTATTGACATAAAAGTAAAACCATGCAACATGATATGCAAATTTTTTACTTTATCATTTGAGGTATGCCATAGTTATAGGAGAGAGAGAGTGATTCAATTATGTTTCTAAACAAAATTCCCAAACAGTCACACTGAACTATCTTTCAAAATTCAAAAAAGAAACAAACTTCTACTAACTAAACTTGAAATAAAAACAAAGTAAGATCTATTTTCCAAAAAGAAACACACTACTACTATTTGGCAAACCAAACCCTGCTTTTTAAAATTATTCAAATATGAAAAGACCTAACTCAACCTATGATATTTTTGGTGAGAAAGTAACATATAAAGAAAAGAATAACATGAATTTCTGAAAGTTTGTGAAACTAATCAAGGATTCAATAGTTCATCTTCAAATAAAACTATGATCAAATTTTCTTCTAATCAAAAGCAAAATCAATCTTTCATGAACCTATGAAGAATAAGACTGAATAAACCAAAAGAAAAAAGATTTCCTTTCAGCTGATCTAACAGTAAAAATGGATCTGACTATATGACTTCTAAGCACTCTTTTGACAATCAAACCCAAGCATAGCAAGCAGCTCAACAAATGAAAACAATCTATCTTTTCAAAACAAAAGAAATAAGCCGTTTACCACTTTCCAGATCTTGAAATTAATAGCCAACCATCAATAATGAAGCTAGAAACACTTTGAGGAAACAAAAAAACTGATGCAAAGTTTTGAAAACACAGGGGTATGAAAACGTACCTAGAATCACTTGCAGAAGGTTGGTGACAGAGTGTTACTTCGTAGGAACTTCCTTTTGTCTACTGTAATAGAGCGATGGCACTTCCTGTTGTCTATTGAGCATACATTCTGACACCATTTAACATTAGAGGAAATTTGGGGTCTAAAATGGGCCTTATAAGAAACGCACCAACAATAAGTTCTTGTGAGTTGGAATTCAAGAACCAATAGAATTCCAATAAAATGCATCAACCATAATGGTTGAATTGACATATTTGTCATAAAATAAAAAAAAATTGTTCGTATTTTCGACATATTTTTGTATTATCGACATATGATGCATCCAATAAGAACCCGTACTACAAATTTTTTATGGACCCCACTACGCCCAAAACAAGAAATACCTGAAAAAATGTGATGATGATGTCATCATCATGTTTTTTCAGGTATTTCTTGTGTTTTGGGTAGCGGGTCTATCAAAAGTATGCAATGTGGGTAATCATTGGGGTCAAAATCAAATTCTACATCTAACGAGCTCTCCCAATCGAAATTTGAGTAAAAACACAGGGAGATATGTTGAAAATACGAACACAAAAAGTATTTTTTTCTTTTTTCCTCCAAAATTAATAAATATTATTTTATTATTTTAACTATTATTTTATTATTTTCCTTAGGAGGCCCATTTTAGATCTCAAAATTCCTCTAATGTGTCTTTGCTGAAAGCACGGTGGGTCCAATAGGTTTCGAAACAAAAAAAGAGCGAAATAGAGAAAGTTAAGTATCATATGACTCACATCGAATCATGAAAATTACAGGAAAATTAAGAATAGAAAGTAAATATGTCTCATATCTGAGCATATCTGGTCAAACTAAACCCGAATATCACTTCAAAGTAGGAGATCTGATTACTTGAAAAACTTGAGGTTTCAAAATAAGGACAAGGACTGAAAACCAAGAATGATCAGAATTTCTGAATTTAAAACCAAAAGAGATCAGAAGATTTGAATGTATTCCCCAATAGAGTCACCAGATTTGTTGTTGAAACTTTTCAGCTCCTGCAGATAGGAGTTGTTTCCCTAGATTTGAATGGTACATGCCTATAACAAATGAGTGATAACAAGGATAGACACTTCCCTTAGATTTTGTATATATCTATAATGAGTCTTTGATCTATTCTATAGTGTGATGTATCACATTTCTATGGTGTTAGATCTCCGCATATGTACCTTCAATAAACACATCAAACAACAAACAAGATCAAAAGTACCATAAAATGATTTACAGTTCCATATAAGTGACTAAGGAATCCAATAATAAAATGAGTGATCATAACACAATACATTTTAGGGGAAAGAAACTATTATTGCATTTAGATTAAGAAGATAGAGTATAACCATTTTCCTTAGTATTGTGATGCCTCCTCACATGCCATGTCTTGTCCTCAAATATCCAATTTGCCTTATCTATGCTCACCCTTGATTTGGCTATAACTTTAGTGCAACATCATAACTTTTCTTCTCCCAACCCATGGAGGATGAGCTAGTACTTATAGACGTTGAGAGGATAGGGATGGTTGAGAAAATGGTGGATCAGGTGGAAGGGAGATACTACTAAGGGAATCTCGAGTCTAGGTGGTCCACAAGAGTAGGGATGAGGGTGCCACAAAGCTTTCCTTTGAGAATCTTCATGAATATTCTGTTTTTCCTTTTGAAACTAGAGCATTGCTCTTTCACTATGGATACAGAGCGTTACCATGGTGGAACCTCTTATTGATCAAAGGGTAGAGGTAGTGTCACCACTCATTGTCAAGAGACAAGAGGTGTCCTAAAGAGGGTAACAATTATTGCATAAAGGGAAGAAGCAATGGTGGACTTAGGTATGAAAAATAAGAGTCTGAGCTAATGTCCAATTTCACAATTTGGGGATTGAAAAAAATTTATGATGTTTTGTGCCTCAACACATGATGGTGACGAGAATTATGTGTAACACGACCATCATCGACACCTTGAATATGTGTAGGAACTACCTCATGTGGAATAAGTTTCTTCTAAAGACATACAACCTGAGTCTAAAGTATTTATTCGACCAACCATATTTAAATGCTAGCCAGGATAGATGGTTGGCCTTCCGTAGCGAGTACGACTTCAAATTAAAGCACACAAAAGGAAAGGAAAAAAAAACCGATGATTCTTTAAGTCGATAAGATAATATGTTGTATGAGGTAACTTTGAGCCAAACTAATTCATACTTGCATGATAGGATTATAACAACAATCAGGGTTGATCATTTCTATATTGAGGTCCTTAAAAAAATTCAAGAAGATACATTATTCCAACAGTAGAAGTAATATAACGGAAAGAGGGGTTGACAATTTCTATGTTGAGGTTCTTAAAAATATTCAAGAGGATAGTTTATTCCAACAACAGAAGGAATATAAGGTAGACGAGTCAGTATTATTGTGGTCTAAAGAGAGACTCTATGTCCTTGATGGAGGAGACATCAGGTCCAACATTCTAACCGAGTTCCATCAAAATCCCAACTCAGGGCACCTGAGATATCAAAATATGATATCAACAGTGAATAAACACATTTCTGGCCTAAGTTAAAGGCCTTCATAGCACTATTCATCGCAATATGCCAAGAGTTCCAACTAGTCCAAGTGGAGCACCAACATCCTTCAAGGTTGCTACAACCATTACCCATTTCAGAATGGAGATGGGAGGTTATCAGTATGGATTTCATTACAAGATTACCAAAGAGAAAGAATCAAAATGATTCCATTTTTGTAGTATTTGGTAAGTTGTTAAAAGAGGCATGCATTATTCCTGTAAAGTCAACATACAAGGTAGTTCACATTGTAGACATTTTCCTAAAAGAAATATTTCGATTGCATCAGATACCCAAGGAAACATCTCGAATCGAGATACAAAATTTACCAGTAACTTCTAGAGATATTATTCTCTGGATTAGAGGCACAATTAAATTTCAGTACGACCTACCACCCACACACAGACGGAGAGATGAATCGAGTAAATCAAATCTTAGAGGACATGCTTAGAATGTATGTAATGAACAATACCCCGAAGATGGAGGATTACTTGCACCTCACAGAGTTTGCATACAACAATGGGTACCATACCTATGCCAAATGAGTCCCTTAGGGTACTCTATGGAAGAAAGTGTATGACACCAATGACTTGGGATATCTTAGTGGATAGACTCATGGTAGGGCCATATTTACTAAAATACTTAGAACAGTTAGTCACCAAAGTGCAACATAATAAAAAAGAGGCACAAGACCACTAGAAACATAATGCAGATGAAAAGAGAAAGTATAAATATTTCCAAGTAGGTGAACATGTTTATTTAAAAGTAAAGGAAAAAATAATCTCATTGAGCCTGGGGAGGTGCGGAAAGTTCGCACCAAGATGTTGTGGACCCTTTGAGATACTAGCGAAGAAAGGGCCAGTGGCGTATGAATTAGCTTTACGCACTCACGTAAAATTTCATAATATTTTTCACTCATATTTATTAAAAAAATATGTCCATGATACTAAACATGTGATTGATTGGTCCTTGTTACAGGTAGAACCTGAAGGGGAGTTTATGCCAGAGCCCCTTCACATTTTGGACAAGAAGGAAGTACAACTCAAGAAATTAACTATTGTCCAACTAAAAGTGCAATGGAAGCACTTTGGGATTGGTGAGCCACATGCAAGAATGAATTCACCTTGAAAAACGATTACCCCACCTTGTTTCATGATTTCATTTATAGTCCCTCGAACACCAGGACAGTGTTGTTGTAAGAGGAGAGGGATTTAATATCTTGAATTTTGACCTTGATATTGTGGTGCAGGTGGGTTGATCTCAACTAAATCTAACCAGCACTTCCAGGATCTAATGGCCCCTACACTTAGTAAGACTTCCAAATTTATCCCAATGGCCAAATTCTACTTTAAAACTTCCTTCCCTCAACTCTACCTCTGGAGCTTCCCTTTCGTAGGTGGGATACGAGATGCGGGATCTTGGTTGTCCAAATTTATCTACACAATTCCAGTTCCAGAACTCTATTTCTGCAACAGAGTTTCTGCATGTAGGTTGTAGGATATCAAAATATTGAAGGCACAATATACAAATTCCTTTTCCACAACAGCTTCCCCGCAATCGGATTGCGGGATGCGGGATGTGGGATGTGGGATGACAAATTTCTAAATTTTCTCCCCTGCAACTTCCCCTCCGCAAATATTCCTCGGAAATTTTATCAGCTGTCATATCCTTGCGGCCTTCTCCATGACTGTTGATATTCCTTTTTGATGCAAACTTCTCATATCTCTACAAATCTATTAAATTCCTTGCAAATGTTGTTGCGGGGCACTTCAGGACCATCAGATCTTGATTTGCGGCCTCAATCTCCATCATTTGTTCTCTGTAAAAACTTGTTCAGATAGAAAACATGTAGGTTGCACTGATTGGTCATGAAATTGATCAATCCAACCTACAATATTCACGATGCTTTAGACTGACACTCTTATGCATGCATCTACTCTATACTTCAACTACTTAAGCAAGAAATTGATGCGTAAAATCAACACTTCACTAAAATACATAAATGTTCATGAAAATGCCGAAGTTGGCTCTGTAAAATATACAGTTCAACACAACACACGCATAAAGGTTAACAACCCTACAAACAAATGATTAATCCTTCAATTAAGAAACAACGGGAAATACACATAGCTTAGATCTCTCTCCTTTCGATTCTTTAAAATATTTACAAATAGGAATCAAACATAGGTATGTCCTCTCTCTGTAAAACTTAGAATTCTAAATGCTAAAGAGAATAACCCTTCCTCCATCTCTAAATGGTCTACTTAAACTAAAATCACTACCCTATCCTGAGTGGTACTATAACTGAAATAAACACTACTACGACGGATGATGAAACATCCCTGTCTGAAACAAACAAATGATGTTTCGATCTCCACACAGGGAGTTGTGATCGACAATGATTCCCTATGCCACTAATCAGACTATGACTCAATACAAAAATGGTTAGAAAATAAGCCATAGCATGTGACAAACTCATCACATTGTTGGCATGCTACGATGCTCCTGCATCAGAGTCGCAAGGTAGAAAAAAGTATGAACCCCTACTTATAAGATCAGCTACAATGAAACCCTTGGCTTCCAACTTTGCATCGCTCATCCAAGTAGAATCCTCTGTTGTTCACTTTTTCCACTTGATCAAATACTCCAGATATTCCTTCTTCCTTGTACTCCTTGACACCCTAGTGTCCAGAATGGCATCAACTTCCAATTGTTGTCTCACAGGCATATGTGCTACCCATTGTAAGTCTTTAGTAGGATATTCACCTTCTGTAAATGTTCCAGTGTCACTTTCTACATAAGGATATAGATCTTCTACATTAAATATTGGTGAAATACCCACTCCTATAGGAATCTCTAACTCATAAGCATTCGTTGAAAACTTCCTGAGTGTTCTACAGGGTCCAAACTTCTTCATCTTTAGCTTGTTATACTCTCTGTTAACACCCAATTAAATTTTGGGCATGGGTGTTCCTCGCATTATTTGGCCATGTCGAGGAGTGGTGAATAGACAACAAAAGGGATTTGATGGCATGCACAGGGTTGTGCTCAGCAGCAGGATGGTTTGAAGATCAGGAAAACTGGGCTAAAGGGTAGTGTTGGATGCGTTAAAGAGGGTTCCTGATCGACGACTAAAAACAACTGAGAGGCAGATCTTTTCACACGGAAAAATCTCCCAACCAAAAGAAACTCCCCATCCTTGCAAAATGAGTTAAATATCGGGCGTATTGAACGATCAAGATTGGAGCCCGAGAAGATCTGTGGCGATGAGCCATTTCACATCCTGAACTTACAAGGAGTAAGACAAAAATACGCATTGCGAAAAGAGGTACAGGTCATTTTCATCAATGACGCTAGTACAAGAAAAGGTAGATCGATGGCTATACTTCATTTCGCAATCCAGAGAAGCACAGGAGGAAACAAAACTACACTGTGAGAAAAGGGCTGGGGTCTGCTTAAATCGATGGTAGCAAAGGAAGAGGGTCTCGATCAGTAGCCTGGAATCCTACACAGAGAATAAAAACACATGTGAAAATAGGAGCCCCACAGATCTACGATCTGAGAATGCAGAGGGTGAATCCATGGTGTAAGCCGCCCAGGACATACGTGAGAGCTATGATGTGTAAAAAGATATAAAAGGCCCACATGAAGTTGCAAAGATTTGTTTTTTTCTGAAACCTTAAAGCTTTCAAATATCAAAATCACATCCAAAGCACAAGCCTGGATCAGCCAGGGGACCAAGCTATGTAGCAAGGTAGGACCAAGCTACGGAGCAAGGTAGGCCCTTGACACTCTTTCAGTATTATTTGGAAATTGTCTCAATGGAAGTAATGGGGGTAAGAGATGATATAGAACCATAGGTATCAGGTCAGAATATGGAAGAACATCTGTTTGATGCAAACTTTGAGGTTTATGATACGTTTCTGGTCGGGGAAACTATCGAAGCCTCCAAGGGAAAATTGGAAGTTCGTAAGAACCGAGGTATGGATACCTGCTGTGTTTTTAAGTATTTCTTTCATTTTTTCTCTATTGAGAAAACCCCCCAGTTCCCTGAATTTGTCGAGTAGTGCACAGAGAAATTCTTTGTCACCGAAGGAGTTATCATGAATACGTCCAAGCCCAAAATTCTCTACCGTCGGCAAAACCCTAGATATCCCTGACAAATTCACCCATCAGACCCAGGACTATTGAGAAGAAGACATTATTTGCTGCTTTAGAGAGTCTCCTACTGAAAGTAAAGAAGCCTTCTTGAAATCCTATTCTAAACCTGATAGTGAACCCGTCAACCTATCTTACCCTATTGACCTTGGCCAATTCAATGAAGAGACTTAGTGGTGTATAACCATGCCCAATAAGTTGTTAGGTTTAGATACCGATGCATACATCCTAGAGTCATCACTGAGCCTTTTATTTGTCTTAGATACCTGCCCAACCGAACCTGAATTGCCTGGATAGTCAAGTCAGTCTTGTCACCTTAAGTTTTATGAGTTCTTAGTCGAGAACATTCGTTCTCAGTGTATCACACCAAGTGAATCACACTTGTATGGCCTTCCCCTGTCCCTCTACAGAATCCTTGGACCCCTTTGACCATTTATTGTCCTTTGATGTTTCCTAGACCATCCCTATAAACATGTGAAAATTACTAAACCCGACTTTTAAACCCCTTATCGCGTATATACACAGGTTTGACCCCTAAAACCGTGTACATCGGGATGTGTACAAAATCCAAATCCTTTTGGAGTTTTCACTGACATGGATCTGACTCACCTGTCTCCTGGCCTTCCATATGCCTTGAGATCGCTCAGATTTGACCTTTCATTACCCCATTGAAAATCTATATAAGGAACTCTTTGAATACATTGAAGGCATAAGAGAATTGAGAGCAAAGAAACTATAGTCCATTGTTGCTGGAACTTGTGCTTGAGTCTGCATCCCTTTCTCCCTTGGAGCACTTTGGTGTTTTTCCCAAGCTTGCCTTTTTCTTGGGAGCTTGCTATTGAGAGCTGGAGGATTGAGGTGGTGGAAGCCCAAGTGGGGGATTCAGTTTATCCAATTCGTAGACGTGCTGATAGAGGTTGTATTCATTGTAATCTCTGATTTTATATTAATGTAAATATCTTTTCCGGTCCAATAATGTATGTTTGAATGAATATTTTATCCATGGATGATTTCAAATGCTTATAGGTTGTTGATTATATATGATAGAGTAGATCTAATACCAATATATAGTATGCTTGTCTTGTTTAGTTGTTGTTGAGGAAGTGATTCATCAATTCAAGCTGAAGTTGGAAAGCTTAATAGGGATCTACTTCAACTGCTCGGAATAAGGTACGAGGTCTAATCCTTTAGTGTTAGATATTTTATTTATATTGCATATTGGAAAGGATTGATTTCTGGAGTAAAGTTGTCTGTTGTGGTACCCCAAGCCATAGGAATTTCTCTCTGTAACACTCAGTTAATGAACTCCCATGATGCCAGAATGTTCAGGTTCTAGTCCTTTCTACTGAGGATGTTCATAGACCACAATGATGAAGATGTGAAACTACCAAAATTGGCAGTCACTAGCGAAATGGCCACTAATTACAGTAAATTCATGAACCATTTGATGGCCGAAATATATGAAGTATTTTTCCAGGAAATACTGCCTAGGGTGTTTCCTGAAATGAGACAAATGTTGTAACTGTCAAAAGGTAGGAGGATAGGAGACTAGTTCCTCTCATATTTTGGGACAACCATAAGACTGTATGGTTTCGTACATTTGCCATACATCCTACCATCTTTCTTGGCCCCCAGGATCTTCTATTTGGAGTTAATCCAACAAAAACTCATGGTCGAAGAAGAACACTTCCTGAACTTCAAGAAGTGTTCAAATTTGGTCCTTCCTTGGAAATTAGGACCATATACAGTCAGAAACATGGCGACATTTCCTCTGGTCTCCAAATTTCTCAGAGACATGGGATTTCCTCGAGACTAAGCAATAAACTATGATCCTCATCAGGTTATCTCCAAGAGAAGAACGACCCTGAAATGCCAGCCCTTTGAGCACATGGAGGTGCCTGGAATTAGATAAATAGAAAATTGGGATGATTTCCCTAATGTTGTCCCAATGGATACCAGCGCCGAGTAGGACTCTGGCTCGCAGCTACCCGGAGCAAATTCCCCCCAAGAGGAGTTGGCTGCGGTGGTCTCAATTGTAGGGGGATACTCATCATTGGTCAGTTACTTGACGAGTTCGATAAAGAGAGGGGGTATTGAGGCCATGGACACCAAAGAAGTGGACACTACCAATACGTCCAAGAGGAAAAAAATAGAGCTTGGACAGCAAATGGTGCAAGCTAAAAAGAGACAGGCAAAGAAGAAGAATGTAGTAAAAATACAGGAACATGTGGAGCCCGAGGTGGCCAAATTGCAGATACATGAGTATGTGTTTGAAGGGAAAAATGAACAAGCGTCCAAAGAAGAGTGGCTGAAGTATTACCGAGATAAAGCTGACAAAACCTTTGAGGAGACAGCAGAATTGTACCATGAAGCCTCACGGTTGCTTCATCCCAATGTGGCATTGAAAGCAGTAAGGGATCATGCCACTGATACCCTCAGCTTAGCTTTGGTAGTCGGGAGCAAGGTGTCCGATGTCAATGTAAACCTTTCAAAAGTTCCCAATTCCGACATTATACATCTTAGCAAAGAGATCAGAGACATACTGAATACCAGACTACTTAAAGCTAGCATACAATTGTCCAAGTCAGAAGAAAGTAAGGATAAAAATTCTAATCTTTTAAGAAAATTGAGAGTGGAGATCAAAGCACTTAAAGCCCAAATCAACAGTTTATAGAAGGAATCTATACAGATGGAGGGAGGTGGACAAAAAGGAAGCATGGTCTAGCAATTGCTCGATGACAAAGAAAAAGAGATATAGGCTTTGAAAAAGAGGCTAAGAATCCTTGGCTCTCAGCTTCCTAGAGAAAATGAATTGGATGAATTTGAAAAGGAGAAAGAGGCGTTGAATTCCAAGCTTGCTGATAGCCAAGATAAGTTGCTGAATCTTGAGGAAAAGGGGAGGCAATGGGAACCAAATATCCAACTCCTAACGAATAGTGAGACAGAGATAAAAGTTAGACTAGCAGCAAAGGAAAGTGAGATTCAGAGCAAGAATGCAGAGAAGGAAATTCAGCCCATGGGCGCTACTGAAGAAGTAGACACCAGCTTCCTCTCCAAGGCAATGTCACAGATAGGCCTAAAGGATACCAAACTCATCAAATTAAAGCAACGAATTGAAGAGTTAGAAAAGGAAAGAGTTCAAGAGAAATAGGGTAGGGAAAGTGCCAAAGAAAAATGCCAAGAACTGACCCAACAAAATGGTAATTTGAGTTAGCAAGTGATTGGAAAGCTTGCAATACAAGGTGTGAAGCATCTGATATGGGACTAGATTATCATGGAAGCCGACAAGTTCCAACCCTATCTCAATGTTAATATAGACTTGGGATTAGATGTTGAGGAAATCAAAAAACAGGTCCAGGAAGTAGGAGCTAAAGTGAACAAAAGACCTTTGGAGATTGCTGAAAGGGCCATAACATATCTAAGCTCCTTGTTAGATGAAGAATCTAGCAGTCTCTATCTTCAAAACAAGATTGCTATTATCTCTGGAGCCCGAAGGGTGATAACTAAACACAGGATGATGGAGACGGTGCAGGCCCGAATAGTCGACACTGACCACAAAATATGAGAGATCCTCAATATGTTCAAGACAATGGTGAATAGAGGACTTCCCTTTTTCTAGGAAGAGAGAGGTCCTTTACTATCTCAGAAGGATTATAAGGATTGCCTGTCAGATTGCCAGTCAGACCACAGAAAATTCGGAGATATAGAACAAGCGTTATCCGAGAAGGTCGTCTTTGACAAATTCACCAATGATTTCGAGTGATGGTTTGACTTTAAAGCCACGCGATCCAAGGTCCCTATGACTTCATACTCGAAAGAAATGGAGATTCGGGCACAATCTTATGACATGGAAGTTGTGCCACTCCCTGGCCCTGATACATGGAAAACCATCTGCCACTTTGGGTTCGTCCAACTCGTACCACCCCAGTAGGAATAGTGGTGACAGTGCCACAAAATATTTTCCATGTGTTGCATGATCTCCCTAACGGTGACTTATCTCAGAGGGGTCGGTACAATCAGCATCAGCCAGGTGGGATTAGGGGACAGTCTTGTGATTCTTCATCCCACGCTCCATATATCATTGTCTGAATGTTTCATACAGGCCACAGCCGATATGACACATAAAAATATGTTAGAGCACGTCCTTTATTGTAACCAATTTTGATTCCCAAATGTCGATTTGGGAAAGATAGAAATGCTATAAATATACCTCCTAAAAAGGGAGAAGGGGTTGAAACCATTGTAATCTTTTGCTGTGTATGTTTTTCAAGAAATTTTTAATATAATCGCAGAGCCAAGATCAGCATATTTCACACAAGGATTCTTGTGTTGTTCGCACTTACAGTCTATTATTTCTTTTCTTATGTGAATGTTATTCGATTTTTCCTTTTCCATTCTATTTCTCTTTCATATCTGAGACTTAGGGTATAACAGCTCGGAATTCATACTTGCTATGCTCTATCTGTTGTTTCAGGTACTCACCAAAGTTTATTCTAAAGTTAATGTAGAATTCATTTCTCACAATGCTCTGCATTAATGGTTTGTTCATGTTCCTCTTTTTCACCAGACAAATATGAATCAACTGTGATCAAATGGCTACCTTTCCCTTGTGATGAAAACGTTCACATTTAAGTTTTGATTATTTTTTTTGTATATCTTGACTCCACCACCCAATGATGTTGTGTTTTGTTTCAACCAATTCCATAAGCGATTTATAGTTTCCATTTGTATATATATATCTAGCACTATCATACTTTTAGTGATAGATCCCTCTCAGAAGAGCAGAAAGCCAGTTCTTTCTTCAAAAGTGGATTTGTTGTTACCTAGAGGAGGGCCTTTCTGCAAACTTGGGCTCATTTACGGTGCTGACAAACTGGCGTCATTGCCGGGGGCGAGTTGAATATTAACCCTAGGAAGAACGACAAATATTCAAAGGATAAAGAGTTTCTGTGGGCAAACAGAGATTCTTACATGTGAATAAGGTTGTGTCATTTGCCCCGGCGATTCCACAGAGGAGACCGGTGATTGTAAGGATGAGGTTTCTGGAGACAGAAATTCTTGATGTTGCTAAAAGGTGGTGTGTACATTCTAGAAACTCCAAGCTCACCACGATCAGTATCGCACTAGCTATCCTAGCTCCCAGAAAGATCCACATGAGAGGTAATTATGATACTGAAACTTTGCTTAGTGTTGATAATCCAGAAAAGATACTTAGAAACATGAATAAGGAGAAGTTGGGTTCTCCATTGTTTGATACTTCGTCATCTCAGGCCCGGTATCACTTAGATGAACCCGAGTGGGGGGTTTGAGCTGAAAGAATGCTAACCAAATCTAATTCTAAGTCCTATCTAAGAAAGGCTTGGGTAGGTCCTAATTTGCTGCAATCCTATCTGCTTAATTCTTTGAGGCTGAACCTAGAAACCTCGCCCAAAGCTGAAGAGATATATTCTATCTTTCGAAATAATCAAGTGCCCAATTTCCTGTCTGTTCCTAACCAACCCACCTCGATGGCTGCTACTAGATTTGCCCTGTTAGCCCTACCTCTGGTCCTGCACGACCTTCCCATGAATTATGCCCAAAGGATTGCACTCTACGAAGGGGAGGGAAATGTTTCAGCAAGGTACCATGTGGATAAGTTTGATGAATTTATTGACCTGGAAGGAGGTAGATGACGAAGATGTCAAGATGTGGTTATTCGCTCATAGCTTGTCTGGGGAGGCCAAGAAATGGTATAAATATTTACCACCTAGGTCTATCTACAGCTTTGCTAGCTTTCAGACCGTATTTCTAGAGCGATGGGATGACAAGCATAGCCCCCTACAAGTTTTGTCCTAATATACTAATCTCAAGAAGGGAGGTTTTGAATCCGTCCATGAATTTTCTAGCCGATTCATGCGGGTTTACAACTCAATACCTGCTGATATCAAACCTTCGCCCAGGGAAGCTAAACTTCATTATGCAGACGCCTTTGATAGCGACTTTGCTTTACTGTTAAGAGAAAGAAAGTCCAACACCCTCCCAACCATGTTCATTGACGCCCTAGAGGTGGAAGCCAATATGATGGCATGTGGGAAAATCAAACCCATGGCGGATATTGATAGGAGAAAAGGTCAAGAAGAGATACATCCCTCTACCTCCACTTCTTCATCTAGTGATGTAAAATTTGAGTTGATGCTCAAAAGTATGGAAAATTTTATGGACAATATAACGGTAGAAACCAAGCCGGTGAACAGGGAACGGAATGAGCCTCCAATAAGGAATCCTAATTTTAGGTGACCAGTCCGTCCTCCACTCCAACCCAATAGACCAAGGGATGTGATGAATCTGAGAAATCCTAAAGAGTAGCCTGTCAGAACTCCTTTCCCCGAAAACTATGTAGCTGCTAAAGATGAAGCTAACTCCACTGAAGATCACATCCATCATTTCGACGACTTGGACTCTGAAATTTACTTGACAGAAGAGGAAAATGACATGTTCGCTCAAGTAGATGGAAAAACCCTAACCAAGGAATTGGAGCAGTATCATAAAGGTTATATGCATGCTATCGATGACGTCAGGAAGATCAAACTAAGAAATAGGGACGTGGCCATACAAAAGAAAGGTGGCAACTCTGTTGGGGACACTGCTATACCTAAAGGAGGGTTAAACCCAGACCAACTATCTAGTACTCATACCAGTCCCAGGAAAGAAAATGATAAGAAAAAAGGGATGATGGCGCCTATAAACGTGGTAAAGGAAAAAAGTAATGTGAAAAGGGCGGAACCAGTGGCACCTGTCGAGCCTATCAAGGCTTGCCCCACATTTGACCTCCAAAACGAACTAGCTAAATTGAATATCTCGATTCCTTTTAATGAATTGTTGAGAAATCAGGAATACATGGATACTATCACGCATATGATTGTGAATCAAGGGGAAGCTCACCTTGATATATTGGATATGATCGAAGACAATCCTACTATTGTTCTGGGGTCTAAAATTGACAGCATGGACAATGAGGACGATGAGGTACCCCCCT
Source organism: Pseudotsuga menziesii (assembly GCA_001517045.1). Taxonomy (NCBI): domain Eukaryota; kingdom Viridiplantae; phylum Streptophyta; class Pinopsida; order Pinales; family Pinaceae; genus Pseudotsuga; species Pseudotsuga menziesii. The sequence goes on from LPNX010776578.1 coordinate 502,109, forward strand.
TTTACTTTATTTTGAACGTGCATGATATCGTGTTACACAATGCCTTGCACAATCTAATGTCGAAAGGAGTGGTGGAAAGCTTGGGGTTGGATATTACTAGGCCTTACAAAGACCTGTATTCCTTTGATTGTAAAAGAGTGAAATGCCTGGGAATGATCGAAGACATGGTGGTTTATTTAAACAAGATCCCTTCTAAGGTTGTGTTCATGGACGTCATCGTGTCCGACATTCCACCCAAATTTGGTTTTCTATTGTTGAGATCTTGGACCTTGAAGCTGAAGGGAAGCCTACAGATGGACATGACTTATGCTACCATTCTTGCTAGAAACAAAAGAAAGATATTATACAGTGAGAAGAGGTTTCCCTATGTAGTGAGTAGTCAATCTCAGCTCAACATTCATCATGTCTATGCCATCGACACAGATTTGGGGTCCTCTATCTTCTTCAATGATGAGCTTCCTTGTGATTCCAAAATCGTCGTGCCACAAAAAGATGAAGCAGGAGTCGATAAGCTGAAGATCGAGGAAGAAAGTTAGAAAGATGAAGAACTGTGGAAGATGTACTTTGACGACTCTGTGTCCAAATTGGGTGGTGGCACATGTGTGTATATTATCTCCCCCACTAAATATGCCAAAGGTCATTCTTACAAGTTAATTTTTGAATGCTCTAATAATGTAGTAGAATTTGAAGCCTCGTTGCTAGGATTATGTGCACTAAAAGATGTAGGCATGAAGAGGGTCCAAATTTTTGGGGACTTAGAACTTGTAATAAATCAAGTGAATGATATTTATCAAACTAAGCATCCAAGAATGAGAGCCTACCAGAACGAGGTGTGGGATATTTTTAGGAATTTCTTCACTGAGCACACAGTACAAGTGAATCCTAGATATGAAAACATGGCAACGGATTCTCTGGCGACTGCAACAGGGAAGTTTGAAGCTCCAGCAGCTCGAAAGAAGAAATATAAGGTGGAGATTGTAAACAAACCTTCCATACTAGAAAACACCAAAAATTGGCAAGTCTTTGAAGATGATATGCAGATCAAAGTATTTTTGGAGATGTCTGGAGAGTTTGTGAATACTCACATTGATGAAGGTGGCTCTGATCCTGGAAACCTCTTAGATGATGAAGGGGAAGGAGAGGAAGCTTTTGGCATGGGAAAAATAAAAGAATCCTTGGGGGGAAAGGATATAGTCCAGTTGAAAAGAAACCATATCCCTAGGGGCCTGATACCTTTAGAGTCTCTGTTTGACTAGAATGATGTAGCCAAAGAGCCTAAAGTCAAGCCCACCATATATGTTGTGGAAGATATAAATATCAGCACTAAAGAAGACCCAAAGATTATAAAGTTGTCCAAGAAGTTGCCCGATGAGGAGAAAAATGAGTATGTGAAGTTGATGAAGAAATACATGGATGTCTTTGCATGGAGTTATGAATATCTTAAAGAATATGACACCTCCATCATCCAACACACCATTCCAATTAAAACCGGAGAGAAACCTTTCAGGCAAAAGCTCTAGAGGATCAATCCAAAGCTAGTACCCATCATTGAGAAGGAAGTGAAGAGGTTGTTCGATGCAAAGATAATAGTAACTCTGAGTTTTTCCAAATGGGTGGCCAATTTAGTTCCTATTCTAAAAAAGAACGGAGAAATATGGCTATGTATGGATTTTAGGAATTTGAACAAGGTATATTTGAAAGATAATTACCCTTTTCCCAAAATGGACCAGATTCTTCAGAGGGTGGTAGGATAAAAAAGAATATCTACGGTGGATGGATTTTCCAGGTACAACCAGGTGAAGGTGTTACCTGAAGATCAAGAAAAAACTACTTTTGCCACACCGTGGGGTACTTTCATGTACGTGAAGATGCCATTTGGGTTGACGAATGCTGGAGCTACTTTCAAACATGCCATGGATATTGCTTTCGTAGAAGAAAAGGAAAAAATTGTGGTGACATACATGGATGACATTACGGTGTACTCCAAGTGGGCTAAAGACCATATCAGGAGCTTGGAAAGGGTCTTCATCAAATGTAGAAGGTATGGCATTTCCTTAAACCCCATAAATTCAAATTTCACCCTGGAAGAGGGGAAATTGCTTGGACACATCATCTCAAAGGAAGGGATCATGATCGATCTAGAAAGGGTAAAAGGCATCTTGAAGGTTGAACAACCAAGGAGCAAGAAAGAAGTCTAATCCTTCCTCGATCAGGTCAACTTCTTAAGAATATTCATCCCTAGCTTTGCCAAAATCCTGATGGACATTACCAACATGCTAAGGAAGGATCGTGAAATTAAATGGACAGTCGAGGCCAAGAAATCCTTCAAAGGTATAAAACAAGCCATTTTAGAGGCTCCTGTGTTGATCATCCTATATTATGAAAAGGAATTTTTGGTATTCTCTAACGCTTCAAAACACACCATAACAACAGTGTTGCTAAAAAAGAATGATTGAGGTGAGGAGAAGCCTATAGCATTCTTCAGTAAGATATTGAGAGACGGGGAGTTGAGGTACAACATAATGGAAAAACAAGCATACGCCTTGGTCAAAGCTTTGAAAGATTTCAGGATCTATATCCTCCATTCCCACACCATTACCTTTGTGCCATGTAGTGTTCTGAAGAGCATACTGACCCAACTGGACCTGAAAGGGAAGAGGGCTAAGTGGGTTACGGTACTGCTGGACTATGACATAGAAATCAAGCCCACGAAGCTAGTCAAAGGGTAGGGATTGGCTAAGATGATGACTGACTCTCATTGCAATTCTCTGCAGCTAAATTTTCTTTCCTGTCAGTTTGGCCCAGAGAAAGCTGAGGTGCAAGTGAAGCCGGTATTCTCTACATCCCCTTGGTATGTTGACATTGTTTTTATATTGCAGAATTTACAACCCCCTGGTGGTCTAAGCAAAACTCGAGCTAGATCCATCAAGATGAAAGCTGCAAAATTTTTCATCATAGAACAACACCTCTACTGGAAGGACCCTAGGGGGATATTGCTGAATTATCTTTTGGAGGATGAAGCTTGACGCATGGTGAAAGAATTTCATGAAGGGGACTGTGGGGGTCATCATTCCTGGAAAGTCACCATGAACAAGATCCTAAGGGAAGGATTTTATTGGCATTCATTGTTCTCAGATGTTTACAAGGAAACCATGAAGTGTTACTAATGTCAGATATTTGAAGGAAGAAGGAAGGTGGTGTCTCTCCCTCTCAACCCCATATCAGTGGAGGCTCCATTCCAATGGTGGGGATTGGAATTCATCGGTGAGATAAAGCCAAAATCCTCTGGACAGCACAAGTGGATCTTGACTGCCACGGATTACTTCACAAAATGGATTGAGGCTATACCCTCTAGGAGGGCTACAAAAGAGGTGATAATGGATTTCATAGAAAACAATATCCTGGCAAGGTTCGGCTTCCTGAAGAGAATCGTTACTGACAATGCCCCTGCATTTAAATCTAAGAAGATGTTAAACTTTTTCCATAAATACCATATAAACCTTAATCACTCCACTCCTTATTACCCATAGGGGAACGGATTGGCCAAATCTTCTAATAAGATATTTGTAAGGATTATTAAGAAGTTATTGGAAGATAACAAGAAATATTGTCACACCAAGGTTAAGTATGCCTTATGGGCCGATAGAATCAGTACGAAGAGAGCTATCGGCATGTCACCATTCTAGTTAGTTTATGGAACTGAAGTAATTTTCCCTGCCTCTCTGGGCATCCCAAGCATGAAATTGCTACGAGATTGGTTAGATGAGCCAAATCCCATTCAGAGAAGAATCAACAAGATCATTAAGCTTAGTGAAGTGATGGATAAGGCTTATGATAGGGTCCAAGTGCACTAGGAGAAGATGAAGGATACCTTTGACAGTAAAATAAAGGAAGATGTTTTCCAATTTGGTGACTTGGTGCTAAAATGGGATGCCCCTCATGAAGATAAATGGAAACATGGGAAGTTCAACCATTTATGGGTAGGTCCTTACCTCATTGTTGCTCACAGAGGAGCCAACACCTTCATTTTAGAGTATCCAAATGGGTCGCAGTATGAAGGGGGCACAGTGAATTGGAGGTTCCTGAAACATTACTTGGAATGAGGGGACTAAGGTCCATGTATCATAGTGTAAATACATTTCATTTTTTAATCAGTACCAGTGGAGAATTGAAATATTTGAAGCTCGCAGAGAAGGCCCTAAGATCAGAAGAGATAACCATCCTTTAAAGTTCACTTTCTTATTTCAGATAGTTAAGTTATATAAGGTTTTCAATTGTTTCGGCACTGCATCTATGGGGGGTTCTTTACTACCTCACTAGGAGGATATCATCCCTCATGGAGCTAGTTGTTAACACCCAATTATATTTTGGTCATGGGTGTTCCTCGCATTCTTTGGCTGCATTGAGGAGTGGCGAATAGACAACAAAAGGGAGTTGATGGAATGCACAGGGTGGCGCTCAGCAGCTGGATGGTCTGAACATCAGGAAAACCAAGCTAAAGGGAAATGTTGGATGCGTTAAAGAGGTTTCCCAATCGTTGACTGAAAATAGCTGAGAGGCAGATCAACGGTGTCAGATATTTTCCCACGATGAAATATCCTCACCAAAAGCCACTCCCCAGCCTTGCGAATTGAGTTAAAGATCGGGTGCATTGGATGATCAATATTGGAGCCCAAGAAGATCTACGGCGGTGAGCCATTTCGCATCCTGAACACACAAGGAGTAAGATGCAAATACACATTGTGAAAAGTGGTACAAGCCATTTTGATCAATGACGCTGGTACAAGCAAAGTTAGATCGATGGCTATAATTCATTTCATAATCTGGAGTAGCACGGGAGGAAACAAAACTCAACTGCATGAAAAGGGGTGGGGCCCACTTAAATCAATAGTTACAGAGGAAGAGGGTCCCGATCGGTGTTCTGGCATCCTGCACATAGAATAAAAACACATGCAGAAACAGGAGCCCCATAGATCTATGGTCTGAGAACGCAGAGGGTGAATCCACGGTGCAAGCCGCTCGAGACATACGGGAGAGCTATGATGTGTAAAAATCTATAAAAGGCCCACATGAATTTGTAAAGATTTGTTTTTTTATGAAACCTAGAAGCTGTCAAATACCTAAATCACATCCAAAGCACTAGCCTGGATCATCTAGGGGAACATGCTATGGAGCAAGGTAGGCCCTTGACACTCTTTCAGTATTATTTGGAAATTGTCTCAATGGAAGTAATGGGGGTAAGAGATGATATAGAACCATAGGTATCAGGTCAGAATATAGAAGAACATCTATTTGATGCAAAATTTGAGGTTTGCAATACTTTCTTGGTGGGGGAAACTATCGAAGCCGATAGGGGCAAATTGGAAGTTCGCAAGAACCAAGGTATGGATACCTACATTGTTTTTAAGTCTTTCTTTAATTTTTTCTCTATCGACCAAACCCATCTAGTGCCCTGAATTTATCGAGTGGTGCATAGATAATTTATCTGTCACCGAAAGAGTTATCATGAATAAGTCCAAGTCCAAAATTATATGCCCTGTCAAAGCCTTTGCTGTCTGCAAAACCCTAGATATACTTGACGAATTCGCCCATCAGACCCAGGACTATCGAGAAGAAGACATTATTCACTACTTTAGAGAGTCTCTTGCTGAAAGTAAAGAAGCCTTCCTGAAATCATGTTCTAAACCTGATAGTGAACTCGTCAACCTATCTTACCCTATTGACGTTGGCTAGTTCAATGAAGAGACGCAGTGGTGTATAACCTTGACTAGTCAATTCTTAGGTTTAGATACTGACACATACGTCCCAGAGTCATCGTTGAACCTTTTATTCATCTTAGATACCTGCCAGGTTGAATTTGAATTGCCCAGATAGTTAGGTCAGTCTTGTCTCCTTAAGTTTGATGAGTTCTTAGCCGAGAACATCCGTTCTCAGTTAATGAACTTCCGTGATGCCAGAATGTTCAGGTTCGAGTCCTTTCTACTGAGGATGTTCATAGCCCATAATGATGAAGATGTGCAACTACCAGAATTGGAAGTCACTGCCGAAATGGCCACTAATTACAGTAAATTCATGAACCAGTTGATGGCCGAAATATATGAAGTCTTTTTCCAGGAAAGACTGCCTAGGGTGTTGCCTGAAATGAGACAAATGCTGCAACTGTCGAAAGGCAGGAGGATAGGAGACTAATACCTCTTAGATTTTTGGACAACCATAAGACTATATGGTTTCGTACATTTTCCATACATCCTGTCAGCTTTCTTGACCCCCGTGACCTTCTATTTGGAGTTAATGAGGAAAAAACTCATGGTCAAAGAAGAACACTTCCTGAACTTCAAGAAGTGTTCGAATTTGGTCCTTCCTTGGAAATTAGGACCATATACAATAAGAAACAGGGCTGCATTTCCTCTGGTCTCCAAATTTCTCAAATACATGGGATTTCCTCAAGACCAAGCAATAAAATATGATCCTCATCCGTTTATCTCCAAGAGAAGAACGACCCTCAAATGCCGGCCCTTTGAGAAAATGGAGGTTCCTGGACTTAGATAGAAAGAAAATTGGGATGATTTCCCTAATGTTGTCCCAATGGATACCAGCGCTGAGCAGGATTCTAGCTCATAGCTACCCGGAGCAAATCCCCCCCAAGACGAGTTGGTTTCAATGGTCACGATTACAAGGAGATACTCATCATTGGTCAGTTACTCGACGAGTTCGATAAAGAGAGGGGGTATTGAGGCCATGGACACCAAAGAAGTGGACACTGGTAGCACGCCCAAGAGGAAAAAAATAGAGCCTGAACAACAAATGGTGTAGGCTAAAAAGGGATAGGTGAAGAAGAAGGATGTAGTAAAAATACAGCAACAGGTGGAGCCCGAGGTGGCCAAATTGCAGATACAGGAGTATGTGTTTGAAGGGAAAAATGAACAAGCATCCAAAGAAGAGTGGCTAAAGTCTTACTAAGATAAAGCTGGAAAAACCTTTGAGGAGACAACAGAACTGTACCGTGAATCCTCATGGTTGCTTCAGCCCAATGTGGCATTGAAAGCAGTAAGGGATCATGCCACTGATACCCTCAGCTTTGTTTTGGTAGCAGGGAGCAAGGTGTCCAAGGTCAATGTAAACATTTCAAAGGTTCCCAATTCTGACATTATACATCAAAGCAAAGAGACCAGAGACATACTGAATACCAGACTACTTAAATATAGCATACAATTGTCCGAGTTAGAAGAAAGTAAGGCTAAAACTCCTAAGATTTTAAGAAAATTGAGAGTGGAGATCAAAGCACTTAAAGCCCAAATCAATAGTTTACAGAAGGAATCTATATAGATGGAGGGAGGTGGACAAAAAGGAAGCATTGTCCAATAATTACTTGATGACAAAGACAAAGAGATACAGGCTTTTAAAAAGAGGCTAAGAATCCCTGACTCTCAGCTCGCTAGAGCAGATGAATTTGCTGAATTCGAAATGGAGAAAGAGGCATTGAATTCCAAGCTTGCTGATAGCCAAGCTAAGCTGCTGAAGCTTGAGGAAAAGGGGAGGCAATGGGAAGCAGATATCCAAATTATGAGGAATAGCAAGACAGAGTTAAAATTTAGACTAGCAGCGAAGGAAAGTGATATTCATAGTAGGAATGCAGAGAAGAAAATTCAGCCCACGGGCGCAACTGAAGAAGTAGACATCAGCTCCCTCTCCAAGGCAATATCACAGATAGGCCTAAAGGATATCGAACTTAGCAAATTAAAGCAATGAATTGAAGAGTTAGAAAAGGAAAGAGTTCAAGAGAAACAGGGTAGAGAAAGTGCTGAAGAAACATGTCGAGAACTGACCCAACAAAACGATAAGTTGAGCCAGCAAGTGATCGACAAGCTTGCAATACAAGGTGCGAAGCATCTAATATGGGACCAGATTATCATGGAAGCTGATGAGTTTCGACCCTATCTCAATGTTATTACAGACTTGGGATTAGCTGTTGAGGAAATAAAAAAATAGGTCCAGGAAGTAGGAGATGAAGTGAACAAAAGACCTTTGGATATTGCTGAAAGGGCCATAACCTATCTAATATCCTTGTCAGATGAAGCCTCTACTAGTCTCTTCCTTCAAAACCGCATTGTTTTTATATCTAGATCCCGAAGGGTGATAACTAAACAAAGGATGATGGAGACAGTGCAAGCCCGAATAGACGTCACTGACCACAAACTCTGAGAGATCCTCGAGATGTTCAAGACATTGGAGAATAGAGGACTTCCTTTTTCTGGGAAGAGAGAGGTCCTTTACTATCTCATAAGGATTATAAGGATTTCCTGTTAGACTGCCGGTTAGACCATAGAAAATTTAGAGATTTGGAACAAGCGTTATCCAGGAAGGTCATCTTTGACAAATTGGCCAATGATTTCAAGTTATGGTTTGACTTTAAAGCCACACAATACAAGGTCCCTATGAATTCATACTTGAAATAAATGGAGCTCCAGGAACAATATTACGACATGGTAGCTGCGCCACTCCCTAGTCTTGATACATGGAAAACCATGTGCCACTTTGGGTCCATCCAGCTCACACCACCCCAATAGGAATAGTGGTGACAGTGCCATGAAATATTTTCCAAGTGTCGTATGCTCTCCCTAATGGTCGCTTATCTCAGAGGGGTCGGTACAGTCAGCATCAGCCAGGTGGGAGTATGGGACACTCTTTTGCTTCTTCATCCCATGCTCTACTTCTTCATCCCATCCTCTATATATCATTGTCTGGACGTTTCATACAGGGCGCAACCGATATGACACATAAGAAGCTGTTATAGCACGTCCTTTATTGTAACCAATTTTGATTCCCAAATGTTGGTTTGGGAAATATAGAAACGCTATAAATATACCTCTTGAAAAGGGATAAGGGGTTGAAACCATTGTAATCTTTTGTTGTGTGTGTTTTTCAAGAAAGTTTTAATATAATCGCAAAGCCGAGATCGGAATTTTTCACACAAGGATTCTTGTGTTGTTTGCACTTACAGTCTTTTATTTATTTTCTTATGTGAATGTTATTCTAGTTTTCCTTTTCCATTTTTTTTTTCTTTCATATTTGAGACTTAGGGTATAACAGCTCGAAATTCATACTTGCTATGCTATGTTTGTTCTTTTAGGTATTCACCAAAGTTTCTTCGAAAGTTAATGTAGAATTCATTTCTCACAATGCTCTCCATTAATGGTTTTTTCATGTTCCTCCTTTTCACTAGACAAATATGAATTGACTATGATCGAATGGCTACGTTTCCCTTGTGATGAAAACGTTTGCATTTAAGTTCTGATTATCTTTGTTGTATATCTTGACTCCATCACCCAATGATGTTGTGTTTTGTTTCAACCAATTCCATAAGTGATTTATAGTTTCCATTTGTATATCTATATCTAGCACTGTCATACATTTAGTGAGAGATCCCTCTCGGAAGAGCAGAGGGAAAGTTCTCTCTTCAAAATAAGTTTTGTTGTTACCCAGAGGCAGGCATTTCCGCAACCTTGGTCTCATTTCCAGTGCTAACACTCTCGTTTAGGAAATTTATATCTCTTTAGATATATTCTAAGACCAAATATCCTAATTCATAGTTATTTTTCCTCCTCTTGGAATCTACTCAGGCCTTGTAATTAGTGTTAATCTATTGTAATTGTGCTTTCCATTTCTCCTATAGGTCACTATTCATATTTGCAAACTCCTCTCCATCAACATTTCATTTCTATAATTGACCTAAGTAACAAAGTTCATACACTCCTCTTGGATGCATTCCATATAGAATTTGAAATGCAATCATCCCTGTACTCCTATTTAGTGAATCATTATAGGAAAACTCGCTTGATCTTACACTCTGTCCCACTGCTTAGGACTCTCCCCAATCAAACTCCTCAACATGTTCCCCAGACACCTATTGACTACTTCGGTTTGTCCATCAGAGTGTGGATGATATTCTGAACTAAAATTCAATCTGGTACACAACTTCTTCCATAAGGTTCTCCAAAAATGCCCTATGAACTTCACATATATGTCTTATATAATGCTTCTAGGTAAACCATGTAGTTTCACAACTTCATCAAAGAACAAGTTATCAATGTGTGTGGCATCACTAGTCTTGTAACATGGAATGAAATGTGCCATTTTAGTGAATCTATCAAAAAACACAAAACATAGAATAATGCCCCCTCTGAGTTCTTGGTAAACCTAGAATGAAATCCACGCTCACATAATCCCAAGGCCTAGTTGGAATAGGAAATGGTGTATACAATCCTGTGTTCTGGCTTCTCCCTTTAACATGCTAGCATACTCTTCATCTGCTTACAGACTTCTCAACTTTAGACCTCATCCTTGGACAAAAATAGAAATGACCCTATTGTCTGAAGGTTTTATCACTTCCAAATTGACATGCCATACCTCCATTATGTTTCTCTTGTATCAAATTCTCTCTCATAGAACACTTTGGTATACACAACTTACTGTTTTTAAAGAGTAAATCATTTTGTAGTGTATACTCCATCCATGGATTTTTTTCCACCTCCACTGGATTCTTACAATCCTTGTAATCCTCCTGCAAATCAATTTCAGCTTCATACAAATCTTTCAAATACTCAAATCACAAAACTTGGATATGAATTTGTTGCATAATCAACAATCTGCTACACAAGGCATCAGCTATTCTATTTGACTGTCCACTGATGTGTTTCAACAAAAAGGTAAATATCTGTAAGAACTCAACCCAGTTGACATGTTTCAGGTTCAACTTAGGTTGTTGCATGATATACTAGAGTGCATGGTTATCTGAATATAACACAAATTATCTGGGCATCAAGTAATTCCTCTAATGCTTCATTTCTTGAACAATAACATAGCACTCCTTGTCATAACATGAATACCTCTTCTTTTCATCATTCATCTTCTCACTGAAATAAGCTATAGGCCTATCCTCTTTACTGAGTACGACTCCGATCGCTACTCCATTAGCATCACACTTCACTTGGAAATGGTGGTTGAAGTTTGGTAACTTCGATACTGGTTGTCCAGTGATTTTCTTCTTCAAAAAATGAAAAATCCTTTCAACCTCTGCTGTCAATTGAAAAATTTGTCTATCTTTCTCAATTTCTTCAACGATAGATGCACAAATACCACTGAAGTTATTTATGAATTTCCTATAGAAACTGGCCAATCCACGAAAGCTCCTTACTTCAAATATGTTCCTTGGTGAAGGCTAATTAATGATTGCTTGCACCTTTCCTAGATCCATATTTAACCCATCTATTGAGATAATAAAACCCAAATACAATAGTTATGGCTTCATAAATGTACACTTCCTTAAATTTATCAACAACGTCTCTTGTTCCAGTCTCTCTAAAACACACCTCAGATGCTTCATATGCTCTTCTTCTATTTGGATGAAAACCAAAATGTCATCAAGGTAAACTATCACAAACTTAACTATGAAATATTTCAAGGCTTCATTCATCAACCTCGTAAAAACACTTGGTGTGTTGGACAATCCAAATGGCATGACCAACCAGTCATACGACCCATAATTTTTCTTGAAGGTTGTCTTCCACTCATCTCCTTCTCTGATCCTTATCTGATGATATCCACTCTTCAAATCCAATTTTGAAAAGCATGTTTCCCCACTTGGTCAATCCATCATGTCATCCATCCTTGATAATGGAGATATATATCTAACGGTGATTTTGTTAATTTTTCTCGAGTGAGTACACATCCTCCACTTACCATCATTCTTTGGGGTCAGTACTATTGGTACCACACAGGGAATCAGACTCTTCTGAACTAATCCCTTGTCCAACAATCCTTGGACCTGCTTCCTCAATTCTTCATTCTCTTGAGGTGTCAACCTGTATGCTACCTTTTTTGGTAAACTGGCTCCTAGAATAAAATCAATTTGATGACTTATATTCCTCCTTGGTGGTAGTTCATTGGGTAATTCTTATCTCTTTTTGCTCCTGTGTGAGGGATTCCAGAACTCTGCAATATTAGGCATCTTCCAGGCTCAAGCTGTCAACTTGGTGGCATGGAAGGTCGAAACAAACACTGAATAGTGAGGACCAAGCTTAGAGAGTATGGAAAAAACTAGTTGCTCTTCCTTCTTTTTGATCCCACACTGTTTCAACTCTAAAATAAGGGCCTTAAACTTGGAAAAGTAGAGTTGCAATGATTCGAAGCTACTGGGACTCAAGGAGAATAGGTCATTCTAGATTTGATGTCCTATCATCTCATGTGTATTTCCAAAAATATATTATAGCTTCTCCCACTCTACATTAGGTGATGTCAATCGTTCAAGATGGAAGAGGAGGTCTCTTGAAATGCTCAGACGCAAAATATCATAGGCCTCATCCCTCCTATTGTGCCATTTAATTTTCTCTGCAGCTGCATTGGCCTCTGCTTCAGTTTCCATAGTCAACCTATAGATACCTTTTGCTATGAATAGTATCTCCATCTCATCTTTCCACTCAAATAAATTGAATGGAGTCAAGATGATCTTCTAAGATTGGTCCATAGCTCAGAAACTGTGCCCTCCATTCAATAGAATATGCTCCCAGTCAAGATGTTGAACTTGAAATAGAAACAAGGAAGGAGATAAATTGATCTAAAAAGGCTCTTATACCATGTGGAAATTGAACCCAAGAGATAGAACAATTACACTCACAAAGCTGCTAATCAGACATGCAAAATTCACATCAAAGGAGACTGAAATTGGAGCATAACACTAATCTGTATTAAATAAGTTTACAATAGCCAAACTTGTTAATTAATAGGCTTCTAAAATACATAATTACATGAGATAATTGAATGCATAAATATTCCATTTTAAATAGTCAAAAAGTAGGCTTCCTAAATCTAGTCAAATCCCCCATAGGTGCATAAAGCAGTTTCCAAATCTATGAAGATGCTCACAAATTTTCTAAGTCAAGTGGGAAAGATAAAGAGGGATGGAAATAAAACTCATACATTATTTTATTTGAAGAAAAGTAGGGAGGATTATGTGGGCAAAAAAAAAGTCAACTACACCTAGTCTAGCTTTTCCTTTTGCCTTAAATCGGAATAAAACAAGGCAACTTTTTAGAAAAAGCGGATATGCACTCTGGAGGATCTGGAATAAAGTAGACATGATAAAGTGGTTTTCCAGGATGTTTCCCTACCTCTCCATGACTTATTTTTAGCATGTGTTGACTTCTAGGACTTGTAGAAGGAAACTAGCATAGAATGGAATCTAGGAAACTAGGTAATAAGACAAAAATAATTAAATTCATGTATAAGGTAGGTAACTATGAGTTGATTATTCTAACATATTCTCTGTGATTTTATGCTAATGGATGTTTTTCATATATTTTTAGGCAGATCGTGGAAATTTGACAAGAAAGTAACTCATGATGGTAGGAGTAATTGTCATAGTTTCGAGTAGAAAGGGATAACCCATGTACTTCACCCTCTACAAGTAGGTAGTGCAACAGGGTAGTCGGAACCTAAGGTTTTGATGTTGTTAGGAAAAGACTATTTGCAATAGGTTGAGAAAGTAGAGTTGAGCTATGCTGTGGTGTGCAAACCGAGAATCGTGACAGTAAAGACTAATGTGATAGATCTACCTGAGGAGATTTTGAAGATGCTAAATGAGTATAATGACACTGTCGTGGATGATCTACCCAATGAACTACCACCAAGGAGGAATATAATTCATCAGATTGCTTTTATTCTAGGAGCTAGTTTACCAAATAGGGCAGCATATTGGTTGACACCTCAAGAGAATGAAGAATTGAGGGAGCAGGTCCAAGGATTGTTGGACAAGGGATTAGTTCAGAAGAGTTTGATTCCATGTGCGGTACCAATAGTACTGACCCCAAAGAAGAATGGTGAGCAGAGGATGTGTACTGACTCAAGAACAATTAATAAAATCACCATTAGATATATATTTCCATTACCGAGGATGGATGACATGATGGATTGCGTAACTGGGGCAACATGCTTTTCAAAACTGGATTTGAAGAGTGGATATCATCAGATAAGGATCAGAGAAGGAGATGAGTGGAAGAAAACCTTCAAGACAAATTATGGGTTGTATGAGTGGTTGATCATGCCATTTGGATTCTCCAATGCACCAAGTACCTTTACGAGGTTTATGAATGAAGTCTTGAAATATTTCATAGGTAAGTTTGTGATAGTTTACCTTGATGACATTTTTCTTTTCATCCAAACAGAATAAGAGCATATGAAGCATCTGAGGTGTGTTTTAGAGAGACTGAAACAAGAGACGTTGTTGATAAATGTAAAGAAGTGTACATTTATGAAGCCATAGCTATTGTATTTGGGTTTTATTATCTCAAGAGATGGGTTAAAGATGGATCTAGAAAAGGTGCAAGCAATCATCAATTAGACTTCACCAAGGAACATATTTGAGGTAAGGAGCTTTCATGGATTGGCTAGTTTCTATAGGAAATTCATAAAGAAATTCAATGGTATTTTTGCATCTATCATTGAGACATTTGAGAAGGATAGACAAATATTTCAATTGGCAGCATAGGATGAAAGGATTTTTCAGGTTTTGAAGAAGAAAATCACTGAACAACCAATATCGAAGTTACCAGACTTCAACCACCATTTCCAAGTGAAGTGTGATGCTAGTGGAGTAGCAATTGGAGTTGTACTCAGTCAAGAGGACAAGCCTATAGTGTATTTCAGTGAGAAGCTGAATGATGGAAAGAATAAGTATTAATGTTATGACAAGGAGTGTTATGCTATTGTTCAAGCAATGAATCATTAGAGTCATTACTTAATGCCCAGAGAATTTGTGTTATATTCAGATAACCATGCACTGTAGTATATCATGCAACAACCTAAGTTGAACATGAAACATGTCAAGTGAGCTGAGTTCTTACAGAGATTTACCCTTTTGTTGAAACACATAAGTGGACAGTCAAACAGAGTAGTTGATGCCTTGAGTATCAGATTGTTGATTATGCAACAAAATCATATCCAAGTTTTGTGATTTGAGTATTTGAAAGATTTTTATGAAGCTGACATTGATTTATAGGAGGCTTACAGGGCTTGTAAGAATCCAGCAGAGATGGACAGAAATCCATGGATGGAGTATACACTACAAGATGATTTACTCTTTAAAAACAGTAAGTTGTGTATACCAAAGTGTTCTATGAGAGAGAATTTGATACACGAGAAACATAATGGAGGTATGGCATGTCACTTTGGAAGTGTTAAAAAATTTGGACAGTAGGGTCATTTCTATTTTTGTCCAAGGATGAGGTATAAAGTTGAGAAGTTTGTAGCAGATGAAGAGTATTCCAGCATGCTAAAGGGAGAAGCAAGAACATAGGATTGTATACACCATTTCCTATTCCTACTAGGCCTTGGGATTCTGTGAGTATGGATTTCATTATGGGTTTACCAAGAACTCAGAGGGGACATGATTCTATATTTTGTGTTTTTGATAGATTCACTAAAATGGCACATTTCATTCCATGTTACAAGCCTTAGTGATGCCACACACATTGATAACTTGTTCTTTGATGAAGTTGTTTAACTACATGGTTTACCTAGAAGCATTGTATAAGACATATATGTGAAGTTCACAGGGAATTTTTGGAGATCCTTATGGAAGAAGTTGTGTACTAGACTAAATTTTAGTTCAGCATATCACCCATAGTCTGATGGACAGACTGAAGTAGTCAATAGGATTTTGGGGACCATGTTGAGGAGTTTGATTGGGGAGAGTCCTAAGCAGTGGGACATAGTGTTAGCTCAAGTTGAGTTTTCCTATAATTATTCACTAAACAGGAGTATAGGGATGATTCCATTTCAAATTCTATATGGAATGCATCCAAGAGGAGTGTATGAACTTCGTTACTTAGGTCAATTATAGAAACGAAATGTTGATGGAGAGGAGTTTGCAAATATGATCAGTGACCTATAGGAGAAATGGAAAGCACGATTACAACAGAGTAACACCAATTACAAGGCCTGAACAGATTCCAGGAAGAGGGAAAATAACTATGAAGTAGGAGATTTGGTCTTAGCATATATCTAAAGAGATACAGATTTCCTAAAGGAGAGTATAAAAAGATGAAGATGAAGAAGATTGGACCTGTTATCTCCCAGAATAAAATAAATTTATTTTTGATAGTATGAATAATTTAAATGATGCAATGAAGGATATGAAGATCACTAACAGTTTTGAAGACCTCTCTTTTTATGCAAATTTCACAAACTTGTGGCTTCAGTGGTTTGGGCAAGGATTAGAGCATCTCATTAGCCACCAAAAGATCGAAGATAACTAGCAGGTAGAAGACCCCTTCAATAGATAGGAATATTACTGTAAATTTTTTACACCATCGGAGCATTTTAAAACAACAATCGGAAGTTTTAAAGACTACAGATCGACGAGATAAATCTAAAGGTTTTTGTAGTGTCAGTGTCAGAAATTTAAAGGAATAAAAATCAGTGAGATAGTTCCATAGGGAGCTGCAACGATGGGAAGAAAACTAACTACAACCTCTGATTGATGACAAGGAACATTTCCATAGTAGGATGATAGATGAACACATCAGCGATCAAAGGGGCTAAAGACTAACCCGCTGCGAAATAGTTCACTGCAGAGCCGCAACGTTGGAAAGGCTAAGGACTATAGATTAGTGAGATAAAGTTAAAGAGTTTCCACAGTGTTCGCGTCGGAAGACACTATTCGTTGGAACAATAGTCCACTAGGGTGCCAAAATGGTGGGAAACCAACTGAATACAGGTTCCACAACAACATAAAATTTCGGTGATCGGAGGATCAAGGAACTAACGTTGCAGAGTTTTAGTTCACTGCGGTGCCGCAACTGTGGAGGAAATATAGAATATAGGTTCTGCGATGTGATGAACATTTTGGAAATCGGGAAATAATCATTTTGATAGTGCATAACACAAAATCATTGTCGATCGGAATAACTAAAGACTACACAGTGAAAATTGCAAACACTAATAGTCGGCACAATAGTCCACTAATGAGCCACAATGGTGGGAGGAAAGCTGACTAAGGGTTCTGATCAACCAATAGATGAACTCTTCGGTGGTCAAAAGGACTAAGAACAATGTAGTAGCAAAATAGTCCACTAAGGAGCCACAATTGAGGATAAGAGAATGATTAAAGGCTCCGATGGAAACTCCTACTCATCTCCGAGAGCAATGAAAGTATTTCAGGATTTGAAAACACTAAGGTGTTGGTGAGATAGTCAACTAAGGGGCCGAAACTATGGAAGACAAACAGACAAGGCTTCCGATCAATTGACAAAAAATCATTTCGATAGCGCAACAAGGAGAAATCATTGGCGATAGGGAAAGCTGAGAACTACAGATCGACGGATTTAAGACTAAACTCCTCTGTAGTGTTAGCAGCATAGAAGACTAAAGCTCTGATTCACACATCGTCAATCAACTTCTGGCAGGGTTAAATTTAGTTCATTTTACCTCCGAAATTGCGGCAACATTAAGATAAAGGTTCTGATGCATTATTTACTATGGCTCCCGATTGCCGATGTGTTAGTTATAAAGAACGTCAATGCACTGATATTAGGAGCACAGATTGGATAAAAGAAGAAGCGGTCGTAACACTGGTGATCTAAGGAGTGCTGACACTGTGGCAACAAAGAGACTTAGGGAATTGATAGAACAGATGAACAATCCTTCGATCAGAAACCACGACAATAAACAGTGAAAAAATAGAGACTTGGAGTGCCGAATCTGTGGTGACAAGATAAAGAAAAATCTAGTCGATTAAATGAGGAAAATCACTTCAGTAAATGCAGAGACACTGGCTGTTGGCGGTAATTTCACATAAAACCAGTAAATGTGGTTATCATCTATCACTTTAGTCATTAAAAGATCACCCATAGAACTAGATCTTTGCATTAAATAAATAAAATAGTTAGCAAGGGTTTGAAGCCCTAAGATGGAAAAAATATTACTTTCAATTATTTTTAATGTAAATAGATCGGATTTTCAGGATCTGTAATTTTTGTAAGAGGCTATAACGCCCATGATTTTTTCATTAATAAAGGTTTGACTCTATGGATTTATAAGCCCATCCTATTAGCAAGTGTCTCATATGGTTTATTCATAATACGAGCTCTTTTGTTGTGATTTTTTCAGCCATCTTCTTTATCATTACTGTACTTAAGCATGAATGTACATTTAGGTGATTTCAAGTTGATTAAAAGCCAATAGCTGTCATCCTATTGGTAAGTTTATGTGATTTGGTTGATAAGTACCATCCTTGTCAGGTTTTAGCCATTTGTATGCATGTGTTATGTGTGTAAGTCTGCTAGCTTGGTGAGTTCTCCATTCTTTCACCTTTTTGTCAAACTATTGAACAAGTTGTAACTAAAATCCTTATGAATGAGTGATCCTCATGCATATCTTGAGAGTGGGAGGTTATATAGATTATCCGGTTTGATCCATATCAAAAACCCAAAAAATAGTTTAAGTTACCAGGCATCCTCAAGCAACAACCTAGAGGAGTTTTCTGGAGTGATAACAAAGTGGCACCGCTTCCATGGAGAGGAGATTGAAGCTCGACTTCCCTAGGAGATGACATAGATCCATGCTTTAATGATAGACAAGGCTTGGACATTATTACGGTTGTAATAATTTATCTGGTGACTTCATTGATATAATGTGGCTTCAAGAATACCAAGTACCAGAGATAACCCAAAGGGGCCACTAGCAACACCCATTTCAGATCTAGAAGAAATCTTGAGGAAAGCTAGGGCTTCACTAAGACAGACAAGTAGTGCTGCACAACATGCTACATCAAGTATTTCAAGAAATATTTCTGTTGTTATTTCTTCTGCTGAAACTCTTAATTCCCAGGAACTTTTTATATCAAAAGATCTAGGGCTTGGGCATCTTCAAGCACTGCTTGTGAAGATCCAGTCCCTGGTGACTCCACTGGTATAAGTATGCCACCGCCTTCTCAGCAAATATCCTCATCATTGTTTCCTTCCACATCCCTCTCCATACCCATTTCCAATATGGCCAACCCTCAATTTTCCAAAATGGAAAGGATCCTAGTAGCTAGGTATGCACCCCTTGTTTTTCCAAATCCTCTCGCAGCCATGCCTACCGAGGATTACCTCAAGTATATGCCTAAGTTTATAGGGGAAGGGGATTTTACTACTGAAGAAAATCTAGAGGATTTTTATAGCTATGCTGAAAATATAAATATAGAACAAGAAGACGTATGGACCAGAGTTTTTGTGCAAAGCCTAGATGGCCAGGCTAGAAAGTGGTTTAAGGAACTGCCTGCTGGTTCAATGGCAGGAATAGAGGCCCTAGATGACGTTTTCCTAAAGCATTGGGGAGAGAAGAGAGACCACCTCTACTACATCATAGATTTAAGAAACCTGAGAAGAGAAAATGGTGAGTCTGTCTCCAACTTTACCAAAAGATTCAACAACATGTACAGCAACATCCCCACTGAGATTAAACCAACTGGTACCTCAGCTATGATAACTTATGAGAATTATTTTGACTCTGACTTCTGCCTACTTCTCAGATAAAGGAGGTCTACCTCCTTATCACTCATGCAGGATGCTGCCCTAGAGGTAGAGTCAAAACATTCTGGCATCTCAGAAGGTTAAAGGGAAGATAGGAAGGAGAAAGCAGCTAGTAGACTATGGTGGGACTTCTGCATCAGAGAACAAGATTTAAAAAATGAACAAACTCTTAGATAAACTGACTGTTGAAATGTCAAAATTGAAGGACCAAGGACATATGCTGGGAGGGGTAAGGGGCCAAGTGACTTCTCTCCTCGAAACCCAAATTTTGTTCCTTATAGAGGAGGAAACCCCCATGTTCAGATTCTCAGAAGGGAGAGAAATCAAGGGGAATACCAGAGGATAAGATCTCCATTTCAAAATGTTGTATTAGAAGGAGAGATAGAATTCATGGAATATGAAGGAGAAGTTGAAGATAATATCCACTACATGGAGGATGAGGTGGACTATTCTTTTCTGACCCAGGCAGAATATGAAGAAGCCCTGATTGATGAGCAGATTGCTGAAGAGGCTGTCTATCAGGTTGATGGTCAAGAAGGTTACCAACTGAGGTCTAGGTTGGTTTCTTCCCTCAAGAAGAATGTTGTACCTGTCAAGCATCCCGCTACACCTGCTAAAAAGGTGGTTGTTTTACCAAAGAAAGGGGTTGTTCCATCCAAAGTATTGCACAAACTAGCACCTTTAGCGACACCTGATCAAGTCCAACTAAAAGCTATAGCTCATGAGGTAAGGCTTCCAGATAAGCTACATTATTCCTTAAACCTTGAGTCTGAAATACAAAAATTGAAAATCCCTTTCCCTTTAATAGAGTTGATGAAGAATGATGCATTTAAAACCTCCATTCAGAATTCCCTTCAGCCCAAGGTGCAAATTGACACTGACTTTTTAAATCTGCAAGATGACAAGCCTGTTGTAAACCTGGGCCCCGTGCTCGAAGACCTAAAGGACTCTTGCCCACCATTCTATATATTTCTAAATATCCATGATAAAATCCTCCATAATTGTCTGCTGGATTCAGGAGCCTCTCACAACCTAATGCCTAAGGCTATGATGGATGAAATCAACCTCAACAATGTTAGTTTTTCAACATTAAGCTAGCATTATTAGGATCTTTAACTGAGAGAATAACAAGTACAACAATCAAACACAAGAGACAATGAACACAATGTTTTTCCTCGAGGAAACCATAAATGGATAAAACCCTGCAACTTCCTCAAAGATAGAATCAGCACCAAAATAGTAAAAGCCCAAAACAGTAAGTGATCTTCTGACAGCTGTAGCCTTCTTCTTATCTAGCCCCAGTGTCTTCTCCTTCCTCAACTACGTGCTACAATTGAGTGTGCTTGTGAAGTGCTCTAAATATACAATCCAACTCTCTATTTATACTAATCCCGGAATGACTAAAACCCTACTAGGGCCAAACTCTACTAGGAGAGTCTAATAACCCTAGTGCCCCAGAATTGCAGGGACTTTAACCCTTAGACAATTGGAGGGTTACCCACAATGACTTGACATGACTTTTTTACATTATTGATCCTCCCAATCAGAGCATCGGGGCATGACAACATGACTCAATTACATTATAGATACATCCTGAAATAAACATCAGGTTACAATACATAAGATACATAGATGAATACATTCCAAAGTTACAAATACATCAACACTCCCTCTTAGCTAGGAAGGTATTCTTTCGACATAATTTTCAGCATTGGTCTTCTTCTCTGGATCATCTTGTCATCTGCATCTTCAAGTCTTCTTAGTCTTCAAGTCATCTTCATCTTTAATTCATCTTCATCTTTAATTCATCTTCATCTTCAGGTCATATTTGTCTTCAAGTCATCTTCATCTTCGGATCTGTATCATCACTCGATCTGGATCATCACTCGATCTAGATCATCATTGGATCTGGATCATCACTTGATCTGGATCATCATTGGGCATCATCACTAGATATGGATCATCACTCGATGTGGATCATCACTGGACATCATCACTAGATCTGGATCATCACTCGATCTGGATCATCACTGGACATCATCACTAGATATGGATCATCACTACTGGATCATCATCACTGGATCATCACGGGTGCTATCTCATGATTCTTCTCATCATAGGAATTTCTGCAGAGACAATCCTTTTTAATGCTATTTGTAGGCCTAGCCTACATGTAGGTCTTCTTCAGCACTTATATCTAACCTGCTCATCAAGATGGCCCACTAAACACTTACATCTGACCTACTCATCAGAAAGGAAAGCCTAGCACTCACATTTGATCATGTAGGAACCAATCCTACAATCATATAAAAAAGGCCCAACACTCACATCCGATCATGAGGGAACACATCCCACAACCTTATCGGAAAGGCTTAGCACTCACATCCGATCATGAGGGAACACATCCCACAACCCTATCGAAAAGGCTCAACATTTATATTTAGCCATGTGGGAACACATCCTACAACAATGCTAAAAATGCTCCCTACTGCATAATTCCCTTGTCCAAGGAATATTCCATCCGCACTCTGCCACACCTCCATACCTAGAAAATAATGCATCATCCCCAAGTCCTTTATTTCAAACTCGGCAGGAAGCTTTCTCTTCATATCAGCAATCAACCAATCCATTCTTGTCACAAATAGATCATCTACATATAATAGAAGCATCACTGGGTTGCCATCTTGAACCTTGTAGTAAAGGTTGGAATCTGCTTTACTCTTGGTAAAGCCCAAACTGGATAGAAAGTCGTCAGTTTTGTTGTACCAAGTCCCGGGTGCCTGTTTCAAACTATACAAGGTTTTCTTCAGTCTGCACACATGAGACTCTCTGTCATGAGTCTCAAAACTGAGTGGCTGTTATACATACACTTCCTCTTCCACTACAACATTCAAGAAATTAGTCTTGACATCCATCTGGTGTATCTTACATCTTATCACTGCAGCCAGAGAAAGTACCAATCTGATGGAAGTGTATCTGGCTACAGGAGCAAAGGTTTCTTCATAATCTATTCCACTAGCCACAAATCTTGCTTTATATTTTTCAATGCTACTGTCTGCAGCATGTTTGATCTTGTAGATCCATATGGAAGTTACAACTAACTTCCCTTCTAGTCTTGGAACAATATCCCAAACATCATTCTTCATGATCGATTGATACTCTTTGATCATAGCATCCTTCCATTCATTCTGTCCTACCGCTTCTTCATAACTGGAAGGTTCTTTATCAATGAAATCACATAGTAAAGCTACATACCCGGAGTAGGATCTGGTCCTCTTTCTTTCTCTATGATTCTCTTCTAGATCTCCATATCTTTCCATACCTTGTATAATTTCACGTACCCAAGCAGTTTTCCTCTTATGAGGATTCTTCTCCAGAGGTGGATCTACAGGTCTTTGTGGTTCTTCAAAATCTCAATATTATTCTTGAGTTTCTTCATGCATGGTTGTATCATGAATTATGGGTGCTTCTGCTTCTTCAAGTTCTTTAGTAGGTCTTGTCCTAGATTTGTTGTAAGCTGTGTCTTCATCAAATGTCACATCCCTGCTGATGTCAATCTTCTTGTATCTTGGGAAATATATTCTATAAGCCTTCGAGATTTCAGAGTATCCCACAAATATACCCTTCTTTCCTGAAGGATCTAATTTTGTTCTCTTATCTTTTGGAATGTGTATGTATAAAGGACAACCGAATATTCTGATATGGTTGACTCTGGTTTCTTATGGGAGAAGACTTCTTCAGGAGTCTTGTTCTCGAGTACTCTATGTGGAGTGCGATTCTGTACATACATCATTGTTTTGGTAGCTTCAGCCCAAAGATGCATAGGAATATATTGATCATGAAGCATAGCTTTTGCATCTTCCATGATAGTTCTATTCTTCCATTCCACAATCCCATTCTATTGTGGATTATAAGGAGTGGACAACTCCATCTTAATCCCTAATTCTTTGCATACCTCTTTGAATTCATTCGAAGTGAATTCTCCGCCATTGTCTAATAAAAGAGTCTTGATCTTCTTTTCAGTGTGGTTCTCGATCAATTCTTTGAATTCCTTGGATTTGATGAATACTTTCTCTTTGTTCTTCATGAATTAAACCCATGTCTTCCTAGAAAAATCATCAATAAAAGAAACTTAATATCCATACCCGCTTAGTGAGATTGATGACATACAACCGCATACATCGGAGTGGATGATTTCTAGGATTCCTTTGGCTTTGATTTCGCTGCTAGGAAATGTCTTCTTTGTATTCTTTCCTTTCACACATCCTTTGTAGACGCCATCATGTTTTTCTTGGAATTCTGGAAGACCTTCAACAACTTTGATTGCAATTGGAAGTGCTCTATAATGCACATGTGCAAGCCTTCTATGCCAAAGTTCACTTGGATCTACTGTGTCACAGACCAATGCTTGTTCTGGATGGCCTTTTAATTTGTACAATCCTCCTTCTTGTTCTCCAATCACCACCACATCATCTATAGTCTTTCCTTTTTGCCACATGATGACTTGACCATCTATGAATGCAACCCCCATTCCTTTTGTATCTAGTGAATATATGGAGAGGAGGTTCTTCTTGAGTTCTAGCACAAACAAAACTTCCTTCATTGTTATATACGTTCCAGAGTCTAGCTTATAGGAGGATTCCCCACTACCTTTTATTGGATACTGGTAGTCATCTCCTAGCTTCACCTTGCGAGGTGATTCTTGTTCTGAAAGTTTCACAAAGGATTTATTGAATGTTGTCATATGTTTGGAAGCCCCACTGTCTATAAGCCAATCATTACTTCCATGATTAATGTTTCCCGTAAGAGTGGAAATCAAAACATATTCATCTTCAATGGAAGAACTTTCACTTTCATATCTAGTTCTTTTCTTGGATGGTTCATCATCCTCTGCAACATGATCATGATGTCTTCTCTTGTTCCCCTTCTTCTTATGAGAGTGAACCTTGTTCTTAGGATAGTCTTTTGCAAAGTGTTCTCTTTCATCACATGTATAACATCTCATTTTAGATAGGTCCCTTCTACTGTTATCTCTATGATGAGGATCCTTACCTTTGGAGTGACGAGATCTTCTTCTGCCTTTCTTGGAGTGAATTGTGAGAGCTTGATCTTCACTTCCCATCTTCTCTTCTCGAGCTGCTATTTGAGCTTTTTCTTGAAAAAATTCTTCCCATAGTCTAATAAATTTGACTAAATTCTTTTTGGCACAGATTCCTTGGATGAATGAATCCCATGACCTCGGAAGGCCGATCAGTGTTGTCATCACAATTTCTGCATTCTCCACTTCTTCATCTACATCTTCTAATTGTTCCTTGATCTGAGAAACCCTTGTGAAGTAAGACTGGATGGTCTCGGCATTCTGAATCTTCACATTTTTCAGTTGGTTCCTCAAGGTCATCTTCCGGTTTATGTTCTTCCCTTCAAACAATCTGGTTAGGGCATCAAACATAGCTTTAGGTGTCTTTAGAGAGGACACCTATGGGATAAGGTGATCCTTGATAGAATCAGCAATGATCCTCTTTGCCATAACCAACTTCTTCTTTTGCAAGGCATTTGCCTCATCTCCCTCTGGAACTGGAATCTCCTCATGGATGTAGGAGTCCAACTCATTTTCTTCCAAGACCAGGGAGATCCTATACCTCTAGGCTTGGAAGTTATCAGCTCCCTCAAGATTTTAATCAATCTTGGTATGAAGAGACATCTTCAACTGAGAACCTCAAATGGAAATACAAAATATTTATATCTTACCAGGTCAAGATGTTAGATTTGGATTTGGAGTTGAAATCCCACAGTACTGGATCAAGAGCAAATTAGGGTTTTGCTTTTCTGGAGTTTTGTCCACCAAAATGCCTTGAAATTTATCCCTAACTTCAATTTTGGGGAGGATATCAATCCAGGCCTAGGCTCACTAAAAAATTCCTCTTCTATGAAAGGTCCTAATTTTCGGCAGCAGTGTCGGGTCCAAAACTGAAAAACCTCAGAATTGGATTCTGCTTTGACAGAAAGATGCACCCTAGGGAGGAAAGTTATTCCACCCTACTTTTGCTAAAACTATGTGAAGAGAGATCCACAAAATAGGAATCCCTAGTTTCCGCAGATGAACAATGTCTTCTTCTCATGTTAGCTTTGATACCATGTTAGTTTTTCAACATTAAGCTAGCATTATTAGGATCTTTAACTAAGAGAATAACAAATACAGCAATCAAACACAGGATACAATGAAGACAATGTTTTTCCTTAGGGAAACCATAAATGGAGAAAACCCCGCAACTTCCTCATAGATAGAATCAGCACCAAAATAGTAAAATCCCAAATAGTAAGTGATCTCTCGACAATAGGAGCCTTCTTCTTATCTAGCGCCAATGTCTTCTCCTTCCTCAACTATGCGCTACACTTGAGTGTGTTTGTGATGTGTACTAAATAGAGAGTCCAGCTCTCTATTTATAATAATCCCAGCATGACTAGAACCCTGCTAGGGCCGATCTCTACTAGGAGAGTCTAATAACCCTAGTGCCCCAGAGCTACGGGGACTTTAACCCTTAGACAATCGGAGGGTTACCCACAATGACTTGACATGAATCTCTTACATTATTGATCCTTCCGATTGGAACATCGGGGCATGACAACATGACTCAATTACATTATAGATAGATCCAAGAATAAAAATCGGGTTACAATACATAAGATACATAGACGAATAAATTTTGAAGTTACAAATACATCAATAAGAAATACCAAGACCTACCACGATTTATTCTCTTTTGACTCTAGGAAAGTAAAATGCTTGGGCCTCATCAAAGATCTTGCTATAAACTTAACATATCTTCCTTTGAAAAGCGTAATGATGGACATCGTACTGGCCAATATTCCCCCAAAATTTGGTCTCTTGCTATCTTAGTCATAGATAAAAAGATTAGGCTGGACCCTCTAGATGGATCTCACATATGCTACCATTCCCTTGTTTGGAGGGGAAACTAAGCGGCTATATAGAGAAAATCAGCTAACATATATTATAAGCAAAGAGAGTCGCTCAGTGAATCACCCAATTTATGCCGTGGACATCGATTTTGGATCCTGTATTTTGAAAATTGATGATAATCAGTAGATGTCAGTTCAACTCACTGAGCCCACCCATCCCCAGCTAGAAGAAATCACAAAAACGATTTGGACCATGTACATCGATGGAGCTAGCACCCAAAACTCAGCTGGGGCAGGTATAGTCTTGATCTCCCCATCAAAGGAGAACATTCACCTATCTTACAAGCTCGATTTCAAAACTACCAATAATGTAGCAGAGTACGAATACTTCCTGCTGGCAGTTAAAGTGGCCAAGGAGATGGGGATCATGTGCGTGAATATTTTTGGGGACACAGACCTCATCATATAGTAGGTAAACAACACTTTTCAAACAAAAAATATCAGATTGAAGGCCTATATGGACGATGTATGGAAACTCAGAGACTCATTTATGTTTTTTGAACTGTCATATATTCCTTGGGATTTGAATCACCTGGTTGATTCCCTGGCTGTCTTCGCAAGTCTTTTTGTTCCTCCCTTGCCCCCTAAGCTCATATATGATGTTTAGGTCAAGTACAGACCCTCTCTGCCAAACAATGTAAAATTTTGGAGGGTGTTTGAAAATGATGGGGAGCTTAGTAAATTCCTTCAATTAGTGGATGAATTCTCTGACATACAAATAGACTAGGAAAACCTTAACCTAGAGGAATCCAAGTAGCTCAAGTTAAAAGATAAATTGACTGAGCACAATATTTTCCAATTGCCTAGAAACTACATACCCTGAGGTTTAGTACCGTTAGAAGAACTGTTTGATCACAATGACGACCCTTTCAAACCAGCCAAAAGGGAACTAGATCCTATTGTCCAAGAGCTAAATATAGGCATCCAAAGCCATCCAAAACTAATAAATCTATCCATTGGAATGACTGCTGAACAGAAGTTTGAATATTGCAGCTTGATAAAAGAGTTTGTCGATGTCTTTGCATGGGAGTATAGTGACCAAAAAACGTATGACACCAACATCATCCATCACAGGATTCCTTTGGAGAAGGACACCATTCCTTTCAAATAGAAGTTGAGACCCATCATCCCCCTTCTATTACTAGTGATTGAGAAAGAGATCCACAAGATCCTCAAATCTAAGATCATAATCCCCATCAGATATTCCAAGTGGATTGCAAATCTAGTAGTGGTGAGAAAGAAAAATGGAGAAATCAGGTTGTGTGTGGATTTTAGAAACCTAAACAAGTGTTCCAAAAAAGACAACTATCCACTACCCATGGTCATGGTCATGTCCTTCCTTGATGGTTTCTCTGGATACAACCAAGTTGCTATGCACCCAGATGACCAAGAGAAGACTACCTTTACCACTCCCTGGTGCACCTTCATGTATGCTAAAATGCCATTTGGGATAATGAATGTTGGGCCTACGTTTCAGAGAGGTATGGATCTATCTTTTGTAGGGATAAAAGATAAATTTGTGCTGATATATTTGGATGACTTAATAGTTTACTCTCACATCCATCATGATCACTTGCAGCATTTAAGGAAGGTATTTCTGAAGCGCAAAAAGTATGGAATATCACTGAACCCCAAGAAGTCCCAATTTTCACTCAATGAAGGAAAGATCCTAGGCCACATAGTCTCATCTGAAGGTGTAAAGATTGATCCGTTAAGAGTGGAGGAAATTCAACAACTGTCACTACCAAGGTCAAAAAGAGACATTCAGTCCTTTTTAGGCAAGATAAACTTTGCCAGAAGGTTTATTCCAAATTTCCCCGAGTTGGTAAAGCACATAACATCCATGTTAAAAAAGAATGCAGAAATCAAGTGTACCGAACAGGCAAGAAATTATTTTGAAGATATTAAGAAATCCATCATGGAGGCCCCAACCCTGATTAGTCCTAACTACACCAAGGGTTTTTACATTTTCTCTTTTGCATCTTATGACATAGTGGCAGCTATACTATTACAAAAGAATGATGAAGGTCTTGACCATCCAATTGATTTATTTAGCAGAACCTTGAGAGATGCTGAGCTGAAGTATGACCCAATTGAGAAGAAGGCTTATGCTCTCATAAAATATTTGAAGAACTTCAGAATCTACATTCTCCATGCAAAGGTCATTGCATATGTCCCTTCCGGTGCAGTGAAGGATGTTTTGAATCAACTTGACATTGATGGGAAGAGAGCTACGTGGATTTCCAAACTAATTGATTTTGATGTAGAGGTGAAACCCACCAAGCTAGTAAAGGGACTAGGCCTGGCCAAACTCATGGCCAAAGAAAACCATGAACTGCTAGGAATGAATTTCACATATATCGGATCAGAAAAGGTGCAGACTATGGTAGTAGCTAAAACAGAAGTAAACCAATATCAGAATGACAGTCCACCAGTAGCTGAGAACATATTTTCCTATGATTGGTACTCAAGTATCATTAAATTTTTGCTTAAATTAGAAGTTTCTCCTGATATCACTTCTAACCAAGCACGAGCTCTTAAGTTGAAATCTGTTAAGTTTTACATAATTGACAATTTGCTGTATTGGAAGGATCATTCTAGAATTTTGTTAAGATGTCTAGATAAAGATGAAGTAGACCAATTCATGCATCACTTTCATTCCATTACATGTGGAGGCCACCACTACTGGAAAACCACATCCCACAAGATCTTAAAAGAATGATACTATTGGCCAGCCTTATTTTCTAATGTATGCACTTTTGTAAGGGCCTATGATCAATGTCAAATATTGGTTGGGAAGTAGCAGCTCAAATCCTTTCTGCTTAGGCATATTACAGTGAATGGGCCTTTTCAGCAATAGGGTCTAGATTTCATAGGCGAAATAAATCCATCTTCTAGTGGACAGCATAAATGGATCTTAGTAGCCACTAACTACTTTACCAAATGGATAGAAGCAATACCCACCAGAAATGCCACACATCAAGTCATCATGAGATTCTTATATGAGAACATCTTAAGTAGGTTTGGCTGCCCAGTAAGATTAGTGACTGATAATGCACAGGATTTTAAGTCTGGAGCATTAGTTAAAATGTGTGAATCAATGGGTATTCAACTGGTGCACTACACATCCTATTACCCACAAGGCAATGGCCTCGCTGAGTCATCCAACAAAATCTTAGTCATAATCATCAGGAAACTGCTAGAGACAAATAAAAAAAGTTGGGATTCAAAGCTTAAGTTTTCTTTATGGGATGATAGGGTGACAGAAAAAAGATCCATAGGGACCTCTCCATTCAAGTTAGTCTATGGCACTCAGCCCATCTTCCCTATCCAGCTCACCCTTCCAGTGGAAAAGTTCTTTCAAGAAGAGGAAGATGAACCAAATGATATGATGAGAAGGATGATGGATTTGATGGAGTTGTAGCAAACCAGGGAGCAAGTTATAGAAAAATCAAAGGCTTATCAGTAGAGGATAAAGGGAATATTTGACAAAAGAGCAAAGGAAGACAACTTCCAAGTCGAAGATTGGGTCCTCAAGTGGGATGCTGTCAGATAGGACAAAGGGAAACATGGAAAATTTGACTCCTTATGGATTGGACCTTTTTCTATAGACCATGTATATCAGAATAACACCTTCAAAATGTAGAACCTGGAAGGTGAAGAGGTATTCGATGGCCCAGTAAATGGGCGGTTCCTGAAACTCTATTTTATTTGAGGCTCTGAGGCCTTATGATCGTAAATTAGTATATTGTAGGTTGTTTTTTCTTGCAGAATAAGACTCCATGCCCAATGGAACAATAAAGAATAGTGTTAAGTTACTTAGTTGCTTTTAGGGAAAGGCATTTTAGTATGGGGTTCTTGGGACCTCAGAAGGAGGTTCCCATCCCCAAGTAGGAGCCATATGTTATCTCCCAAAATAAAATAAATTTATTTTTGATAGTATGAAGAATTTGAATGATGCAATCAAGGATATGAAGATCACTAATAGTTTTGAAGACCTCTATTTTTTATGCAAATTTCACAAAGTTGTGGCTTCAGTGGGTTGGGCGAGGATCAGAACATCTCATTAGACACCACAAGATGGAAGATAATTAGTAGGTGGAAGACCCCTTTGATAGATATGTGTATTGTTGTAACTTTTTTACACCATAAAAGTGTTTTAAAACAACAATCAGAAGTTTTAAGGACTACAGATCGGCGAGATAAATCTAAAGGTTTCCACAGTGTCGGCGTAAAAACTTTAAAGGACTAACGATTGGTGAGCTAGTTCCCTAGGGAGATACAATGGTGGGAAGAAAACTGACTATGGCCTCTGATCGATGACAAGAAACATTTTTATAGCGCAATGATAGATGAACACATCAACGATCAGAGGGGCTAAATACTAACCGACAACGAAATAGTTCACTACGGAGCGTCAACGTCAAAAAGGATAAAGACTATAGATCGATGAGATAAAGCTGAAGAGTTTCCACAGTGTCAACATTGGAAGACACTAGTCGTTAGCACAATAGTCCACTAGGGTGCCAAAATGGCGGGAAACCAACGGAATACAGGTTCCACCACAACATAAAATTTCAGCGATCGGAGGATCAAGGGACTAACGTTGCGGATTTTTAGTTCACTGTGGTGCCTCAACTGTAGAGGAAAGATAGACTATGGGTTCCGCGATGTGATGAAAATTTCAGCAATTGGGAAATAATCATTCCAAGAGCGCATAACAGAAAATCATCGGTGATCAGAATAACTAAATACTACGTGATGGAAACTTCAAACACTAATTGTCGGCACAATAGTCCACTAATGAGCCACAACGACGGGAGGAAAACTGGGTAAGGCTTCTGATCAATCAATAGATGAACTCTTCGGTGGTCAGAAGGATGAAGAATAACGTAGTGGCAAAATAGTCCACTAAGGAGCTGCAACTGCCGATAAGAGAATGATTAAAGGCTCCGACGGAAACTCCTACTCACCTCTGACAGCGATGAAAGTAGTTTGGGATTTGAACACACTAAGGTATCGGCGAGATAGTCAGCTAAGGGGCCGAAACTGTGGAATACAAATACATAAGACTTCTGATCAATTAATAGAAAATAATTCCAATGGCACAACAAGGAGAAATCATCGGCTATCGGGAAAGATGAGAACTACAGATAGACGAATTTAAGACTAAACTCCTTCGCAGTGTTGACAGCACAAAAGACTAAAGCTCTGATTCACACATCGTTAATCAACATCCAGCAGGGTTAAATTTAGTTCATTTTACCTCTGAAATTGCAGCAAGCTTAAGATAAAGGTTCTGATGCATTATTTACTAAGACTCCCAATCATTGATGTGTTAGTTATAAATAACATCGATGCGATGAGATTACGAGCGCAGATTGGATAAAAGAAGAAGTTGTCGCAACGCTGGTGATCTAAGGAGCACCGACACTGTGGAAACAAAAAGACTTGGGGCACCGATAGAACAGAGGAAAAATATTCTGATCAACGACCATGGTAGTAAATGACGGAAAAATAGAGACTTGGAGCACCGAACTTGCAGCGACAAGATAAAGAAAAATCCAGTGGATTAAATAAGGAAAATCACTTCAGTAAATGCAGAGACACTGGCTATTGG
Organism: Pseudotsuga menziesii; assembly: GCA_001517045.1. Taxonomy (NCBI): domain Eukaryota; kingdom Viridiplantae; phylum Streptophyta; class Pinopsida; order Pinales; family Pinaceae; genus Pseudotsuga; species Pseudotsuga menziesii. Next base: position 534,275 of record LPNX010776578.1, read on the forward strand.
TGGTAATTTCACAACAAAATAGTAGTGGTGGTTATCATCTATCACTCAATATTTAAAATATCACCCAGTGAACTAGATCTTTGCATTAGATAAACAAAACAGTTAGCAAGGGTTTGAAGCCCTAATATGGAAAAACTATTACTTTCAATTATTTTTGATGTAAACAGATCAAATTTTCAGGATCTGTAATTTTTGTAAGAGGCTATAAATCCCATGATTTTTTGATTAATAAAGGTTCAACTCTAGGGATTTATAAGCCCATCCTATTTGCAAGCATCTCATCTTCTTTATTCATAATATGAGCTCTTTTGTTGTGATTTTTTTAGCCATCTTCTTTATCATTACTGTACTTAAGCTTGAATGTGCATTTAGGTGATTTCAAGTTGATTAAAAGCCAATAGTTGTCATCCTATTGGAAATTTTATGTGATTTGATTGATAAGTACCATCCTTGTCAGGTTTTAGCCATTTGTACGCATGTGTTATGCGTGTAAGTCTGCTAGCTTGGTGAGTTGTCCATTCCTACACCTTTTTGTCAAACTACTGAACAAGTTGTAACTAAAAGCCTTGTGATTGAGTGAGCCTCATGCATGTCTTGAGAGTGGGAGGCTATATAGGCTATCCAGATTGATCCATATCAAAAACCCAAAAAACAATTTAAGTTACTATGAATCCTCGAGCAACAAGCTAGAGGAGTTTCCTAGAGTGATAACAGGACCCTGCAGAATACTCACGAAGTTTTCAACGAATGCTTATGAGTTAGAGATTCCTACAGGAGTGGGTATTTCACCAATATTTAATGTAGAAGATATATATCCTTATGTAGAAAGTGACACTCGAACCTTTACAAAATGTGAAGATCCTACTAAAGACTTATAATGGGTAGCACATATGCCTGTGAGACAACCATTGGAAGTTGACTCCGTTCTGGACACTAGGGTGTCAAGGAGTACAAGGAAGAAGGAATATCTGGAGTATTTGGTCAAGTGGAAAAAGTGAACAATAGAGGATTCTACTTGGATGAGCGATGCAAAGTTGGACTCCAAGGGTTTCACTGTAGCTGATCTTATGAACAGGGGTTCATAATTTTTTCTACCTTGCGAGTCTGATGCAGGAGCATCGTAGCATGCCAGTAATGTGATGAGTTTGTCACATGCTATGGCATATTTTGTAACCATTTTGATCTTGATTCATAGTCTGATGATTCACCCTTGAATTTATAGCAGGAAAAAAGATAAAAATCCACCTGAGCAAAAGAGAGAGAAGAACAAGTCTCAAGAGGAGCCCCAAGGTTCCAAGAAGAACTCCTAAAAGAAGAAGAACAAGGGAGAAATGAGCAAGTGCACATACTACAGTAAGGGCTATCATCCTGAGAGATCTTGTATGAAGAAGCAAATTGATATGTTGACCCAACTCCTGGAGAAGTATAAGATCTCCCTTCCTAATTGCTCGAAGAAGAGGGAAGGAGGATCAAATTCAGAGGAAAGAGAGAGAGTACATGCCTTGGTTGCTGGTACATCAAGCTCACGTAGATTCATCATAGACTCTGGAGCTTCTAGAAATATGGTTTCGACGAAAGAGACATTCTCCTCTCTTGACATGTCCAAAGGTCCAGCAATAGTTTTGGGAGATGACTCTCTCACTAACAGTTTGGGGAAGGGAAGGATTTATCTTGACCATCGTCAGTTCAATAATGTGTTGTATGTTCCAGGTCTTGCCTTTAATATCTTGTCACTGTATCAGATGACCCATACTGGGTCTCCAAATAAGGTCATATTATCCCCTGATGATGTTGAAATCACTGATATTTCGAATGTTAAAGTCATAGAAAAAGGTGTTGTAGATCACACTTTGAAGGTATACAAGTTTTCCCATTTTTTACCCTAATCAGACCCCTCTGCTTTTCTGATTCATGCCAATGAAGAACGCAATATTTGGAATGAAAGTTTTTTCCTTATTAACTACAAGTATCTTTTTGATTTGAATGAAAATGATATGGTCATAGGGTTAGCAAAGATCAAGTTTTCTAAGGGAGACTGTCAAGGTTGTATCCTAGGAAAACACCTAGAGCACAAGTATGAGAAAGCTAGTCATGAGAGAACCTCTACACCTCTTGAACTAATCCACAGTGACATTACTGGTACATTCCCTCATATGTCCATCAATCAAGACAAATATGCACTGACCTTCATATATGAATTTTCTAGGTATTGTTGGGTTCACTTCCTATAGCATAAGTTTGAATTTTTTGACCTCTTCAAAGTCTTTAGAGCCTTGGTTGAAAACCAATCTTGGAGGAAACTCAAGATCCTCATATCTGAAAATGGTGGTGATTATGTCAAGTTCTAGTTCATTCAGTATTGTATATATGTAGGTATTCATATGCATCATTCAATCCCTTACACACCACAACAAAATGGTGTTACTGAGAGAAAGAAAAGATCACTGAAGGAGATGGAAACCTACATGATGGAGGCTAAGACTTTGCCAGCAAATTTTTGGGTTAAGGATATAAACTGTGCATCCTACATCTAGAATAGGGTGCATCATAAGCATATTTATGGAATGAATCCTTTTGAATCTTGGAGTGGGCACAAGCCAGATGTGACCCATTTCAATATTTTTGGCTCAAAGGCTTGGGCTAGAATTCCAACTAAAAATAGGAAAGCTTTGCAATCCCAAAGCCAAGAGTGTCTATTTGTTGGGTATTATAAATATTCAAAATGGTATAAGCTTATCAACTTGAAAACTAACAAATATTTCATTGAAAGAAGTGTTCAGTTCCAAGAAGAGCCTTTAGTAGCAGTTGAAGTTGGAGAGTCTTCTTCACCATCAGATCCATTGATTGTAAGCGAAAAGACTAATGAGTTTTATTATTCTGATATGTATGATAATGATGAATTGATTGCAGATTGTAACAGTCCTAAAAGACCAAAATGGTCAGCAAATACCATTCATGTAGCTGGGGAACTAGTTGGAAATCCTAGTGACACTAGGAGGACTAGATCTCAATTTGAGAGTGCCCTTTATGTGAAAGATCCTCTATTTGCTGAGAAGTGCTATCTGATGGTTGAATCAGATATAAATAAATATTAAGATGCATCACATGATCCAAGATGGGAAATATCCATGAAATAAGAATTCAGCTCGCTCCAGAGGAACAACACTTGGGAACTGGGTGATCTTCCCCCAGGGAGGAAGCTAGTTCAATGTAAGTGGGTTATCAAGACTAAGATTTTTGCTGATGGTTCACATTTGAAATATAAGTAAATATTGGTATCCAAGGTATACTCACAAGTACATGGTATTGACTACAATGAAACCTCTGCACAAGTGGCAAAGATGGACTTCATAAGGCTAGCTCTAGCCATTGTAGCTTCGAAACAGTGGGAGGTACATCACATGGACGTGAAGTGTTCTTTCATAAATGGAGATCTCATTGAAGAGATTTACATGAAAAAACTTGAATGGTTTGTTTATAATCCATATTTAGTTTGTAGGTTAAATAAATCATTGTATGGGCTCAAGCAAGCCCCCGGGGCTTGGTATGCCAAGATTGATGGATTTTTTCTATCACTGAGTTTTGTTCAATGAAAGTCTGATCTTAATGTCTATTTCAAGTTTATTCATGGTTATTTGATTATTATTTTCTTGTATTTGGATGACCTTCTGATTACAGGAAGTTCAAATAAAGAGATTTCATCCTTGAAGGATGCAATGAACCATTCATTTTCTATCACATGTTTGGGATTGCCGAGCCAATTATTAGGTCTCAAAATTTCTCAATACCAACATGAAATAAAAGTACATCAGTCCAAGGATGATTTGTATTTTCTAAATAAGTTCAACATGAAATATTGCAATCCAAGTAATACTCCCTTCCTTTTAGGAGTTAAGCTTGAAGAAGCATGTTCTTCTCCTATGGTAAATAATACACTGTTTAAGCAGTTGATTGGGTGTTTGCTTTATCTTACACACACTTGACCTGATATATCCTATGCAGTTAGTGTGGCTTCAATATACATGGATAAGCATCATGATATCCACTAGAGAGTATCCAAAATGATCCTAAACTTTGATCAAGGAACACAAACTCATGGGATCATCTACAAAGAAAAATCTACTATTGATTTGATTGGGTTTATTGACAATGATAGGGAAGGTGAAAAAATAGATCGAAAGTTTACATCAGGATATGTGTTCATGATTTTAGAAGGAGCAATCAGCTGGTCAATGAAGAAGTAGAGTGCCATAGCACTCTCATCTACAGAAGCAGAGTATAGAGGAGTTGTAAATGCAACAACTCAATGTTTGTGGTTGCAGGGGATACTTGGAGAATGTGGTTTTGAATTAGAGTTCTCAACTATTATCTACTGTGAAAATTATTGCACCATTTGAATCTACAATGATCTAGTTCAAAGACAGTGAACCAAGCACATTGAGATCCATATGCACTACATCAAACAGATTGTGCATGATGGAACCATTGATCTACTCTTCTGTGCATCTTCAGAACAAGTAGCAAAAATCTTCACCAAATTTTTTTGGGAGAAGACCTTCAGAAATATCAAATCACTACTGGGGATTTCTGATCATGCTGTGAAGCATGATTGATGACAATATTTCCATTTTTTTTTCTGCCCATGTTTAAGGGAGGATTTTCCTACTGAGTTTTTTGCCTCTTTCCTCGGTTGTATGGGAAAGCAGTATGTAAGGGGTGACTGAGCCTTGTTTCTAGGCCCTATATTTTTCTAATATTTACTCATAAATTCAGAATTAATGGGGGGTGTTAGAATAATCAACCCATAGTTAACTACCTTAGACATTAATTTAATTATTTTTGTCTTATTACCTAGTTTCCTAGATTCCATTCTATGCTAGTTTCCTTCTATAACTCCTAGAAGTGAACACATGATAAAAATGAGTCATGGAGATCTTGGGAAACATCCTAGAAACCCAATTTAGCATGGATTTTTTATTCCATATCCTCCAAAGTGCATATCTTCTTTTTCTAAAAAGCTGCCTTGTTTTATTCTGATTTAAGGAAAAAGGAAAAGCTAGACTAGGTTTAGTTGACTTGTTTCTTTCCCACATCATCGTCCCTCCTTTTCTCCAATTAAAAGCATGTATGAATTGCCTTTCCATCCCTCCTTATCTTTCCCAATTGACTTAGCAACTTCATGAGCATCTTCATAGATTTGTAAACTGCTTTATGCACCTATAGGGGATTTTACTAGATTTAGTAAGCCTACTTTTTGAATATTTTGAATGGCATATTTATGCATTCAATTCTCTCATGTAATGATATATTGTAGAAGCCTATTACTTAACAAGGCTGGATATTGTACACTTATTTAATATATATTAGTGTTATGCTCCAATTTCAGTCTCCTTTGGTGTCAATTTTGCAAGTTTGAATAGTAATTTTGTGAGTGTAATTGTTCTATCTCTTAGGTTCAATTTCCAAAGAATATTGTCCTTATATGGAGCTATTTGAAATTGAAATTCACACTGCTCACTCACTAGGATTTTATATCATTTATGTAACCAAGATACTTTGTATGGATCCAGATGCTTGATCTTCTTTAGCGTCAGCTTTTCCACCATCTCTGTGGAAACAAGATTGTCAGTACTCCCACTGGCAATAACCATATTACAAAACTTCCCTTGGACTTTACATGTAGTCCTGAACAATGAATTCCTTTGAGCAGGATTTGCTTGCTCCTTCTCCAGTTTCAACAAGATTTTATTCATCATTAGGGATTCTCCTGTCTCTAGAGAAACTTCTTCTACCATCAACTATTCTTTTTGTTGATCATTCTGAGCTACATAAGATCCTCTATTCCATATTTCTTCCTTTCCTAGACATTGAAATGACTTATTCCCCAACTGGTTGAATTTGTAACATCTAATGATAGCTTCTCTACCTCGTCCTCTACCTCTACCTCGTTGGTAAGGTCCTCTTCTGCTAGAATCACCTCCTCTTCCATGCTTCTCTTACTGGATAGATTCATTGGAATCCCCTCTATGTGGTCCAAATATTCCTCTTCCAGTCGCTTTCCCTCTTCCTTTGGATGAATTATGACCTCTATTGAAGCTCTGCTTTCGGGTTATCTTTTCTTCTTCCCTTAAGGTGCACTGATATGCTTCCTCCATTGTTCTAGGCAAAATCATGCTGATCTATTCTTGGATATCCATCCTTAGACCATTCACATATGTAGCAGAATTTTTCGCTAGCTCTTCCACATATCCATCCCTTAGGTTTAATTTGTAGAACTCCTCAGTGTATTCTCTCATTGTTAACAATCTTTTTCAAAGGTTTTGTACTTTTCTATACATAATTAACTACTAATATTTGGGAAAGAACTTATCCCTCATATTTTCTACCATTATATCCCAACTTTTTATCAATGGCTTATTCTTCCTTCTTCTTTCTACTTGCACATTGTCCCACCACAAGGATGCATGTCCTTTCAAACTCGTCATGGCTAATCTGGCTCTCTTGTATTCTTATACCTAATCGTACTCTAAGTACTTATCCATCTCATTGATCCATTCAATGAGATTTTGTACAACGAGACTTCCATCATAGGTAGGAAAATCCGGTCTCAACCTTGAAGTCGCTCCTAGAATAGATATGAAATATCTTAACTCTCGTGATTCCTACATAGGTGCAGCTTATTCTCTTTTCTCTTCATCCTCAGGTTCACTTATATCCCTTGGTTCTGGGTCTCTTCGTCTGTTTTTTTCCATGGCTTCCAGAAATGCCCTTAGCTCCCTCATTTCCTCTAGAACTTCTACATTCCCTCTTGGTCAACCTTTGTCATGACCTCTTTCTCTTCCAATGCATGAACCCATATTTTTGCACTAATCCCCCGCTATAACAACTCTCTTTCAAACTGCTATAACTTACCTAACCAAGCCTCTTCTTGGCCCTTGGTCTTTTGGTAACTCTAGTCCTCTATCTAGAAACTATCTAGCACTACTTCTTTACTCTTTCTAGGATTCTACTGCTATGCTTCTCGCTCACACATCATTCTCCTTACTCTTGCAAAATTCTACCCACAACCTCAACTATGGAGTTCCTCAACAAGAAATCTCAACTTCCTCACTCTGATACAAAAATTGGTGCAGGTGGGCAATCTCAACTGACTCTAACCAGCACTTCTAGGATCTAATGGCCCCTACACTTAGCAGGACTGCCAAATTTATCCCAATGGCAAAATTCATCTTTAAAACTTCCTTCCCACAACTCTACCTCCACATCTTCCCTTCTGCAGGCGGGATGCGGGATGCAGGATCTCAGTTGTCCAAATTGCTCTCCATGATTCCAGTTCCGCAACAGAGTTTTCGCATGCGAGTTGCGGGATGTGGGATCTCAAAACCCCAAAGGTGCACTCTGCAAATTCCCTTTTTGGAATTGCTTCCCCGCAATTGAATTGCGATATGTGGGATGACAACTTTGCAAAGTTGCTCCCCCACAACTTCCCCTCTACAAATATTCCTCTACAACTTTCTCAGTCATCTGATCCTTGCGGCCTTCTCCACGACTGTCGATACTCCTATTTGATGCGGAGTTCTCATATCTCTATGGATATGTTAACTTGCTCACAACTATTGTTGTGGGATACTTTAGGACTGTCAGATCTTGATCTGTGGCCTCAATCTCTAGCGTTCTTTCTTCATAAAAACTTGTTTATATAGAAAACCTACGGGTTGCACTGATTGATCATGAAATTGATCAATCCAACCTGCAATCTTCACAATGTTTTATCCTAACACTCTTATGCACGCATATACTCTCTACTTCAACTGCTTAAGCAATAAATTGATGTGTAAAATCAACACTTCATTGAAATACACAAATGTTCATGAAAACAATGAAGTCGGCTCTGTAAAATATATAGTTCAACACAACACATGCATAAAGGTTAACAACCCTACAAACACATGATTAATCCTTATATTAAGAAACAAAGGAAAATGCACACATCTTGGATCTCTCTCCTTTCGATTATTCAAAATATTTACAAATAGGAATCAGACACAGGTCTATCCTCTCTCCGCAAACTTCAAATTCTAAATGCTGAAGAGAAGAACCCCTCCTACATCTCTAAACAATATATTTAAACTAGAACTGCTACCCTATCCTGAGTGGTCCTGCAACTGAAATAAACACTACTAGGACACATGATGAAGCATCCATGTCTGAAACAAACTAACGATAGTTTGATCTCCATGCAGGGATTCGTTATCCGCAATGGTTCCCTACATCGCTAATCCGACTATGAATCAGCACAAAAATGATTACAAAATATTCCACAGCATGTGAACAACTCATCACATTGCTGGCATGCCATGATGCTCCTGTATCATATTGGGCATAAGCCCCACTACACATGATTTACTTCGATGTTATATTTATATATTGGGTGTATTCCCCACTGCACATGATTTATGTTGGCTCTATAGATATACTGGGCATAGGTATCAATGCACATGTTGTGTTGTTTGTTATATGATTATATATTAGGCATAAGCCCTATTGGACAAGAACTATTGATGTGTACTGGGAGTAGTCCTCGACTTACTTATGTATTATGTGATTGGGAAAAAGCCCTAATATACTGAGACGATATTTTTGTGATGTATTGTATAGAATATTGATATACATGACTAATTTCATTGATTTGTTGGGCATAATCCCTGGACCACATGGGTTATGAGACTATGTGTTGAGTGTAAACTCTAGATCACATAGGTAACCTCAACAACTAAAGGATAAAAGTGTTGGTAATAAGCCTTGGAGCACATGGGTTACGAGGATATGTGTTGAGCGTAAGCTCTGGAGCACATAGGTAACCCTAGAAAGTAAAGGATAAAAATGTAGGTCATAATCTCTGTAGCACTCCAACATGATGTTGAGCATAATATTTGGAGCATCGGATCTTTAGCAGTTGTATCCCTAGGTGTATTGTACAAATGCATCCTAGTACTAGTGTTGATCAAAACGATATGGAATTGCACTAGTGTAACTTCCATTTGATAGTGTTGAGCATAAGATTTGAATAACACTAGGGGTTACTTTAATTAAGGGTGTTGAGTTGGAAAGGATCCAGTGTAACTCCCGTTCAATAGTGTTGAGCATCATATCTTGAAAGTTACCTCTGTGGAGCCTCATCGATATGGTTTAGGACCACTTGGAGCTTGATATCCTCCCTTTTTGGATCTTCTCTCCACCTCACTGATGAGATCCTCAATCATACCTATCCTCACATGCCTTTAAATACTAGCTCATCCCCCATGGGAGAGAGAGGGAATAATTGTGTTGAACACCCAAACTCTGTCAAAATAATTCTTGAGCTATTGAAGGTAAGGTGAAGTTAGAGGAAAGGATTCATTGTGAAAGAGAATCACAACACTAAGGTGATGGTTGTAAGATTTCTTCTTCATCTTTAATGCAAAGCTGGTTCCTTTCCCATAAATTGTGTTATGTTTTAATCATGTTGTTTATTACTAGATTCCTTAGTCACTAGTATAGAACTGTGGATTATATTCTGGTGCCTTTGATATTTCTTGTCTAGTTGGCATGGTTGCATAGGTACATTCGTGGATACTTATCACCATAGGATACACTCATGGCATACTTCAGAACAACCAAAGGACTCATTCCATATGTCTACACCTTCTAGGGGAATTCTTCAATCCTTTGTCTCTCATTTGTTCTAGATCTGAACCATTAAGACTAGAGGAACAACTCTTGTCTGCAAGAGGTGTAATATTCCTAGCCACAAGAATATATAGGAAAACAGACTTAAGGATTTTCCCATTCTTCTGTAGAGAAGTGAAACAAACTAAAGAATTCACATTTTAATAGTAAATACAAACAATTTTAACTAAAGTGTCATTGCTATCAATGGCACCGCTAACAACATACATTGCTCACCAAATTAGCTCCATTTTCCCAAACATTCTTTAAATATAGAGAAATGATTTTAAAGCACAAATCATTTCATCCAGAACAACACTTAACCATGGGATGTACAGGATACATTCAAAACTTCACCCAACTATCAAAACATAAACCAACATAGAGTATATGAAATAGAACAATGATATAACTTGGTATTTACAAAAATAGGGTTTTAGTTAGGTAGTCATTTACCCATGGCCCAAAATTACATCACAATTTCATCAAACGCCTGAACATGCTCATATATACGTTAAAACCTTGTAACTATAAATGGAAATCCATTAAAACCACAACCAATGCATCCCCAAATCCTTTCAAAACTTAGAACGACCAACCAGAGGGTAAGGAACCTTGCACATGGGATTTATATAAAATATTATGGAAAATAGAGTGAAAAGATTCTACATGGAGGAGGAGCATACCTGAGAAAGGATGGTCCATCTGGAAAAATGATGTCAATGCTTTTCCAAAGAAACCACCAGGATGGGAGTTCACTCCCCCTCAACCACTTAAACATGAAATAAGGGTTTCGAAAACAGGGTAAATCCCCTTTGAACCTTAAGCCAGGATGGAAGGAAACCACGAGGCCTACACATGGCATCATTTTAAATACATAAACCACCTCCACTAACACTTATATATTTTATCCTTTTACCTATTGTTTGGGATTCCGCTTGTTCCCACACCTTGATCAAAACTATTCCTTTAAACATTACACACACCTTAAGTTTGGTCGTAGAACTTGCAAGAAAATAATTTTTTCATGCCTTAGTTCATAACGATTTAAGTAACCCCAAGTCATAGGAGTCCTTCATACCTTATTCATTGAGTCATTAGGAAAACACAACCACTCTTTTCCCTTTAGAAGCAAAGGTAAGCTAGCCACAGAACTTTAGTAAATACGACTAAGTTTCGTGTTAAACATCCATTATAAATCAATAGGAAGTAAGTAGAATATGAATTGCACCAGGAACCTCATTAAACAAATCAATGACAATAAGCATCACGATAAGAAAATAGAACACCATGTATTAACATACAAAAGTAATCTAGAACAAAACAAATACATTTATCTCTTTTAAAAAGCTTATTCAAATACTAAGGTTAAGTTTAGATGACCCTGTTACGGAGAGAAATTCTTATGGCTTGGGGTACCACAACAGACAGCTAGACACCAGAAATCAATCTTTCCCAATATGCAATGGAAATAAAAACATCTAACACTAAAGGATCGAACCTCGTACCTTATTCTGGACGGTTGAAGTAGATCCCCGTTGAGCTTTCCAATCTTCAGCTTGAATTGTTATAGCACGTCCTCAACAACAAGTAAACAACACAAGCATACTATATTTCATGGTGTTAGATCTATTCTAGCATATATAATCAATAATGTATAAGCATTTGACATATTCCAATGGATACAATATTCATTCAAATACACATTACTGGATAGGAAAAGACATTTCTATTAATATGAATCAGAGATTACAAGTGACAACCTCTGACGGAACGTCTGCGAACTGGAGAAATTGAATCCCCCACTTGGGCCTCCACCACCTCAATCCTCCATCACTCCGATAGCAAGCTCACTAGCAAAAGGAAATCTTGGGAAGAACACAACAGTGCTCCAAGGGACAAAGGGATGCAGACTCAAGCATAAGTTCTGGCAACAATGGAATATAGTTTTGATACTCTCAATTCTCTCTTATCTCCCATGCTTTCAATGTATCAAGGGGTTCCTTATATAACTTCACAAGGGATAATGAAAGGTTGACTCCATGCGATCTCAAGGCATATGGAAGGCCAGGAGTCATATGAGTCGGATCCAAGTCAAGGAACGCTCCAAAAATATTTGGATTATTCATACATCCCGATGTACGCGACTATATGGGAAATATCTGCGTACGTATGTGGTTATCGGGGAAAATTCCGCATATATCATTTTGCTAATGTTTTTAGGGATGGTCAATGATACATCAAAAGACAAAAAGTGGTCCATAGGGGCTAATGAGTCTGCAGCGGGACAAGGGAAGGCCATACAATGTGTGATTCACCTAGTGCGGTGAAATCCGCTATAACAGATGCCCCCTAATGTATGAGATCAGAGGGGTTATATGATGGCCAAAATACATTATAAGTCTATCCCAGAAGTGAAGTGATGAAGGTAGCCAAATGGAAGACCAGCCACCCAATCAGCATAATACCATAATACAACTCTGCATATAACTGCGAATACATATAGCAGTCCCGGATACATAAGAGTACAATGGCCATGAATAGGCATGAAACACATATGTGGTCATCGCCACGTACAATATACATAGATCAGAATCTCCATGAGGAAGATATACAAAGGACCATGATCTCCACAAAGGCTGAAGATATACAATAGATCAAGATCTCCATAGTGGCTGGAAATGTCTGACATATACTGGAACAAATCACGAAAGCTGAAATCTCATGAACACTGGCATGATCAAGGAGGTAGCATATAGTGGATGCCACCAATATGGAAGGTCTTCTACACACACCGCTATGAGTACATGTCCTACTATGAAAATAGAGGTGTCGAGCTCGAACATAGTAGTCCATCATCTGATTACTGGTCATTGATGTATACCATTAACAGATGCAAGATCACCCACCAATAATGAAAATGGGAATCAAGGTACTAGAGTGCAAACTAACAAGTGTGAATAAATGTGTTCAGGTCGAACACTTGAGAGAATCCATCGATCAGGGGACATTGATGTATTCCCAAAACTGTCGATGGTGAGAGAACCTGCCACTGATGGCTGCAAGTCTCAAGGCACTCAGAATGACTCTAGATTCCAATCCCAGAATAAATGATTTGAAGTTGATGGGATGAAATCCGCTGGAAGGAGGATATTAGGGCATCCCCCATTATCCAACACGAGGTACTCAGCAAAGCTGTATAATGTGGAAGGAAACGATCATAAGGTGCATGAACCAGTAACTGTACCGGGAATGGCCGACATGCAAAGTCAAGATAACTGAGGAATGGCTGACTCAGGTTTCAACTTCCTTTGAACATGAGCATAATGGCATATGGTGACTGAATGAAGGTAGCATAGACTCGATATACACGCTGGGACATCTCTATGACACAGGAGGCATCAATAGAGGCTCCATAGGGACTGGAAGCTTAACCATTCGGTGGAGATAAAAATCAGATAATGAGTACAACACCTAAGTCAAAATATAACCCAACCAATGGATGTGATATACAGTGCTCTATTCGAAGGCGACATGACTCGACAGCTGCCAAAGATAATATCTTTTCTTGTCTGGATTTTTGTTTTTTTTTTATTTTTTTGGTCTTTTTCAGTTATTTGAAAAGCTTGAAAAAAGAATAAACTAGCTTTATAGTTACAAACTAGGAGGAGACGAGTGTCATTTAGGGCAAACAAACTAGTTCCAAGCAGTGGAACATACCTATGCTCAATGCAAGGATACATGTGTAGGATATCGACACTCGGGGGAAAATCCCCTCCTGGTAAAAGGGAATCAAGTTGCAAAGGATATAAATAAAGGCTCTGCATGGCTAGACATGAGACAAGCTCGGGCTATATGACTGGAACGCAATATCAGGGGAGCCGGCATAAAGCTCAATAAGACAGGAAAAGCTCATGATAATGCATTCACAACTTGATACAAGGGAGTCCGGGGGGTCATGGCCAGCATAAGATCAAGAGGAGTATGAGGCTCTTGCTAAATGTCATGGAAATAGTATACAATGGACTCCCACACCCTAAAGGGGGAAACATCAGCATGGGCACCAAATTCAAATAATGCGCTAACTAGGGTACCCATGTAAGGTGAGGCTCTACCACTCATATCATGCCACTTCTATAGCAGCGAGAAGGTTTCGTGACATAATGGAGTGGGTTCGTACCTAAGGATATAGTGACATGGTCATAAGGTCATGCAAAATGCAAATGGTGGTGAACCTAACCTATATGCGAGTGTAGACATGATACCTGAGTTAAGCACGAACTGTCTCTGGTCACAAAAGAAGCATCCAACAGACAACTTCAGACCCAAGGAAGACCCAACCACACTCACAACCCACCCAGCAACTTCCCACAACATCAAACTCACCAAAAGGTAGGATGTACGCGACTGTATAAAGAGCAGCTGCGTATGTACACGACTTTTGGACAAAATTCCGCGTATGTATGTGAATTTTGGTCAAAAACCCGCGTATACAGAGAAGCAAGTGGTAAAAAGTAGGCCAAGGCCAAACCAATAAAGGGGAGTGTCAATCGACAAACATACTATAAAATGTGACATAGAAACAAAGAGAAACCAAGAGCAAGTCAATAATATCAAGCCCATTGTGCCGAAAAAACCCCCGAATAAAAACAAGGAACATCCCCAGCAGAGTCGCCATTTCTATTACGGAGAGAAATTCCTAAGGCTTGGGGTACCACATTAGACAGCTAGACTCCAGAAATCAATCTTTCCCAATATGCAATAGAAATAAAAACATCTAACACTAAAGGATCGAACCTCGTACCTTATTTCGGACGGTTGAAGTAGATCCCCATTGAGCTTTCCAATCTTCAGCTTGAATTGTTATAGCATGTCCTCAACAACAAGTAAAAAATACAAGCATACTATATTTCATGGTGTTACATCTATTCTAGCATATATAATCAATAATCTATAAGCATTTGACATATTCCAATGGATACAATATTCATTCAAATACACATTACTGGACAGGAAAAGACATTTCTATTAATATGAATCAGAGATTACAAGTGACAACCTCTGATGGCACGTCTGCAAACCAAAGAAACTGAATCCCCCACTTGGGCTTGCACCACCTCAATCCTCCATCACTCCAATAGCAAGCTCACTAGCAAAAGGAAAGCTTGGGAAGAACACAACAGTGCTCCAAGGGACAAAGGGATGTAGACTCAAGCATACGTTCTGGCAACAATGGACTATAGTTTCGATACTCTCAATTCTCTCTTATTTCCCATGCTTTCAATGTATCAAGGGGTTCCTTATATAGCTTCACAAGGGATAATGAAAGGTCGAATCCGTGCGATCTCAAGGAATATGGAAGGCTAGGAGTCATATGAGTCGGATCCAAGTCAAGGAATGCTCCAAAAAGATTTGGATTATTCATACATCCCGATGTACGCAACTATATGGGGAATATCCACGTATGTACGCGGTTATCGGGGAAAATGCTGCGTCTATAATTTTCCTAATGTTTTTATGGATGGTCAATGATACATCAAAAGACAAAAAGTGGTCCATAGGGGCTAATGAGTCTGCAGCGGGACAGGGGAAGGCCATACAATGTGTGATTCACCTAGTGTGGTGAAATCCACTATAACAGATGCCCCCTAATGTATGGGATCAGAGGGGTTATACGATGGCCGAAATACATTATAAGTCCATCCCAGAAGTGAAGTGATGAAGGTACCCAAATGGAAGACCAGCCACCCAATCAGCATAATACCATAATACAACTCTGCATATAGCTGCGAATACATATAACAGTCCCGGATACATAAGAGTACAATGGCCATGAATAGGCATGAAACACATATGTGGTCATCGCCACGTACAATATACATAGATCAGAATCTCCATGAGGAAGATATACAAAGGACCATGATCTCCACAAAGGCTGAAGATATATAATAGATCAAGATCTCCATAGTGGTTGGAAATGTCTGACATATACTGGAACAAATCACGAGAGCTGAAATCTCATGAACACTGGCACGATCAAGGAGGTAGCATATAGTGGATGCCACCAATCTGGAAGGGCTTCTACACACACCGCTACGAGTACATGTCCTACTATGCGAATAGAGGTGTCGAGGTCGAACATAGTAGTCCATTGTCTAATTACCGGTCATTGATGTATACCATTAACAGACGCGAGATCACCCACCAATAATGAAAATGGGAATCAAGGTACTCGAGTGAAAAATAACAAGTGTGAATAAATGTGTTCAGCTTGAACACTTGAGAGAATCCATCGATCAGGGGACATTGATGTATTCCCAAAATTGACGATGGCGAGAGAACCTGCCACTGATGACTGCAAGTCTCAAGGCACTCATAATGACTCTAGATTCCAATCCCAGAATAAATGATCTGAAGTCGATGGGATGAAATCCGCTGGAAGGAGGGCATTAGGGCATCCCCCATCATCCAACACGAGGTACTCAGCAAAGCTGTATAATGTGGAAGGACTCGATCATAAGGTGCACGAACCAGTAACTGTACCGGGAATGGCCGACATGCACAGTCAAGATAACTGAGGAATGGCCGACTCAGGTTTCAACTTCATTCGAACAAGAGCATAATGGCATATGGTGACTGAATGAAGGCAGCATAGACTCGATATAAAAACTGGGACATCTCTATGATGCAGGAGGCATCAATAGAGGCTCCATAGGGACTGGAAGCTTAACCAATCGATGGAGATAAAACTTAGATAACGAGTACAGCTCCTAAGTCAAACTATAACCCAACCAATGGATGTGATATACAGTGCTCTGTTCGAAGGCGACACGACTCGACAGCTGCCAAAGATAATATCTTTTCTTGTCTCGCTTTTTGGTGTTTTGATTTTTTTGGTCTTTTTCAGTTATTTGAAAAGCTTGAAAAAAGAAAAAACTAGCTTTATAGTTACAAACTAGGAGGAGACGAGTGTCATTTAGGGCAAACAAACTAGTTCCAAGCAGTGGAACATACCTATGCTAAATGCAAGGATACATGTGTAGGATATCGACACTCAGGGGAAAATCCCCTCCTGGTAAAAGGGAATCAAGCTACGAAGGATATAAATAAAGGCTCTGCATGGCTAGACATGAGACAAGCTCGGGATATATGGCTGAAACGCAATGTCAGGGGAGCCGGCATAAAGCTCAATAAGACAGGAAAAGCTCATGATAATGCATTAACAACTTGATACAAGGGAGTCCGGGGGGTCATCGCCAGCATAAGATCAAGAGGAGTATGAGGCTCTTGCTAAATGTCATGGAAATACTATACAATGAACTCCCACACCCTAAAGGGGGAAACATCAGCATGGGCACCAAATGCAAATAAGGCGCTAACTAGGGTACCCATGTAAGGTGAGGTTCTACCACTCATATCATGCCACTTCTATAGCAGCGACAAGGTTCCGTGACATAATAGAGTGGGTTCATACCTAAGGATATAGTGACATGGTCATAAGGTCATGCAAAATGCAAACGGTGGTGAACCTAACCTATATGCCAGTGTAGACGTGATACCTGAGATAAGCACGAACGGTCTCTGGTCACAAAAGAACCATTCAACAGACAACTTCAGACCCAAGGAAGACCCAACCACACTGACAACCCACCCAGCAACTTCCCACAACATCAGACTCACCAAAAGGGAGGATGTACGCGACTGTATAAAGAACAGCTGCGTATGTACGTGACTTTTGGCCAAAATTCAGCGTATGTATGTGAATTTTGATCAAAAAACCGCGTATACAAAGAAGGCGGTGGTAAAAAGTAGGCCAAGGCCAAACCAATAAAGGGGAGTGTCAATGGACAAACATACTATAAAATGCGACATAGAAACAGAGAGAAACCAAGAGCAAGTCAATAATATCAAGCCCATTGTGATGAAAAAACCCCCAAATAAAAACATGGAACATCCCCAGCAGAGTCGCCATTTCTATTACGGAGAGAAATTCCTATGGATTGGGGTACCACAACAGACAGCTAGACTCCAGAAATCAATCTTTCCCAATATGCAATAGAAATAAAAACATCTAACACTAAAGTATCCAACCTCGTACCTTATTTCGGACGGTTGAAGTAGATCCCCGTTGAGCTTTCCAATCTTCAGCTTGAATTGTTATAGCATGTCCTCAACAACAAGTACACAATACAATCATACTATATTTCATGGTGTTACATCTATTCTAGCATATATAATCAATAATGTATAAGCATTTGACATATTCCAATGGATACAATATTCATTCAAATACACATTACTGGATAGGAAAAGACATTTCTATTAATATGAATCAGAGATTACAAGTGACAACCTATGACGGCACGTCTACGAACCGAAGAAACTGAATCCCCCACTTGGTCCTGCACCACCTCAATAGTCCATCACTCCGATAGCAAGCTCACTAGCAAAAGGAAAGCTTGGGAAGAACACAACAGTGCTCCAAGGGACAAAGGGATGCAGACTCAAGCATAAGTTCTGGCAACAATGGACTATAGTTTCGATACTCTCAATTCTCTCTTATCTCCCATGCTTTCAATGTATCAAGGGGTTCCTTATATAGCTTCACAAGGGATAATGAAAGGTCGAATCCTTGCGATCTCAAGGCATATGGAAGGCCAGGAGTCATATGAGTCAGATCCAAGTCAAGGAATGCTCCAAAAGGATTTGGATTATTCATACATCCTGATGTACGTGACTATATGGGGAATATCCACGTATGTACGCAGTTATCGGCGAAAATTCCACGTATATCATTTTCCTAATGTTTTTAGGGATGGTAAATGATACATCAAAAGACAAAAAGTGGTCCATAGGGGCTAATGAGTCTGCATCGGGAGAGGGGAAAGCCATACAATGTGTGATTCACCTAGTGTGGTGAAATCTGCTATAACAGATTCCCCCTAATGTATGAGATCAGAGGGGTTATACGATGGCTGAAATACATTATAAGTCCATCCTAGAAGTGAAGTGATGAAGGTACCCAAATGGAAGACCAGCCACCCAATCAGCATAATACCATAATACAACTCTGCATATAACTGCGAATACATATAGCTGTCCCGGATACATAAGAGTACAATGGCCATGAATAGGCATGAAACACATATGTGGTCATCACCACATACAATATACATAGATTAGAATCTCCATGAGGAAGATATACAAAGGACCGTGATCTCCACAAAGGCTAAAGATATACAATAGATCAAGATCTCCATAGTGGCCGGAAATGTCTGACATATACTGGAACAAGTCACGAGAGCTGAAATCTCATGAACACTGGCATGATCAAGGAGGTAGCATATAGTGGATGCCACCAATCTGGAAGGTCTTCTACACACACCGCTACGAGTACATGTCCTACTATGCGAATAGAGGTGTTGAGGTTGAACATAGTAGTCCATTGTCTGATTATCGATCATTGATGTATACCATTAACAGACGCGAGTTCACCCACCAATAATGAAAATGGGAATCAAGGTACTAGAATGAAAACTAACAAGTGTGAATAAATGTGTTGAGGTCGAGCACTTGAGAGAATCGATCGATCAGGGGACATTGACGTATTCCAAAAACTGTCGATGGCGAGAGAACCTGCCACTGATGACTGCAAGTCTCAAGGCACTCAGAATGACTCTAGATTCCAATCCCAGAATAAATGATCTGAAGTCGATGGGATAAAATCCGCTGGAAGGAGGGAATTAGGGCATCCCCCATCATCCAACACGAGGTACTCAGCAAAGTTGTATAATGTGGAAGGACTCGATCATAAGGTGCCCGAACCAGTAACTGTACCGGGAATGGCTGACATGAAAAGTCAAGATAACTGAGGAATGGTCGAATCAGGTTTCAATTTCCTTCGAACAAGAGCATAACCGCATATGGTGACTGAATGAAGGCAGCATAGACTCGATATACAAACTGGGACATCTCTATGATGTAGGAGGCATCAATAGAGGCTCCATAGGGACTGGAAGCTTAACCAGTCAGTGGAGATAAAACTCAGATAACGAGTACAGCTCCTAATTCAAACTATAACCCAACCAATGGATGTGATATACAGTGCTCTGTTCGAAGGTGACACGACTCGACAGCTGCCAAAGATAATATCTTTTCTTGTCCAGCTTTTTGGTTTTTTGAATTTTTTGGTCTTTTTCAGTTATTTGAAAAGCTTGAAAAAAGAATAAACTAGCTTTATAGTTACAAACTAGGAGGAGACGAGTGTCATTTAGGGCAAACAAACTAGTTCCAAGAAGTGGAACATACCTATGCTCAATGCAAGGATACATGTGTAGGATATCGTCACTCGGGGAAAAATCCCCTTCTGGTAAAAGGGAATCAAGATGCAAAGGATATAAATAAAGGCTCTGCATGGCTATACATGAGACAAGCTCGGGCTATATGGCTGAAACGCAATGTCAGGGGAGCCGGCATAAAGCTCAATAACACAGGCAAAGCTCATGATAATCCATTCACAACTTGATATAAGGGAGTCCGAGGGGTCATGGCCAGCATAAGATCAAGAGGAGTATGAGGCTCTTGCTAAATGTCATGGCAATACTATACAACAGACTCCCACACCCTAAAGGGGGAAACATCAGCATGGGCACCAAATGGAAATAAGGCGCTAACTAGGGTACCCATGTAACGTGAGGCTCTACCACTCATATCATGCCACTTCTATAGTAGCGAGAAGGTTCCATGACATAATAGAGTGGGTTCGTACCTAAGGATATAGTGACATGGTCATAAGGTCATGTAAAATGCAAACGGTGGTGAACCTAACCTATATGCCAGTGTAGACGTGATACCTGAGATAAGCACAAACGGTCTCTGGTCACAAAAGAAGCATCCAACAAACAACTTCAGACCCAAGGAAGACCCAACCGCACTCACAACCCACCCATCAACTTCCCACAACATTAGACTCACCAAAAGGGAGGATGTAAGTGACTGTATAAAGAACAGCTGTGTATGTACGCTACTTTTGGCCAAAATTCCACGTATGTATGTGACTTTTGGTCAAAAACCCGTGTATACAGAGAAGGCAGTGGTAAAAAGTAGGCCAAGGCCAAACCAATAAAGGGGAGTGTCAATGGAAAAACATACTATAAAATGCGACATAGAAATAGAGAGAAACCAAGAGCAAGTCAATAATATCAAGCCCATTGTGCTGAAAAAACCCCCAAATAAAAACAAGGAACATCCCTAGCTGAGTCGCCATTTCTATTATGGAGAGAAATTCCTATGGCTTGAGGTACCACAACAGACAGCTAGACTCCAGAAATCAATCTTTCCCAATATGCAATAGAAATAAAAACATCTAAAGCTAAAGGATAGAACCTCGTACCTTATTTCAGACGGTTGAAGTAGATCCCCGCTGAGCTTTCCAATCTTCAGCTTGAATTGTTATAGCACGTCCTCAACAACAAGTAAACAATACAAGCATACTATATTTCATGGTGTTAGATCTATTCTATCATATATAATCAATAATGTATAAGCATTTGACATATTCCAATGGATACAATATTCATTCAAATAAACATTACTGGACAGGAAAAGACATTTCTATTAATATGAATCGGAGATTACAAGTGACAACCTCTGATGGCACGTCTGCAAATCGAAGAAACTGAATCCCCCACTTGGGCCTCCACCACCTCAATCCTCCATCACTCCGATAGCAAGCTCACTAGCAAAAGGCAATCTTGGGAAGAACACAACAGTGCTCCAAGGGACAAAGCGATGCAGACTCAAGCATAAGTTCTGGAAACAATGGACTATAGTTTCAATACTCTCAATTCTCTCTTATCTCCCATGCTTTCAATGTATCAAGGGGTTCCTTATATAGCTTCACAAGGGATAATGAAAGGTCGAATCTGTGCGATCTCAAGGCATATGGAAGGCCAGGAGTCATATGAGTCGGATCCAAGTCAAGGAATGCTCCAAAAGGATTTGGATTATTCATACATCCCGATGTACATGACTATATGGGGAATATCCACGTATGTACGCGGTTATTAGGGAAAATGCCATGTATATTATTTTCCTAATGTTTTTAGGGATGGTCAATGATAGATCAAAAGACAAAAAGTGGTCCATAGGGGCTAATGAGTCTACAACGGGACAGGGGAAGGCCATACAATGTGTGATTCACCTAGTGTGGTGAAATCTGCTATAACAGACCCTTAGATCCTAATAGTTTTATTGACCTTACACATTTTTATTTATTTATATATGGATTTAATGGACATTACAGTAAAAACTAGATGAAAAAGTTCTACATGATAAAAACATCCATCATTAAGACTCCCTTCCATGATACACTCTCTCACTAAGTAAATTTCCCCTTACAAACTAAGTGATCAATTCATGGAAGTGATCGTTATAATTGAAGCTTCTAGGACACCCATCCATGATGCATTTTTTGGGACAACATATTTCATGACAATCATGCTTTTCATGATCCCCAAGCTCAATATGTATAACAAGAGGATTTTTGCAACTTGGACTATGTTTCAATTGTGATAAGTTTAATCAAAGGTTTTACCCCCCATTTTTCATGGGTGACAACCTTCTTCGCAATATCATGACGGGAGTGTATGTGATGGAGATTGAATGATTTGATCCTAAGCGCTACAACCTAGATGTTCATTGATGATTCCCTAGTGATGATGGTTCATGGAGGATGTGGATTGTTTGAACGTGAAATAGGGCCTTTTTTCGATGTCATTTAATTATTGAGATATTCTAGGCACAAATAATGGTCACATATACAGTTGTGAATCACTTCATATTGTCCTTTTGAAAAATATGCAATATACCAAAGTCTACTATGGAGACTAGGGTCTCAAATTCGCGAGTGTGTTAGGTGCATGTTGTTAATCACAACCACTAGAAATTTCATCCACCACAGTCAAACAAATATGTCCATAAAATATTTTTTACTAGGGTACACTCTGTGTGGAAGAGAAAGGATTCCATAAAATGTTTCTATGTTCACTCCAAGGGATGCCATAAATTACTGTTGATGAAAATTTATGCCAATAATCCACATTTTCTTGGTGTGATTATCTAAGGAATGTTTCCAAACTATTTTTCCAACCGATGGGTATGCTGCTGGTTTTAAATTTTTAATTTGCTTACGAATTTCACCTTCAGGAGAACCTCAAGAGTCCATAAACCCTAAAATGCATTTTATCTGCCTGATTTTTAATCATCTTACATATATTAAAAATTATGGTATAAGCTACAGGACTTCCAATGTTCCCACTACCATGTCTTCTAGTAGAATGGATGAGTAATGGAAACATTCATTAAATCTATCCATTTTTGTAAGTTATAACATGTTCATCTCAAATTCTATGCATACTCTAGCCTTCAATTAGCACCAATTAGCTCTATTATGGCCTTTGAAAAGCACTAAGAGGCATATCTGGGTAAAACTAGGCACATTGTGAGTTTGTGGAAGGAAACACAAGTAAAACCCGTTTATTCCAAAATTTGGGGAATAAGCAACTTAATTCTTGTAGCAGCACTTGTGACTCCATGGCTGGTTGTTTCCTAGCATTTCTAGGAGTTCTAGATAGTTAGATGTTTTAACCATGTTTCAACCCTCCAAAAAGAAGTTAGATCGGTCCTAGGTATAATGTGGGAATCTTCCTTTTATTGGCATCCTTGATTTAGCCTCAACCAACAACAAGAAGTAAGCTGGGAAATTTTTGTCGGTAAAGAACAACAATAAAGATCTTAATTTCTCAATTTCCTAAGACTAAGCTACCATGATCAATTTCTCCACTTTTGGAACACTCAAATACTAGGACATAATGTACATCTTTGTCACCTTTCCATACTCATAGAATTGATAATGTTCAATCTCTGTTTCCATTATAATGAAGTAGAAAAGGGTGGAGCCATGGAACTTGAAAGTAACACAGTGGAAAATGAACAAGAACTAATAGACCTATGTGTCAGCAAGGAACAACTGCACTCTCATCAAGCTATAGGGGAACAAGGTCACAAAAAATAACCAATTTTAGAATCTAGATACATATGGAGTAACTGAAATTGTTGAGATCATTGACACTATGAATGGAACACATATAATGGATGTTCAAGATATAAAAGAACCTAAAAGAATAATCCTTGGAAAATAGGAAAAAATTGCATTCCCATCATTGGTTGATCAAACAAAAGAATAACACATAAATCTAGTTATTGTTCGAGTAACAAAAGTTGGTTATTTTTTTTCTTTTTATACCAATATTTTCTCTTGAAATATTTTACTATCTCATTCTTAAGTAATCGGTGACCAATAAGTAGAGAAGAACATTTGACAAAGGGAAGACCCTATGCTATGTTTTGTTATTACTTGTTTCTACTATGGTTTCTTCTTCTTGTTTGGATATGTGATATCGTGGGATGAGGAATTGTAGTACTTGAAAGTTAAAATTAATGTTTTCCAATTTCAAATTTAATGTTATTGACAAAGATAAGTGAAAGATGCAATGATTGATTTCTATTTATACGACATATAGTTTTGCAAAGTAATTTTTTTCAAAGCTACCTGAATCTTGAAAAAAGTTAGAGTGTTAAATTATCATTTATATTTAAGTGGGGTTTTGTGGTGGTATTGTGAGAATTTAACCAATATCCTGATATTATTTACATTAAGTAACAATAGAGACATCTGGGTAAACTACATGTATCTCCATCGAGTTTTATTCTTAACATCAGTTTTCTTGGCATGCATGTGAAGTGTTTTATATTTTTTCAAACACTACCTTACAAATTCATAACATGGATGGACAAGTCAACATTCATTGATGTGTTATGTTCTTGTAGTTTTGATTACTAGTTACTTGGTCGAAGAATATACATTAAAAGGAAAGGGAGAAAAATAGAAAATTGTCTTGCTTGTTACCATCCAAACCAAGAATGTTTTTAACACACCTATATTGCATGATTTTTCATATCTTCTCATTGTTATTCCTCCTGAAAACTACAACATAGATGTTCGACAAAAACACATAAAGAGCATAATTTTGGGGGTTTAGCTTCAAAATGTATTCTTCCACATGCTCTCCTAGATCTAGGTTGTTAGGTAGTTTACATGTATAAATAAAACACACCCACACCTTAGTAATAGGATTCATTCCCATTCAGTTGATAAAATATTATGCCTCATCAAAGTTCCCACCATGATCAAGAAGGTAAACCATGAAACCATAATGATCCATTTTATCTATTACCTAATAGGATTTGTTGATTTAATCAAAGAATTACTGGCACTCATCTACTATTCCTACATGGAATAATGTTCTTTTGGTTGTTTAATATGAGTGTTACAACCTTCTCAATAGCCACACAGTTTAGAATTACATCAATATTTCAAACCTGGGATATCCACAGAAGAGTTCCCACCTTATTTGTTCATTGTTGTAGATAACAATGCACATGCAACTCCTTTTTTACTAAAACCTCCCCCTTCATGTGACCATGAACTGCTGAAAAAACATGCTGAAGAGGAAAGTTGACAGTAGCATTGGTTTTATGCTCAAATAGTGGTATACAGTCACAAATAATGAGCAGACTACCGAGAAAAAACTCAACATTGTAATTTGTTATTGTTCCTTAGTAGTGCTATTACTGCTTTATTTCATCTACATTGATTCCTACATTTTAAGATGCAAAAAATGGTTAAATTTGAACTATAAATTTCTATAAGCCAATCTTATTGCATGAAGAGGCTATACATATTACGTGATGAATCAGATGGGTTACATGCTGTGTTGTGTTCTTGACAAGAATATGCAATATTGTTCAACCTATATTTCTTAGTTGGCATATTGATTATATTCTGAAGGATAGAACAAAACAAAAGAGTGAAGCAAGTTTAAGATTTAAAAAATGGCTAAATCTGAATTGTAAATTTCTATAAAGTTAATTTGGAAAAAATCATGTAATATGTATAACCTATTCATGCGAGAATATTTCCATATAGGATGATCCTTTGTAATTAGGACATAGTTATTATGTTGAAGGGAGATGACATAATGAAGTTTAGGGAGATCATAACAATTTGTTTTCCACAACTACATTAAAAGGAATGTTCTGTATGGAAGAATCCATGCTGGAAGTTTATTGGATTTTCTAAATCCAAAGAAAGACAACTTTAACTTGGTACAAGTTTTGAGCAACTTAGGGTAACAATTGTCCTTGGTAAAACAATTTATCTGCAGGAGGAGCAATGTAATGATTTTGGTAAGGGGGATTTGAGCTACAACTTGATATCATCTATGATATGTTTTTTTTTTATCTTGAAAAATCTTGGGTCAACTTCCAGTATATTTATAGCTATAGATTTTTCCACCATTCTTTTTATGAAGATTCATATAGATCTTCTTTTTGAATTTTAGCTAAATATTATGCTACTGGTCTCTCTTTTGAAGAATCAAATGAATCTTAGTTATGAAGCAGTTACTGCTTAATGACAATTGCATCACCGCCTTCGGATTCTTCTTTTAAATCACCTTTGAATGGATTGAAAGGAATACTATGCGATATGCTGCTAATAAATGAGGTTCTATTATTTATTTTATTTTTTCATGGAGTACAAATGTTGACAATTGTAACACCCTGGTTTGGACCCCATTTGCATTAAATGTATATGATGTATATGTATTGTAATTAATCATGGTGTGGAGCTAGGAAAATGCCCCACCATTTATTGTCGTATTATGTTCGACAATGCCAATGGTATTTTGTGCTAGCCATGCACATTATAATGTTGGACAGCATCTACATCTACACAATTAATTAAAATACCTACAACCACCTATGTCGATGCAACAATAATTAAAAGGGCATGATTTCCTAAGGTTAAGGGTGGGGGGATCTCTAACCCTTGGGAGCCATTAGCGAAAAACCAAGTGTCAAGCGGTGAACCACCTAGCTGTCAGCCACCTTTCTGTCTTATTCACCTTCCCTTGCCTCATCCTCTAACCATTTTAATTCTGCAGGAAGTGGTTGGGTATTTATTACCCTTAAGTAATGTATGCATGGGAAGTTGTGTGGTTGGAAGGACTGTCAGTCCTTTGACCACATGCATACTCCATCGTGAGAGGCAATTTTTGTTCTCTCACAGGGGTAGAGACTCTCATTCAACCTTCATGCAAAAGCTCCTCTCGTTTTCCCCCTTACGCAGGGATGAGTGTAGTTCTCTTCACGCTTGGTCTGGGTTTGAATCGTTGGACATTGGGGAAAGACGGTGTATGTGTCAAAAAACTTCCCAATAGTGGTTGTATTCCTTATTCTTACGCAGGGGAGAAGTTGTGGTTGCCATCTGTGTAAATTTGGTTTGATGTAGGTTTGTTGTTGAGTCATTTTGGCCACGATAGGGACATAAACGAATTTGGATTCGAATTACTCACTGTAGGATGTGTATTACCCAGTTGTTGTCCTAGTTTTTCTTAATGATGGTGCTTCCCTCAAATCCTGGACCTATGAATGGTTTAGTATTCTGTGGTTGTGTGTATTGGAATGCTTGGGAGTGGAAATGGAGCCTAACTGTGCTTGATAAACCTAGTGGTGCAGGTCCATAACTCTTCAGTGAGCCCACTAGCTTAGCAACCAGTTTCTCCAGTTCCTTGAATAACCTGCTAAACCCATGGTAATGGATGGATTATAACCTGATAAATCAAAGTGTGTGGGATTGGCTGAGTTGTATACCTCTGGTTACATGTGAGCCTATCGGTTTCCCTTAAACCTTGTGGAATCATGCCTAGCTCAGGGGTGGTAGTGTTTTTGAGAGTTTGATGAGCATAATGGACTACGGTTGGGTGGAGCATTGTAGCGACGTAGTTGGTCGCAAGGAAATATTTCCTGAAGATAAGTATTCTTGTGCTTAAATCCTTGCAACTATATTATTTTATGAATGAACATGATGAGTGCTTATACGCTGTCAGTATATGATGACATGTATTTTCTTCTATTGTATGTTAAAGAAATCATGCACATGCACATGTATATTATCTGTGTATGTTAACATGTTTTCATTAGGATGCATTTCCATATATTTTATTTATGTACATGTTTATGTTCATGGCGCTTGGTTAGCCTGGGATCTTAGTTAGCACGTTCAGCTGCATCCTCTTCACCGGTCAGAGGGTTGGGGATGTGACAGATTGGTATCAAAGCTTACAGGTTGTAGTATTGGGCCTCTATGGGCCAATATTCAGTAGCTGACAAAAGCAAGTTCAGTCTCTAAGTTCAGCGAGAAGAAGCAGGACAACAGAGAAAATTTTGGAAAATTTCTTGAGTTTAGAAATTTCTTTGTGTGGTGGCTAAGGAACCTGAAGTTAGGCCAATGTAGCGGTTGGAAAAAATGAAACAGAGCTGCTACGGTGACTGTCTTCACTAAAAATTACCGATGCAGTGGATTCGTTGGAAGACCCTTTTAGTAGCAGCAGCTATAACTTTTGGATTGACCCCAATGATTGCTGAGTTCCTAGGGAATGAGCCGCTATGACAGGGAGTTCGGTGGAATATGGATCAGTAGAAATAGATAATTGATAAGGGATCTGCAGCATCAGATGGGTCCCAGGTAGATAGCTACAATGCTGGTGGGGAACAAAGGGAAATTTCACCACAGAGGAAGATTTTTTCAAAAACATCTAAGTGTTGGGCGATGGAAGAAATTTGGAGTCCGAGCCGCAACAATGACGAATGAGAGATAATGTTAGAACTGCTACGCGGTGGGTGTAAGTTTGAATTGGGGCCACAACAACAAATAAGGAGGTGAAAGACAAGCCGGGAGTAGAGCTGCAACGACGAGAAAAATTCAAGTGTTCTCCGCTATAGCGACGGAATAAAACAGAAAATATTTCCATAGTGGCAGGAAAAGATGAAAGTTTAAGCTGCTACGCATCGAATGAAAAATGACAAAGCCATCAACGCACGATGGAGGATGAGAACAGAATCCAAATCCGTGACGGTGGAAAGAAAAGAAATACTCAACTGCAACAATGGTGGCTGAAAGCTGACGAAGGAGTCGCTATGGAGGTAGAGAAAAGATGAAGTTGTAGTCACTATAGCAGACGAGAACCAAAGATTGAGCCACTACAGTGATGGGTGAGAAAAGAAGAGAAATCCGCTCAAGCAATGACTGAAAGTTGAAAAAAATTTCGCTATAGCAGAAGGAAGCTAAAGATTGAACCGCTATAGAGGCAAGTTTTTCCTGTAAAATTATGGGGGCCATAAAATGGAAAATGTGGCAGTGGGTTTATGCACTAGATTGCACGAAATCAAAAGGATTTACAAAAAAAAAATGAGGGCACTGCCACAAGGGGGAAATCCCCCTTGACCCCCATGGTCCCCCCCCGAGACAATCATCCCGTGAAAGAAAATTCTGTGTTTTGGGTAAAGTTGTTAATGTAGTATTTTTGTAGGTAAAAGTAAGTAATTATGACTTATATAAATGTTGTGGCTAATAGTTGTGTTACTAACATAGGTTGTAGAAATTTGGTAGTGTAATTTCACACCCGGAGTCAAAATGGAGCATGTGGATAGGAATTGGAAAGCTTATCTAGTAGAGAATAGTGGAGAATCACTAGAGTCTAAATGAAGTTTTCCTATATCATAAATATTTAGAGCCAAAAAATACTAGTGGCTACTTTGACAAAAAAAAATTGTTTTTGTCAATATGGACAATTCCTAGAGTTACATGCCTAGAAGTAGCATGTAGGGATATTATGCATATGTATATTTATTTAATTTTTGTTTGGTGAGAAAATCACAACTAATGATTCCTTGTGCACTTTCTAGAGACCATGAAATCGAACTAGCTATTATGTGGAAGAGGGATTTCATGCAAAGATGAGGGATTAGAAAAGGGAAAAATTCCTTAATCCATGTCTTGGTAACTATATTTATATTTTATAAGTTTTATGGACATAATATTATTGCATGGTAATGCTGAAAATGAAAAGATTAGATGGATGGCATGAATATTTACTAGTTGACATATTCATAAAAATTAATGCACAATGCATGAGAATATGTTTTGCATGCATATGATATTACATATTGGTAAAAGTAGTGG
The DNA here is from genome assembly GCA_001517045.1 of Pseudotsuga menziesii. NCBI lineage: Eukaryota > Viridiplantae > Streptophyta > Pinopsida > Pinales > Pinaceae > Pseudotsuga > Pseudotsuga menziesii. The sequence goes on from LPNX010776578.1 coordinate 564,129, forward strand.
GATTTTACATATGCAATGAATTGCTAATGGTAAATATTATGGTTGAATAAGTATTGGTGATGGTATTGGTGGTAAGACCAATGGAAACATGGGCATGGATGAAGATGCTGATGATGTTGTTGCATGTGACTAGCAACCTTACGAAAGAGAGGATAAGGCAACAAATCCATGATGAAGAAGTTGGTGGGTGAATTCTGCAATCTTCTGTAAGAGGCCAACTAAATTGGTAACATCAAGGGTGTAAATGGGAGCCCTGCAGTAAGTACATGAAGAGGGTAGACATAATCGATGGGATGCAAGAATGCTCTGTGGAAGGGAAAAGTTGTATAAATGATATGACTGTGAAATAATGGGTATCTAAAAGTTTCATTTAAACTGCATAAATGATGTGGTTGTACCTTGAAATTGAGTATGATAATGATTTATGTGAAGTAAATGAGTGTGGTGACATTGATATGTTAACAGCTATAAGTGTTTGAATTCTTAAAATGCTTCAATGATTGTTGCAGCAATGAAAATATTATATGCATAGAGACTTACAAAGTGTTTGGTTGATTGAAATTAAGATTTCAGGTAGATTGTTTTGGGCAGGGAAATGTAGGTAAGTCCATGATGAAGGCCGAAATCTACCAGGTGGAAGAGCCAAACCTCATGAGAAGAGTCTCGTGGGTGTAAAAATAGTTTATGTGCAGAACGAATTGTCAATTTGGACTTGTAAATTTCAGAATTCAGAATTTGTTGATAATTACTAATCACCATTGGCTTGCATAGAATTGTGTCAGGAGGATGTTTTGTAAGTGGATGTTCAGGCTATGCCAGTGAACATAAATTATAATGGGCAGATTGGTTCCTCTTACAAGAGACAAACAATATTAGGATGATGTCATTGCTAAGCAAATAAATTTCTGTAGTAGATAGAGATGCAAATTCCTATTGGATTTAATTGTTAGTCCCATTGACTAGTTATGGAACAATTAGATTGAATTGTTTTGTTAAATGATGTTGACTGTTTGGATACTTGATAGGTGTCCCAAAACTAAACATTGTGGGAATACCATGTGTGATGGCCTGCAGGAGCCAAACTTCATGGGAAGGATCCCATATCTTGGAAATGGGTTTCAGGTGAAACTCCATTGGAAATTTTGGTAATGTCTCATCTGCACTACATGATTGGTAAACAATCTGAGTGAGATGGTAAATATTATGTCAATAAGACATATGTGGTATATGTAAGGATAAAAGGAGTTGGGACGAAAAACCAAGGGACTGTCAACTCAAAGAAGGGAGCCCCCAATCCTCATTGATGAAGAAAGACTGCATCTGCAAATGGATAAGTGTTCTGTGACCCTAGATAAGAATATGCATGTCTAATTGTTAGAGTAAATATGCAGAGCATGTTTTGATTTTATTTCCATTATGACAAATTGATTGAGTATGAGTAGGAACTACATGGCTCACATCAGAAAAGGGTGCACACTTCCCCGATTTCGGGTCATGATAGGGTTTTCAATATTGACTACACCCTAGAGAGTGGATGCACTCCTGGTGTTTCGATACTTGATAAGTGAATGTTATGAAATATGGCTACAGTTTTAGAGAAATAACACTGATAAGTTTTCTTTTACTATTTGTGTTGTAAGGATAAACATATGTAATTGGTGTTGCACACTAAAGAAGCGAAATTAAAAGGTTGTTGTGAGGGGTTGCGGTGTAAGGGTTGATGGGTATAAAAGGATTTTGTGGAGGTTGTGAAGGTTGTGGGGATTTTGACGAGGGGTTGTGAAGGTGTTGTTGAAATAGGTCTGTTATATGCCTAAGGGCTCCATAGTAGAGCCTTGACCTAGAAATGGTCATGGTAAAGTTTCCTTCCAAGTCGGCGTGAAGGTGTACTGACTGGACATTAACTATTTGATGTTGTGGAGCAGCCTACATGCTGACCTAACATCCAAGTCCATAGGCAATCCTAGGGCTTGCAAAGAAAAGCAAGTCCCTATGGAATAGAGAGGAAACACACAATACAAATAAGTTTGGATTATCTTGAAGCTTCTTTCTTATGAATATACATGTGTATATGATTCAGTTATGATATTCTAAACTTTTTTTAGAGATGAGCCCGATGAGAATCAACTAAACATGTGAATTGATTCAATGTTTGAGTGTAGGTATTGCTAGGAGCAAGGCTTATGAAAGAATCCTAGAGATGCATGTGGACATGTGACTTCCCTAAAGAGCTCAACATGAGCAGTAATGAAGAAAGTGCTAGTGAGACTGTGTGGGTCCTAGCAGCTAAGAGTTGTAGACAAACCACATGGAGGTACTCCATGGTTGAGAGGTCTTGAATAGACCATAGAAACTAAGTGTCATAGCCAAGAAGGGTTGGTCAAGCATTCACGATAAAATGAAAGAGGCTAGGAGCAGGAAAACCATAGTGGTGGTGTGGGTTCTCGAATGGAACAAGATGAAGAGGAGCAAAACTCTTACTGCTCTCTCCCTTTTTATTTATTTATTGATGCATTATAAAAAAAGAAAATTGTTGAATGTATGTACAGATGAAAGTAGAATGTGTTTAATTGCTTGAAATAAGTTGTGAATGCTGAGGTAGTTAATTACCCATCAAAGAATGGACATGAACGAGTTCATGTGCCTGTTGGGGAAGCATGAAATTCTCATGGATAAACCTCGGACCACCCATGTCAAATGGGAAATTAATTGACTACTTATAATGTTTATATTCTGCTTGACGTAATAGAATTACAATGATGCATTTCATAGGTGAGAAAAGTGAAGGCCAGTTGTGCACATTGACCATGGAAGCAGACCAAAAGATATTGGACTTGGTTGGAAGTCTCCTTCAAACAATTTCCAAGACCCAAGAAAATCTTGGAGAGGTGCTCAAGATATAGAAAAGGCAGAATGAGATGAACCACCATATTTTTCAAGACTCAAATTGTCTGCAAAAGGAGGTAAAAAGGATTATGGGAGAAATCTGTAAGGGAAAGGAAAGTGGATCAATGATGAAGCATTCATCCAATCAGTCCATTAAGAAATGTTCAAGGAATGAAGACTCAAAGGAAATTGAGCACGTAAAGATGAAGCAGCCAGTGAAATGTTGGAAATGCGGAGGAAATCACTACCGTCGGGATTTCCCAACAAGGGAACATTAGGAGGGTAATAGCTATAAGGTTTCTAGACTTATGGATGAGCTGAAAGCTCAGAAGTAGTAGGAGAAGATTGTGGAAGACAAAGGACTTGGTCTTGAAAGTTCGGAGTAAATGATAGAACGTAGGACATATCTGCAAAATTTTGAAATTTTAGATGTATAAACTTTATAAGTATTGGAGTACTGAGGTGATGCCAGTGCAGCTTTTTGTTTGTTCAAATTTTGTAAAGCACTAACGATAGTGCTATTGAAGGGGGAGTGGAATGTAACACACCGGTTTTGACCCCGTTTGAATGTATATCATGTATATGTATTGTAATTAATCATGGTGTGAAGATAGGAGAATGCCCCACCATTGATTGTCATATTATGTTTGGCGATGACGATGGTATGTTTTTCTAGCCATGCACGTTATAATGTTGGACACCATGTACATCTACAAAATTAATTAAAATACCTACAACCAGCTATGTCAATGCAACAATAATGAAAATGGCATGATTTCCTAAGGTTAAGGGTGGGGGGATGTCTAACCCTTGGGAGCCATTGGGGAACATTCAAGTGTCAAGCGTTGAACCACCTAGATGTCATCCACCTTTCTATCTTATTAAGCTTCCCTTTCCTCATCCTCCAACCATTTTAAATCTGCAGGAAGTGGTTGGGCAGTTATTACCCTTAGGTAACGTATGCATGGGTAGTCATTTGGTTGGAGGGACTGTCAGTCCTTTGACCACACATGTACTCCATCATGAGAGGAATTTTTTGTTCCCTCATGGGGGCATAGACCCTGATTCCACCTTCATACAAAAGCTTCTCTCATTTTTCCCCTTACACAGGGCCGATTGTAGTTCTCTTCACGCTTGGTCTAGGTATGAATCACTGGATATTGGGGAAAGAAGATGTATGTGTCGAAAACATTCATGATCATGGTTGTATTCATTCTTCTTATGGAGGGGAGAAGTCATGGTTGTCATTTGTGTGAGTTTGGTTTACTGTAGTTTTTTTGTTGAGTCGTTTTGGCCACGATAGGGCCATAAATGACTCTGGATTTGAATCGCTTAGTCTAGGCTGTGTATTACCCAGTTGTCATCCTGGTTTTGCTCGATGATGGTGCTTCCCTCAAATCCCAGACCTGTGAAGTGCTGAGTATTATGTGGTTGTGTGTATTGGATTGTTTGAGAGTGGAAATGGAGCTTGAGCATGCTTGGTAAACCTAGTGGTGCAGCTCTATATCTCTTCAGTGAGCCCACTAGCTTAGCAGCTAGTTTCTCTAGTTCCTTGAATAGCCTACTAAATCCACATTATTAGCTAGATCATAAACTGATAAACCCAACTATGTGGGATTGGATGAATCGTATACCTCTGGTTACGTGTGAGCCTACTAGTTTCCCTTAAAAATTGAGGAATCATGCCCAGCTCAGGGGTGAAAGTGTTGCTGAGAGATTGATGAGCATATTGGCCTAGGGTTGGGTGGAACATTGTAGTGAGGTAGCTGGTTGTGAGGCAATATTTCCTGAAGATAAGTATTCTTGTGCTTAAATTCTTGCAACTGTATTATTTTATGAATGAACATGATGAGTTCTTATACATTGTGACTATATCATGGTATGTGTTTGCTTCTGTTGTATGTTAAAGAAATCATTCATCTGCACATGTATATTATATGTGTATGTTAACATGTTTTCATCAGCATACATTTCCATGTATTTTATTATGTACTTGTTTTTGTTCATGGGGCTTGGTTAGCTCGGGGGCTTAGTTAGCATGTTCAGTCGCGTCCTCTTCACCGGTCAGAGGGTTGGGGACGTGACAACAATTTTAAGTACACCATACATGGACACATACAAGATCATGTCTCATATTATATCATGGTGTGTGCATGATCTTGATATTCTGTAGGAATTATGTTTCTAGCATTTTAGTTTTTGTTTGTATTTTGAATATCTTGTGTTTTCATTTTTATGTTTTAAATCCGTATTATTCCCTACTACAAGAAATACTCAGGATTGATTTGTACTCAAGTTAGGAGAGCTTCTCCTTAGTTCAATAAATACATGTGAAAATAAAACTACAAGCTCATAATGTTTTCTATATAGAGTGGGACTTTAACAAGTTCAATATATTATGATCATTGATGAATGTGAATATTTTGAGGTCCATACCTTCTTCTTGACGGTAATGTCCTTTATCTTAAATGTGAATAAATGTTTAGGGGAAATTAAAATTCAGATTACCATTCATCAATTTAGGGACAAGGTTTCAATTTCAAACTTATAAGCTTTGAGTCATAGTTTTACGGTTATTTTATTTGTTTTCTCATGTCCAAAATATGTTGAAAATTGTAAATTTTGATGATATTCTTATTGTAATTTTATTGTATTAGTGCTATACCTCCTTTGAGGGATGCTATTGATGTATTTGGTCATCTAAAAGTCATTGAAAGAGTTAATATAAACACATTGTTAGCCGGGTCAACAAAACTCGACATAAATTGCTAACGTGTTATTGTGCTAATTTTATATCATTTTTCTCATGCAGGATTGAATTTTGGTTTCTATATCGATTTGGAATTTCAATTTTGGAATATTAAGTAATATGTCAAACATGGATTGTGGAAATAAAAATAAAAAATCAAGAAAAAATGATGTAATATCATATTTTCAAAATCCCCAATCCAATAATCCACGTCCTATTCATGCTTCAAGATCTCTTGAGCAAGGTATCGATGAGAGAGATGTCAACACTTTTGAGAATGTATCTACAACCCATATAATGGATGGTACAATACATTCCTCCAGTGATGAAAGTGAGGCAAATGCATTTTCATCTGATATTGGTAGTTCAAATGTTGAATAATTTTCCTGGAAAGGTGACAAAGTGCATTCATGGAAAAGAAGAAAAGGGCCAATAGTATATACGAAGAAAATTCAATTTTGATTGGGTCTCTAGATACCCATTTATTGAACCAATACCCACATCAAATGAGAGTGAGACTTCATGAGAATTAAAATGCATTTCATGTAGTTGGAAACTTGGAAAGGTAGTGAAATTGCATATGGAGTTAGGCACAATAGAGAAGCATGTTGGAAAGGTGTATGATAATAAAGATGCAAATGATGAGAAGAAATCTACTGTGAGATGGAAATATCTTATCCAATGTCGACATCTCTAATTTGAAGAGGAATATAATAAATTCTTAATAAATAAGAGAAAACTTGAGGAAAGTGGAGGAACCATCACATCTCAATTTGGAAAGATGATGGAAACAAATTTGTTATCAAAGATGATACAATTAAGCAATGTATTTCACATCCTATCCAATGGTCTTCCTATGAAAGATTATCCAAAAATGATGAAATATCTATGTTTTATTCAAGTGCCAAATATTCTATCTTCTCATTGGTCTTTATCGAGTGGTTGGGAATGTGGAAAATATCTAGCTCAAGTAGAAATGGATGATATGAAAGAGAAGATTGCAAATGATACATTTTTGTTATTGTCTTTGGATGAAGTTACCTCTATTGATAATACTTCATGGATTTTCATGAGAATTTATATGGTCAATCATCATATGAAGCATTCCTATCGACTTGTAATTCATAAAATGACCATAAGTACAACAAAAAATATTTATGAACTTGCTATTAATAGTTTGAAGGAAATTGGTGGTTTGGATCATTCCATGATTTCAAAAATTTTGTTATATGTTGGAGAAGATGGAGCATCAGTAATGCAAGGACAAAGGAATGACCTATGTGCTAGAATGAATCTCTCGACTTCAGCATACAGGCTTAGTATTCATTATATGGCTCACAGGATGAATCTTGCATTTTAAATAGTGAGAAAATTTTCATTGGTTTCAAAGGTTGAATATATTGTACATGAGGTTCATGCATACTTTTTTCGAAGTACCAAACAATTTTTAGAGTTCAACTTTTTTTTCTTCTTATGGTGTTACAAATGGAAAAAAACTATTAAAAGATGTTGATACAAGATGGATATTACTGAAGGGACCATCTACAAGAGTATTCAATGAGTATGCATCCTTGGTAGGGGTGATGTATGAACATCTCTCAAGTGTAGAAAAAGCTCAAAATCGTCTCTTTCTACTAACTAATATAGAGATATTATTAACATTGGCCAGAATTCTTCCTATGTTTCATGAAATGAATAACCTCGTAAAGATGGCTTAGAGTCACACAATGTATATTGTTGAATACACAAGAGAAAGAAAATTAACATGCCTTGCATTTGAAGTTTGATGAAAATGATGAATTGTTTTTGAAGTTTGATGAAAAAGGGATGCTATGTATGGCAGTTCATAGGCATATGGTTCCCTTTTATTATAATGTTCAGATAGGAATATCCACCAAACAGTGCCCCATGTCAAGAGAATGATTTCACGATGTTGTAATTTTAGTGTGACGCAACTTGATAGAAATAGCAAAATCACTATCATCGGATATAAGAGAATGGTTTCCTCGAGATGAATTTTCGGAGCCCATGTCTATTGGATATGCTCAATATTGGAACCATATTCAATGTTCAGATACATTAAAGGTTGAACTTATACAGAAATGCAATATTTTGCAAATCCATTTTTGTCGAGAGGGTTAGATACAAGGAGAACATATTCAAGGTATTTTAGATTGAGAAAAAATGACAGATCAATCTTAATGCATTCCTACAACAATGTGGGGACCAATTTTCTCAGTTGAATAATAAACTAGAATATGGTGCACTTACAAGATTATGGACTAAGCTCAGTGGTAGAGAAATCCTATGACAAAGAATTGCAGAATATTTCAAATTAGCGGATTTATGTCGAACCATGATTTTGGTATCAATGGAGGATGAGAGAATTTTTAGTGCACTGACATTCTTGAAGTCAAAGTTTAGGAACAAGCTTGATAAAAATGTGGATATATGCTTAAGATTATATGTAACAAAGTATGAGGTTGAAAATTTTCCATATGAAAGAGCATTAGCTCTTTGGTGATCAGATCATGAAGAAGGGGAGAAAGAAATATAACAAATTTCTCTAATTAACTTGATGTGGAACATAATGTTTTGGATGATCATAATGACGGTTCATCTAGAGAAGGTCGTGTTAAGAATTTCAAAAATGAGGACAAGGGACAGAATGTGATTTGGATAATGAATGTCACCTAAGATTGTATATGATCTAATACACATGAGTGACTCTTAAGTCTTCTTTTGGTCTAGGTGTTCCACGTACCTTTGTTGGTGATCACTAGATGTGAATTTGAGGTCGTGTTTTAGGTAAAAGTAGATTCTACATTATACTTTTTTGTTCTAACATTGATGATTTGAGAAACATTATGATTGATGTTTTCATATTTATCTCTTACATTGTCTATTTCTTATATGTGACAAGAAATGGCATTGGAATTTGAGAAACATAGGCCTAGGAGCTATCTCTTCACATAGATAGTTTCCTAACATTAAAGGATAAATAACTAATTTGACAACGCTTTTGCTAAGAAAGAATGGGCTCATTCAAGTACATGAAACCATGTTGGTGTTTAGCACGAATATCTTGACAATTTTTTATGGTTTGTTTATTGCTTTTGTTTGAAGCATTTTGTCGATTTTAGAAGTTTGTGTGTATTTTGGTTAAATATCATGTGTCCCTTGAATTCTTCTAGTTCTCATTTGATGCTTGATTTAACCCTTTGTTGTATATTGAACCAATATTGGTTTTAGTCAATTTCCATTGATTCGGGGTTTGAGAAAAGATGTTTTTATTAGCTTTTAGTTGCATGACTTAATTGTTTTCATTTTTTCGATTCTTTTATGTTGATTGTATATTTTATTTGTAAATACTTATCATTATTCAAAAAAATAAATGAGCTCTACATAGCTAAGTGAAGAGAAAAATGGTCTACTAACTAGGTTTTTATGCATTGATCGTAGGATACCAATTGGAACGAGACCAACATTCATCTAATGCAATAATCAGTTGGCATAATTACAATTCATAATTGTAGTAGCCTCCATGACCACAATTGGCCAGTGGAAGCCAAGATCGAACATAATGTCTGATTCTATCAGTTTATCAATTTATCAAGATTCATGTCCCCACATGTCCGTTGGACCATTAAGGGACGAGATAACAAGTGGAGTCCCCAGTTTCCCTGGATTTAGCCAGTGCAGAGCTATGTTTTACTGACACCTTCCAATTGTGACTCGTTAGTCTATGATTTATGTTGTTGATGACATGATTCATGTTATTTGACTAATGTTTTGGTTCTTGTATTTTTGAAGTAGGTTGAAAATTATTTATTGTAGCAATATCTCTATATGTCAAATTGAAGTTGCATTTAAGGTAAAAATAGATTCTATATTTTGTGTTTTTTGTTCTAACATTGGTTATTGGGACTGTAATTCCTTGATGTTAGTTATTTAAGATTGATGTTTTAATATTTAACAATTACATTGTCATTAATTTTTTTTACAGGAAATGAGTTGGAATTTGATGAAGTTGGGTCCTCTCTTTTCACATACTTAGCGTCCTAGTATTAAAGGATAAATAAATAATTTAACAAGACTTCTGCTAACAAATAATGGGCTCATTCTAGTAGATGAAACCGTGTTAATATCTAGCTTTGTACCTTTGGAAATTTCTATGGCTTGCTTACTGTTTATGTTTGTAGTATTTTGTCAATTGTGGAAATTTGGGTTTATTTTGGTTAAATATTATGTTAGTCCCTTGAATGAATTATGATTCTAGTTCTTATTTGATGTTTTATCAAAACCTTTGTAGTAGCTTCATTGGTTTCATTTGATTTTCTTTGATTCAATGGTTTGAGGAAATATATTTTTTATTTCTTACCCGATTGATGCATTTATTCATTTGATTTTCTCTTCCATATCTTGTTGGAATCCTTATTAGCCATACACAAGATGCTTCCTTTAATTGAGGAAATTCTTGACTTTCTGCAGTATTTATATTTGTGACCAAATACATCATAGCTGTAGCATTTTACAGTGTAACAAAATCTCGCAATATGTCCAGCAGGATTGCATCTCCAACATCTTAACAAGTTCTTGAAATTATCAATATGTTATCTTGAATAGAATTTGCAGTCCAAAGCTTTGTGTTAGTCCCTCGAATGGTTCTAGTTCTCATTTGATTCTTGATTTAAGACTTTGTTGTAGCTTGAATCAATATTGGTTTTAGTCTATTTCCATTGATTCAGGGTTTGAGAAAAGATGTTTTCATTACCTTTTAGTTGCATGAATTAACCGTCTTCACTTGTTTCGATTATTTTATGGTGATTGTATATTTTCTTTGTAAATACTTATCATTATTCAAAAAATAAATGAGCTCTACATATCTAAGCGAAGAGAAAAATGGTCTATGAAATAAGTTCCTATGCATTGATCATAGGATACCTATTGGAACATGACCAACATTCATCTAATGCAATAATAAATTGGCATAATTACAATGCATAATTGTATTATCATAGATGACCATAATTGGCTAGCGAAGGCTAAGATCGAGGATAATGTCTGATTCTATCGGTTTATCAAGATTCAGGTCCGCACATGTCCATTGGGCCATTAAGGGATGAGATAAAAAGTGGGATCCCCAATTTCCCTGAATCTAATCAGTTCAGTTGTGTTTCAGTGCCACCTTCCAGTTGTGACTCATGAGTCTACGTGTTTTGTTGTTGATGATTTTATTCATTTTATTTGGCTAATGTTGTTGTTCCTATATTTTTGAAGTAGGTGGAAAAGTATTTATGGTTGCAATATCGCTATATGTCAATTTGAGGCTTCTTTTAAGGTAAAAATATATTCTATATTTTTTGTTGTTTGTTATAACATTCATGATTGGGAATGCATTTCCTTAATGTTAGTTATTTAATATTGATGTTTTAATATTTAACTATTACATTTTCTTTCTTGTTTTTGATAAAATGAAAATGGACGGACACATTATTTTTCTCTTTTCTAACATTTATTTACATGTAATTGGGATTAATTTATATGAATTCAACCTCTATTTCATTTGCAAAAATTATTTCGTGGAGATGACTTGAATGCATAAAATATAACAAAGGTACAATTATTTATTTTGAAACTTTCAACTTGTTTTTAAATTATATAATTTATAACATTGTGTCATGTCCCAAATTTTGCATTTGGTCACAATTCACTAATCACATTTTCCATATTCATTAGAGTTTGTCAAATTGATGCTAAGGGTCAAATAATTGCCAAGGAGGAAAATTACTAGTTTCCTAGGTTGGGGGTGGAAGCTTTGGGATTTGGAATAAGAGGGAAACTTAATGATGTTTGAACATTAGAATGGAATAAATATTTAATAAAGGAGCTAAATAAATAAATACAAGGAAAAATGAAAGTGGGAATTGATCATGAAGACACATGGAGAATGTGGCACCCACATAAGCTAGATTTTCTATGCCACATGGCATCCTCCTCTTGTCATTTAGAGTCCATAATAATACAAAGGGTATTGAGTTGGAAGGTCAATATACTTGGAATGAATCAATTCAGGTCGAATTGGAGTGTAATATTAACTCTGATGGAAGAGGAAGAGGCATTTTGGATCTAGTCAGACACTTGGACTAGATTCCCTAGCTCTATGACAACAATGATGAAGATGTTATGAAACATATGACACAAATTGGATATGAAGGATGAAATATGACATATTTGTCATGTCAGGTTGAAATAGATCATATAATATGGCACTCATGTGATTTGGATAATCTCAATGGGTTCCTACTCAAACTGGGGGAAGATGGAAGGCTAGGAAAGGGAGGACACATGGAAAATATTGAGCCCACACCCAAATTCGAATTGGATTGAGTTTGTGGATGGATTGGTAATATTATAAAGCTAAGTATGTTTATAAAATATAGGAATAAACCAATATAATTGATTTTTTTCCTTTGACATATTGTCATTTGTGTATTGGGAGAGCTAGTGGATGACTAGTTTTCTTTCCCTAGTCAATTTCGAGGGTGAAATATTCACATCCAAGATGGTGTTTGGAGAGGCCACTCAGGTATTTCATGGATATTTAATGGATTTTTATTTTCAGGTTTAATATACATGGAATATCATGGTTCCTTCTATTGCAACACTCAACCATTTCTAGTTTTTATTGCATATTCTTGCTCATGGAGGAATTACGCTTTGGGTGAGCTATTGATCTCTTTGGGGAAGCTTATAATGCCCAATTATCATATGATATGATTTATAGTCTCTTCATTTCATTTTAATAATACTTTCACATCTAAATACCCAAAATATTTCGTTTAAGAATGTTGAACAATGAATAAATAATGCTATTTCCCCACTATCTTGTTGTGAACCATTGTAATGCTGATGATTTCGAATTGGGAGAGCATTTAATTGTCAATTTATGATTGTAATAAGTTAAATATTCTATTTTATTCATTATAATAAATTTTTAATTCGAAATACCCAATATTTGTATGTCAAATTGACTTTTAATGAGCAAACAATGACCATTTCCACTCTATTTTGATATATGTCGTTGTAATGTTGACTATTTTGAATGGAGGAATGAATAACTGATAAATATATGATCTATGGACTGTAATTAAGTTTTATGTAATGTCTCATTTTCATTACTTAATAATTGGAAGGAATTTTATTCCGTTTTATTACATTGGGAGAAGATTTGGTGCATTTTCCCCAAGGGTCGAAATTGTGATTTGGGAATTTTTTTGGAAAGAGTCATAAAAGCATTTATAAAATGAACCATGATCCATATGAGACTTTAAAAATTTCCCTTACACATCCCATACCTCTTTTCATAAATTCGAGTGACTTTGGGACCGTTTGAGAATCCATTTCCGGCAATTACCCAGGGGGAATTGGAGCCTCGATTTGCGAGTAAAGACTCCTACTTTGAACGGAACATTAAAGAAAATTTTAGAATTATTTGGGGAATAATAAAACATCCATGAACATAAAACTTAAGTTATAATATCATTCATGTACCTTCTGATAAAAATTGGGATCATTTGGGTCAATTTGGAGGTCTAGACATCAAAACTAGTTAAGGTCGACATTAGGGAAAACGTAAAAAAATTGGTCATTTAATAAAATTTCAAAAATGGACATTACACATTGCTTGTTTCATATTAATGATAAATCTAATTATGGTATTACATGGAAGAAATTAGGATGTGTCACTAATAACCATTGATAATATGACTTGAAATGATGCTACACAATGTATAAAACATGGGCAATATATGCTATAATTTATATTTCTTGATTTTGTATGGAATCTTCGAAATAGTTCCACTTTTTATAGGGTATAGAGATCATGCTCCATTTCTAAACAATATCAATGCTTTATTTTAAAATAATCCATCTTAAATCTTGGTGGAGTGATTGTTAGACTTTAACAATGTAGTCTTTAGGTTCCTCTCCATCTACTAAATTTGGCATTAGAACTTAGTATTTATCTTTCATTATTTAGAGTTTGATCCATTGACATGATGCATCATATTTATAGTTTGCATACATCACTAATGTTTCCAATTCTCCTCGGTTGATATGGATACTGATGATGTAGAACATGATGTGGAAAACCAAGATGAATATTTCAGGACGAAATCTTGGAAGAAGGATTCATATTCTGACTTTTCACAACAAGTGCAAAGTGGTGGGTATTTTTAACTGCAACTTTGTATATGTTTATTAATTGTGTTCATTTTGGTTGATTGGCAACAATTATAAACAATATTTTTGTAAAATGGGGGGGAGTTGGGGGGGGGGGGGGGGGG
>LPNX010776578.1:578408-605795 GCA_001517045.1 Pseudotsuga menziesii
AAAATTATACAACACATTCATCGATTGAATGATTTTATGAAATATATGAAATGAGGAGGTTTGATTAATTTTTTTCATTAGATGTTAAAGATATATTTTTCATTTTCTAAACTTTTTACAATCTAAAATATTATTCTGGTGGATATAGACACATTATGGGTGTTGCTCAGTATAATTTTGGATAGGTATTCTAGTTTTACTAACTATCTATTATAATAATTATTGGAAATCTTATGTTGCTACTTAAAGTTTTCTACATTTTTCCATTGAAATACATGGCCAGATTGAAGATGTAAATTTGACCCTTGCTAATTACATCTATAGTGAGTTTAGTTGATAGTTGGATAAATATATTTAGTTAACTTAGCATACCTACATCAGGGTCGTAGATTTATCTGTAGGTCAATCAAAATTCTTGTTTTGTAATGCATCTTATCCCTTTTAAGAATACAAACATTTTCTTCTCATTTTTTCCATACTGCATCCTCTGAGCAAAAGGACGTAGGAGAAACAAAAATCCATTTTCTTTGTAGAGAAGTTACCGGTAGCACTTACCACAAATGTATGTTACATCCAAATACATATTTCTCAAGAATGAAGGGCTAGGGTCAAAATTTTACATAAGAAGCCTAGGGTTTAATGCCTTTTTCAAGTTAGGTACATCTTTAGAGTCCATTAAGAAAATTCTCTCAAAAAATTCAAATATAGATTTTGATTCCTTTGTAGAGTAGTAACACTAAACCATTTTAAATCCAAATTCATATTTCCCAATACGTAAGTTCCAGGTTCGTAGTTTTACATGTTAACTCTAGGTTTCATCACCATTTCCAAGTTAGATATAGAATTAGAGACCATTTATATATGAAAATAAATAATTGATAACTTTGTAAACTCAAATTTACTAGGTATTATTCACATACTATTTCACAAGCCATTGGACCAAATGGATTTTTGTATTGATTTACCAACTTAATTTGGTATAAAAGATGAAATAATTATCAACAACATTCCAATGAAATGTCTTGTATGAGTTGCAAAAGGATATAAACAATGGAAACTCCTTTGTAGAGAACTTAGCATAGTGCATGTTAAAGATATAGGAATACTCCCAAGACTTGGAAACAATTAAACTAGTGATATGCTATGCACATTTCCTTTAAAAACTCCATACCGTGGACGTCCTAAAGTACCTGGTATGTCAGGTGCCTCACGAGTCAGGATGCATCTATGTCCCCATCCCATTTTGACTTCCCTTTTTGATGGGTATGTAAGCAAAAAGTATGGGGTGCATCTGCCAAGAACTTGAGGCACAACACTCAGCAAGGAAGAATTAGATTCATAAACATCAACATAATAAACATCCAAACTAAGAAATGGAGCTCCAATTGTCTTTCAATAAACTTGGGTGACTTGTTGAGAAAGTCAATCACTTGTTAAGCAAGTTAGCACTTGCTAAACCCTAACCCTAGCAACAAATTCGCCCTCCTTGAGGAAATTAGCATGTGTAAGACAATAAAGATGTTTCCCTTTCATCCACCTTCATCCAATTTGGAAACTTTGCTTTCCTTGACCTGTAGTTCCTATTTTGCCTTATGACAGCTTTTCTTGGCTTTCCTATTTTTATGACTGGACTCCAAAAAGTAAACTGCATCCTCCTTTGTCAATTGTTGCCTCTTTTGTATTTCAGTGATTTTGTCACATATCTCGGCACTTTCCCTTTTCATGTGTGATTTATTTTGTCATACAATTTCTAATTTTCCTATATGGCAATTTGTCTTTCCCAAGTGGCCCTCCTATTAATGGAAACTTATTTTCCACCTAATTAATTGCATGATAATATTTAATGACAATTAATATACCAAGTACAGTCCTCCTAAGGTACATTTAAATAAAATATCCTAAGTTAATTTATTTAATGCATATTTTGACCCCCTTGGTGCTAGGCAAGGTCAACACTTATGGCGATCAAAATGTGGGGATATGACAGTCCTCCACTACCAAGTCTGCTTGTCCTCAAGCAGAAGCACCACCGAGTACTGCAAATTTTTCCACCATGTTTCTGTTGCACCACTCTGATCATAGTCATTTCCCTTATACCGCTTCCTTTAGAAAAATTGCTAACCTAGTTAAGGTAACTAAGTAGAATTCTCGGATCCCATTGCCTCCTCTATAAGGACCCAAAATTTGCTGCCACCTTTTGAACTATGTCATTCCTAAGAATGTTGGGATCCCATGGTTTCATATGCCTCCTATCACACATAAGTATAAACAACAAAATTTTATCAATGTAGAGGATGAAAATGAGGCTATGAAAATCATACCACCATACTGGAAGCTCATCTCTCCCCATGCCAAACTGAAAATTTTTTAAACTCTCCCACCAGACATGGAATTCCTCATCTGCTATCTTTGTTTTGGTGCAAAAACTCAACATTCTGCAACTTGTTCCACCAAACTAACTCAAGTGGAACTTCCATGAATAGCCATGCATGATGAAGACATCAAATAGATGCCTTTGATGTTTCTTGTACACAAAGAAACATAATGGTGAAAGTTTCATACTAGATGGTTGAACCATTAAGTCATCAATGGAATATGTGGGAACCTCCTGCTCCTCATGTGGCATCAATAGGAAAAATCCCTTCACCCAATTTTCATCCCTATGTGTGTGGGCGGAAATAGAAGTATGGATGGATTTATAGTGAAACAAACATCTATCAATGTGTCCACCAAAGGTGTGGATGAATCAAACCCATCATGGGATGGTCCAACACAAGGGAGATCTTTTGACTCTTTACTAAAAAGAGGACTCCTTCCATGAGAAAAATCATCCTTTCTTAGGAAATGTCAATGTGCTTGGAACTCATCATCTGCATCCAAAAATTCCTCAAGCACAAAAAAATCAGAATGCACCTCATGTGCATGTGTATGGAAGGTATCCAATGGCTGCAAATTAAATATTTGCGGCTGCCCACATGTCAGGAAAATGTCAGTCACAAGAAATTTTTTATTGTAGAATCTAAACCTTTTACCTCCCACAATCTTCATTCGGAAGGTTCCTCTATCCACCCAATCAATGGATGAATAAGAAATTTTATTTGTTTATCCATATGGAATGTGATCAGCCATATTTGTGGTAGATAAGAACACTTCATTCTTCCTCTCAACCTCAATGAGTGCTTGGCCAATATTTTCTTCCTCATAGCTTTTCACAAGCACATGCAAATCTTCTCCTTCCTCATGGCTGTCCTCCGCATGAGGTTCCTCCATTATACCCAAAACATTTCCTTTCATGTAGCATGAAAGGTGTGACACTTTCAACTCCTTTTGGATTTGACATATCTGCAACTTTGACTCTTGAAGGGATCTTTGTGTACTCTTCAATAAGTCGTTAGTTATCTCCAACTTATTAGTGAGCCTTTCTAATTCTTCTTATTCCTTCTTGACTGCATAATTGTACATTTTAGCCACCATGAGGAGATGATATCTATCAAAAATCAGGTTCATATAGCTCTCCTTCATCTTTGACATGCCTTCTTTAAGTGCTATGCACTCCTCCAGAAAGGCTTCTCCTTCCATATCTCCTCCAGAAGCTTTCCAACAACATCTTTCCACCTAGGAATTGATGTCAAAAAAGTTGTTCATGGCTTCCATAAGCTTCTCTCTATATTCCTTTAGTGATCCACTCAAATTATGTGGCTCATAAAGAATATCCTCCATCAAGTGTCCTTCATCCAATGACTGACATACATGCTCAAATTCCTAATGGCAGAAATCCATAGCATATGTTTTTTTCTTAGCATACAAATCAACAATAGAATATCTTATCAATTCATGTACACTATATGAAGGGGAAGGTGTATCATAGGGTTGAAATGAAGTGTAATCTCTGCAAAAATAAGACAGTACCTCATACTTTGGCATTTCATTAGAGGAAATTTCAATTTAAAATGGGCCTTAAAAATAATACAAATTTCATGTCATCATGCATTAGCCAATCAAAATGCTTTAAAATTCAAAACGGGAGCACCTCTTAAAGAATTTTTTAATATAATTTTTGGGATAGGTATCATAAAAAAACTACTTTTTTTGTTTGTATTCTTGACATATCGCCTTGTGTTTTTACTCAAATTTAGACCGAGAGAGATCTTTGGATGCAAAATTAAATATCACATCCAATGAGTATCCACTCGACATACTTTTGATGGGCTCCGCTACACCAAAAATATGAAATACCTGAAAAAATGCGATGATGATGTCATCATCACATTTTTTCAGCTATTTCTTGTTTTGGGGGTAGAGGGGCCCATCAAAAGTATGTTGAGTGGGTACTTGTTGGATGTGGAATTTAATTCTGTATCCAACGAGCTCTCCCGATCGAAATTTGAGTGAAAAAACAAGGAGATATGTTGAAAATACAAACCAGAAAATAGTTTTTTCTTTTCTTCCTCCAAAATTGATAAATATTATTTTATTATTTTAACTATTATTTTATTAATTTTCCTTAGGAGGCCCATTTTGAGTTGAAATTTCCTCTAATTCATATTCATCATGCTTCCAATAATTACAAAAACCTGAAATGTGCGCATCACTTTGCACACACTTTCCATCATATTTTTTTCCTTCAAATTTTCTACTTGACACACAGCTGGTGGGGGCTTGTCTTCCACTTCATTTGGAAGTTCAATTGATGATATCAGATCTAATATATGTTCTTCTTTTGGATCTGATCCAAAATATCCATTATCATCATTGAAAACCTTGCCCTCCTCTGCACTGATATTGGGTTCACCAATAGAAAAACTAGGAGTGAATTCTTTTCCCTCACCATTGTCCTTCACTCTATAGTCCTCATATGCAAGTGTAATGTTTTCAATATCCCATGAATCAGATGGATGAAAATAATAATTCTTTCGTAAAAAATCATATCCCTTATCATCCATTTTCTTCACATTTCCATCTTCCTGAAGTGATACTAACATGGCGTTCTCCTCTACCAATATTTTTTCTTCACACCCAGGAGTTGTGGCCTTGTCTTCTTCTTCCTTACGTGGCTCCTGAGATGACTATGACTCTGATTTGTATTATTATTTTGGATCTGATCCAAATTATGTCTTTCAACCAGCATATGAACCCACATCCTTAGATGTGGTCTAAATATCACTCATAAGGAAAATGGAAGTGCATTCATGCTCATTCTCTTCTTGGAGTAATGGGAAACAAGAAAGATATTCTGGAGCATCTTCTTTTAAGAAACTTGAGGTTTCTCCTTATTGAAATATACTATGATCATTACTTGAAGATACTCTTCTTGAAGAAACACCATAGAATCTCAGGATGCTTGAACATGTTGATGGATTTGATGACTCTTCACTTTTGGTTCCTTCCTCCTCCTCATTGTTCAGAGAGGTGGAACAACTTGGTTCCTCTATGGATGATTTGCTGCTCTTGAAAGAGAAATCATATACATTCTTGGGCTCATATCCAAATCTGCAATAAAAATACTCTTTTAAAGGAATGGATTTACAAATCTCTTCCCCCAAGGAAAGATACTCTTTGTAGTGGTGGGGCAAGTTTTCAGTTGCATCTATTATCTTTGATAAATCCTTCTTAGGATTAGCCATGGGTAGTTCAACATTGATTTATTCATAATCCATATTCTCATAAAAGTAACCATCCTTGTATCTTGACATTTGCAACCCATCATTAACATAGATCACCTTTTCTTCTTCAACAAAATGATAAAATTCATCATCTTCAACTACTAGCACAACCTTCATGGTTGCAACTTTAATTGGTGATATACAATATTAGTCAACAAAGATACTTCTTTACACAAGAGTGGAGGAAAGTGCTATGATACCACTATAATATCCCTGATCTGATATATAAATCATAATATTGACTTTCTACAAATTATCTTAATTTTTTAAAATAAAACTTGCAAACAACCAGTCGACTTTTGGAAGCTAAGAAGATAAGGCAAAATGACTAATACTTTTGGTCATAGGGCAGAAGGAAGAGATAGTAAATAAAGGACATTATGGAATTGATAGAGTGTCTTCTCTAACACATTTATATCAGTGAACATTGAGGTTTCTGAGTCTACTCTGCGAAAACCTACTTCCATGCTACTGGGTCACCTAACCATGAAATAAGGAAGCACTTTTCTCATATCCACAACCAGAGGCTTGTATAAAATGAATAAGGTTATCTTATAAGGTTATGATACAGTAATAATAGCTCCATGAAGTATAATAACATATCATAGGACAAGGAAAGGATTATGCAAGTTGTAAATGTGAGACTAGCTCGCTGGGAAGCTCACTAACTCCATAGTTAGACCTTTCCAACTAGGGTAATGGTGGTTCAGATTCTCTGTTTTGGACTTGGGGAAATTCTATATATTTTTTCATGACTCATTAGGAAATGAATGGATTTATTTGGAGTCATACATCTCAAAATATGGAATTTACAACAAAACTAGTTATTTTCCAATGCAAATCTAGACTAGGTTGACTTAAAATGAGTAAATCTCAGCCATTTCGAATCAGATTCAAGTAAAACTTGTAGATATTGTTTATGATATAATGTTACAGCAAATAAAATCTAAATTACTCTCATCAATTAACTATAACATGCTCTTCAACATTGTGCATCATTACAATGTATTTTATTGACATAATACAAGGAACGGCATGGAGGTTTGAACCCTTAGGTATTGAAAAATATTGGACCTGTTAATGAAATATGATATACAATAATGGATTTATGTAGGCTGCTAAAAAATCCTGAATCAACTCAGAGAGGCTGATCCATAGCTCCAATGTAACCTGCAATGAGAAGGGGAGAAGAGGGGAAGAGGAGTGAGGGAATGAGAAACTTGAGGTGCATCTCCAAAGAAATTGAGGCACAAAACTCAGCAATAAAGCATTATATTCATAAACATCAACATAGTAAACGTCCAAATTGAGAAATGGAGCTCATTTTTTCTTTAAATAAACCCGGGTGACTTGTTGAGCAAGTCAATCACTTTTTAATCAAGTTACCACTTGCTAAACCCTAACTCTAGCGACAAATTCACCCTCCTTGAGGAAATTAGCATGTGTAAGACAATAAAGATGTTTTCCTTTCATCCACCTTCATCGAATTGGAAACTTTGCTTTCCTTGACCGATAGTTTCTAATTTTCCTTATGACATCTTTTCTCAGCTTTCCTGTTTTATTTACTGAACTCCAAAAAGGAAAATGCATCCACCTTTGTCAATTGTTGCCTCTTTTGTATTTCAATTCTTTTTTCATATATTTTGAAACTTTCCCTTTTCTTGTATGATTAATTTTTTCATACAGTTTCTAATTTTCCTACTTAGCAAGTTGGCTTGCCCAAATGGAAACTTATTTTCCACCTAATTAATTGCATAATAATATTTAATGACAATTAATATACCAAGTACATGCTTCCTAAGTGACATTTAAATAAAATATCCTAGGTTAATATATTTAATGCATCTTTTGACCCCCTTCGTGCTAAGCAAGGTTAACACTTATGGCAATCAAAATGTGGGGATATGAAAAATATTAAGATGTATTAAATGTGTCAATCCATACTATAAATATGTAAATGATGATGATAAATTCAAAAGTAATGTTCTTACAAGTAACGGTGAAGCACCAAAATCATATGCAACATTGATCGCTGCATCAATATCATTAGCATCAATTGGAGGTGTATGGGAATATGTGGTGTCATTGGACACAAGTTGTAAATGCGTTCATGTAAATTGTCAGATAATTAAAATATAAATAATTTATGAAACAATTGAAAACTGTGATATAAAAAATAATAGACTATGTGAAGAATGAGTTTCACTTACATATTGGAGTAACCTGTCACCATGAAACTCTAAAGAACTCCCATAGCATATGTTTCCACAAGTTGTGCAAGGATGTGGCATGACATGACGCTTTGAACCCTCTGCATGTTCAGTGTGATCTCTAGATCTCATAGGGTCTGGAGACCTAAGTGGATCCTCTATGTGTGATGGTCCAACCTAAATGGGGCAGCCTTAGATGGGATGTCTCATATGTTCCAACCCATTGGCCTACATTTCCCTTGACATTAGTCCATGCCGAAGAAATGCATCTTCCAAGTGGAATAATGCCTCATGTGTGTCATCAATTACATGACCCGCAGAGGGATATAACCGAGGCTAGTTTGGTGTGCATGTAGTTCGTCACACACAGTTAGGACCATTCCTCTCCCATTTCCTGTATTGGGGAATCCCATGTCCTACCCCCTAGAACTGTAAAATATCAAAGTAATTTATGTGTTTACCCAAGATAAAATCGACATACATTTTCCTCAAGAAATAGAATGGGATGTCTCTATTCCCATTAGAGTCTTCAACGAATACCATGTACTAGCAATCCATCCAATTGGCTTTAATATTTGGTTCTATGCACCAGTCTATATAAATGTGTGGTCGACTATTGGGAGGAACCAATTGAGGCTAGGGTCCTGGAATAGTGAAAAAATTTGGTCTTTTGTTATCTTTAATTTCTTTACATCTTTGTATCTCAACCGAGTGGAATAGTATTGCCTCTGGGAATCCTTATGAATTCCTATCGTGTTCCTCCTCCATGTATTTGATGTTTGGATTTTGGTTTGGGTTATTGTTGGTTTTTTTATGGACATTTTCTTCAGGATTAGTGCTATCTGTTAATATAAAAACAACGAATTCCAAAATGAATTAATATTTCATTCTTTGTTTTAATTAAAAATTTATTAAATTAACAAAGAAAAACAAAAATTCAAAGCAATTCTTACCTTCCATTGCACTCCACCTTTTTGATATACTCCCTCAAAATGCACCCTCCATTTCACTTGTGAGCTCAAATTCCTTCCCGATATATCTCCCTTCCGTTCTTCGCGGCCTGAAATGAAAAATAAAAAAATAAAGGTCTCATGCCTGTGTTTTTTTAGTTTATTAGTTTTAAAATCACACTTGCGATTTGTAACTCTTACAAAACACAAGTGCGATATATAACACTTGCGATATAGTGTAGCTAGCCTTTGTTTCAATTTTAGGCTAAGATTTTCAGGACCAAAACATCTATAACACATATGCATTATAGATTTCCTTTTCGGACATGTGTTTTGGATTTATAGAATAACACTAAAAAGTGGAACCATCTTTGTGCGCGTGCCCTAGGACAAAGAAGAAAGAAAATGGGGACCAGATCTTATTTTTTTGTTCAAAGAGAGATGTATCATAGATAATGAAGGAAAGATGCAAAAAAAATGGATACAGTGTGGGAAGAGTTCTCAAGGATATCTTCAAAAAGTAATAGCTGAATGTTTGTTTTGGAGGGTGATGATGTGCAAGTACATCCATGTGAAAGCTATATTTTGAAGAATTTATACAATAAATATTCAGCTAAGGAAGATAGTGATATGATACATAGAATATAGCCTCACATAAGTAAAATAAATCTATCAATTGATATCAGAACCTTCATTGAATCGTTTAAGAGAGAAAAACATTAAATGTAACTTACGAATATTTTAAATAATAAACATGTTTTTTAGCTTATTGGTTGATGTTTGTATTTAATTTAAATATAAGATATGCCTCTGC
Source organism: Pseudotsuga menziesii (assembly GCA_001517045.1). Taxonomy (NCBI): domain Eukaryota; kingdom Viridiplantae; phylum Streptophyta; class Pinopsida; order Pinales; family Pinaceae; genus Pseudotsuga; species Pseudotsuga menziesii. Next base: position 588,046 of record LPNX010776578.1, read on the forward strand.
CACTTATTCTAATTTGCATGTTTATGATCAATAACTTTCTTAAATTGATGAATAATATATTATTGTTCTGGTTATATATCTAGTTACAGTTTATGATTGTAGTCCAAATATCATCTCAAAACAAATTTTTGGTCTTGGAAGTAGAGAGATATCTCTTTGGAGTTTGAATATTTTCCAAAAGAGAAAAATATTTCAAACAACCTCCTTTTGTTCATAACTATTACCATTATTATGCGCACATGTTAACCATTGATATTATAAATGTTGCAAGAGAAAAATTTGATATTGCTCTGTGGTTTTCATTGTACCACATGGAAATTAAAAAAAATAATTCCTATATTTGAATGGTTGGAGAATGAGGACTTTGTATTTTTGGGGGGTCGATGTGATCAATGTAAACATATTATGTTTAGTTCCTCACTCTATGCACATATTATTCGTGAAGTACTACACAAATACAAAAAGTTGTTGAAACATATATTTCTCTAATATGGAGATGTATATATCAAAGATAAAATGTTTTGTTTGTAAACAAAGAAAACTATCATTCAAAAGATAATAAAAATGATAATTGCTTGAAATTTCCATCAAGTTGGACATTTGATGGTTCACAAAAAAGATATATAAGTATAAAAACAATGTTGTGCTCTCTGTTGAATCATATGGGCAGGGATGATTTTAAGGAACCATACTTATTTAAAAGTGTATAAATGTTGGCGAATCTTACCAATTCTTAAAATGCCAACTATAAAATATTTGGCGATATTTTTCAAAAAACATTTTAATTTCCAAGGATTTTATATCGTTTATATAATAATTTGGCAATTTTTAGGGTAAAAAAATTTCACCCCATCAAAATTGGGTGAAACAGGGCTTCAAAAAATGCAAAATGGTGAATATTGTTTTGGAGAAAACCCCCTAAAAATAGCCCATGGGCTAAATTTCGCCCCTAAAATTATCCCTACATATGGGTCTTTGTTCAAATAAGGGGAATTGGTTAAAAACATTCAACTTCAGATGAAATTAGTGAGACAACAATTAATTTAGTGAGATAACACTCAATTGTTCTTTTGAATAGATTTTGTATATTTTGATAACTTTGAAAATGTAAAAATAATTTTGTATTTATTGAGAGTTATCATATTTATGTTCTTTATTAATGAATGGATGTATCATGTATGTGATTATGTGTTTCAAAATTTTCATATCATACAAGTATATAGTTAATCTTTTTATGCACAAATAGAAACAATGAAACATATAATACACATATTGATTGGGTGGTAGTTTTATGTAATGCTGTGATTCAAAAGTTGCATATCATGCACATACGCATATTAAACATGTTATGTACAAATATAAACATTGAAATGTATAATTAAATTATTGAATCGGTTTTATGTTGTAGTTCTTTGTTTTCCGATGGAGGATTACTAGATAAACTATTGGATATTTTTAATTTCGATGGAGTTTTACTACATGTAATACATATCACTTCATTAAAAAATAACTTTAGATTGATAGGATATCGAAACATCGAAACAATAACAAATATTTATTTTATACGTGTATCATTAAGAGAATTTTTTGAAAAGTTGCTTAGCACATCTAGAGTTGATATATGGACATCCACACAACAAAAAAATGTGGACGAGTTATTTCCATTATTATTCCAAATATCAAGACTGAAAAATAAATAATTTATAATTATATTTACACAAGATGATTGTTATGTGGTACTAAAATGGTTATAATGGTGTTTGGGAATCATTATGTATATCTGAAACCTTTAAATAAAGTTGGTGTGATTTTGATCACTCGTTATGATTCTATAATTATAGTGATTGTAGATGACTAGGAATAAAAACATGTTTGTAACGAGGGAGAGAACATTATTATAACATAAAGTTATACTTGCCATGATTGCAATGACACATTCTTGTTAGACCAAATGTGGCCTTGCTTCCTACACTTGAATGGTGTTACCGATGTCATGCCTATTGTAAAAAGTATGGAACTAGTTTGTCAAATAATATGGTTAAATTTTGTTTGTGACAAATAGAGTTTTTGGATATTTGTATACTCAATTGTGTGATTATAGAGTGCCAAATTTGGTTTTCAAAAGTGTAAAATTAGAACTTAAAAGTGCCAAAATATGTTTTCAAAATTACAAATTTAGTATTCAAAGTGTCAAAAACAACCTTTCTAATGTGCAAAATCAGATTCTAAAAGTGCCATTATTAATTGGAAAAGTGAAAAAACTAGTTTAAAAAATGGTAATACCAAAGGAAAAACTGCACTTTTGGAATCTATATCAGCACTTTTGGAACACGATTTTCCACCTTAGAAACCTTGATTTTGGGGTTTAAAAAGTTTTTTTTAGCTATATTTGAAGGGACTTGGACTAGAATAAATCCAAATTTAATGAAATAAGCATTATTATTGAGTTAAAAAAACATCTTTGCAGAAAATCGTGTTTACCTTTGATGTTGCAATGGGATTTCACCATTCAACCTCTACCTTATAAGACTAAAAAATAACATCCAAATCTTGGCAACATTTTTCCTTTGGCATGCGCAACTGTATTGCATAAGATCAATATAACGATTTTGTTTGCACCAATCTTTTGAACAAAGGGGTTGTGTGCCAAATACTATGACTATAAGAGGGATACCAAAGAGACTAAGGAACAAGATTTCCAGGATGCGAGCAAACGATAATCGATTCATGACAATTTTGCATGGGACCTAGACCATGCATGGACTAACGACTGGAAAGGATTTTGATTCTATATATAGGAATATGTTTTAGTGGGTTGTGTTTATACAACAGGATATTCTATCTGACCCTATCGATTTTATTATGTTGTAATGATGAGAAACCAATAAGGTGTTAGCTAAACTTGTAGTGTGATGTTGTAATGTTTCTCAATGATAGCAAAGGGTCTCAGAGACATATCAATAGATATATAATGCTAATTAGATAATTTTATCACAACGATTTAGCCAAATAAATATTTAATTTCATTTTTTGTGATTTAATTTTGACAAAATCCCTTTAATTACAAATAAATTAAAATAAATTCAATAACTATTCCAACAAACGATCAGGGGATGGAAAAGTTTCTTAAAATAATTTAAAATCATAGAAAATTTAATACAAGCCATATAATATATGATAATCACTTCTAAAAGATAATTATTCTTATTCACAGTTAACTAGTAATTGAGGTGTTAATTACGACACTTAACAACACTTAGTGCGCAAATGATGACACTTATCAAAAATCCAATTGTTTAAAAAATAAATGTAGATTATCGATCTAAATTTATTAATAAATTATAATTACATGAAATAATTCCTAATTATGAAAATTACAATATTTAATCATGGTAATTACAAAAGGGAGTCCATAAGACTACTTAACTCGTTTTCCAATATATAAGTAGCTAGTATGGCACATAATCAACTTGAAACCATTCGATTAAACTAAAAATAGAATCCTACATATAGTAACAAAATATTTAATTTTGCACCTACATCCAATTAAAGGTTTATTTCCCTATCATTCCAATTGCACATAAGGTGATATTTTCCATCAATCCAATGAAACTAGTTAACATTCACCACAAGGAATTGAGTTTGAATAAAAAAAAAATTGAGTGCATCCATAAGTAAAGGATCCCACCTCATAAGTATATACCTACAACACAATAACATGTTAGAAACATAATACATGGCTGTAACATTCCATTTTTATGAAAACATAGATTTAAGTGCACAACTAGTTATCAATTTTCACAACAATATACCTAGTTTCCAATTTAAATTTCCAAATTCCAAATAAAGATAAATATATGGTTATTGTAGCTCATGAAAAAAATAGTATCGTTCACCTTAATTCATATGTATTTAGCCTTATTCCCATATACATTCCATTAAATAAATCACAAAACTAGCTTACTCTATTTATCTCAATTGACTAGCAATTCGAGGAATCACTAGAATAATTAAATCCAAACTTGATAGAATGATTTAAATTCCGATTCAAATCTAAATAATTTTTTTTTATTGATTTACGATTTCGGAAGACAATTACCAAAATATATCAAGAATATTTCACCTCACATTCTCACAAAAAATCAAGTTTATTTATCATACATAAGCATACAAATAACACTCGGAAATGTTTACAAACAATTCATATCCCAAGTCTCCAAACTATGCGAGGCAATCCAATCGAACAACTAGTTTTCAAAATAAATGTAGATGCATCAAAGTGAAGTGTATTAAACCATTCCGAGGATACTGTACCTTAAAAATACACATTATGTAATAAAAAAGGGAAGCAATAACAATTCCAAATCATAGTTTCCAAAGAATCATTTCCGCAAACAATTTGTGCAGAATATCCCAAAAACTAGTTTCCAATTCCTTCACAAATTCTACTTGCATAAATAGATTGAATTCCATGATAAATTTCTTCCACAAATAGATCACAAATTTCATCAAAATTTCATTTGAATCCATAAATAAATCCTATAATATCTAAATAAATTAAATAAAAATTAGATAAAGCACTTATCTTTTCCAAATACGCAACCAGAATTGATGCTTCACCAAGCCGTATACACAATGCAATAAAAACCTAACTTTTCAATGGTCACCCCCGATTCGAAACCATGATGCTATAAGAAATGGTGCACTCAACCATAAATTATCTCAAGAAATCAGTCCAACCAAATCCCAATGGAAATTATGACCTATATTTATGCTGCAAGGAAAATCTAGTGGCTCTAGGACAACAATCCAACCATAACCAAATGGCATGTACCACTTCCAATTTTGGGCAATTCCATTGGCTCCAGGAAAAATACCAATGGATATATAGTAAATCATCTATGGAACATGCTCAACAAGGATATCACACCAAGAGAAACAAAATCAAACAAGTTCCAATCAAAAGCACAAGAGCAAGAGCATGAACCAACACACAAGGGTGACTAGGAAACACAAGCAACTCGAATTCCCTCATGATCAATTCAATTGGGAGAGAGAGAGGGACACATGCATTATAATTACATTCCAAAATTAGCAAATAGGATTTACACATAAAGTGTCTACACAAAGAGGAACATTGATCCAAATCATGAGGGTGCACTAGGTGAGAGAGGGACTCCAATCCTCAAATAAAAAATATTCTTAAGGAAAATAAAACCAAGGAGTAACATAACATGTGAGGGGACATAACCAAGAGGGTTCATAAAGTACATAATAAGGGTGTACAACATCAACATAGTCTCAACATAATAAAAATAATAATAATGCGCAAACCATATTCCAAGCACCCTATGCCACTATGTCCAACATAACAACACTAATAATATGTCCAGGGGATAAACCAAATGGTTTTACAACCCTCCCCCCTTAAACCAAGCATCATCCTTGACGCATACACATATATGAGGAAAAATATCAAAACATATGAGGGTATTCCTCCCTCATCACATCCTCCAATTCCCAATCCACATCCTCAGGAGTATAGTGGCTCCACTGAAACTTAACATGATGGATATCTATGATCCTGAGCAACTTTGTCTTGTTTCCTACGATGGAAACGTGCTCTAACCGAAAGTCTCCCTCTGTCTCCACCTAGTCATATCAAATATTTATACAAAACATAATTAGCATCATGTATACTTGTTGACATGAAATCATATATATATACCAACATGCTAGAAAGGATAATATTTCATAATCAAAATAATCGAAGAAACAATATATCATATCATATGCATCCTTATTTAATCTAAAACAAAAGAATATACTCTGCAATTTATCTGTATCATATTTTAGTCAATTATATGCCTAGGATCATGCACATATGTTTCCAACAAATAAAAATGAAACACATTATGCACTTTTATGCTAGGAGAAAAATCTAGTTCATAAGCTAGTGGTCCTATTTTTCCAAAATATCGAAGGGACCGCAATATCTAGCTACAAGTTTAGAACAATTCCCAAAGTTCAAAATACCTTTCCTTATTTCACTTTTAGAAACACATGATCCCAAACCTGAAACTCTTTGTCAATCCTCTTCTGATTTGCATAACTTTTCTATCTATCCTCTATTATTTTCAAATTTTGTTTAATCTTGACCATCTGATCTTCTATTTCATTTAATAATTATGGCCCAATGATAAATCAGTTTGTTGGATTCTCCCAACTAATAGACTTGTTTCATTTTCTTCCATAAATTACTTTGAAAGGACTTACTTTCAAAGAAGAGATATAACCATTGTTATAAGAAAATTCCACAAGATGGAAATAATTTTCCCATTTAGTAGGTTGGTCCACTACATACATTCTTAACATGTCTTCAATAACCTGATTAACCCTTTCTATCTGTCCATATATCTGAGGATAATGTTGAGTACTCATATTAAAATGTATTCCAAAACCTAATTTAAGCAAACCTTTTTAAAAATGATCTATGAATTTTGAATCGCTGGTTGAGACAATTGCTTTCAAAATACCATGCAATCTGCTACTTCTTTCATATAAATATCTTGTATTTCAGTTAATCTATGTATAGTCTTAACTGGTATAAAGTGAGTTACTTTTGTTAATTTATCTAGTACTCTTATAATCGTATCATGTTCTGACCTTGTTCTATGTAATTTGATGATAAAATCCAAATTGAATACATCCCATTTCCATTCCTGTATCTGTAAAGGCTGTAAAAAACCTGTAAAGTGTCTATGTTCAAATTTTACTTTATGAAATTCTAATTTACTTTTTCATTACTGGATATCAATAATCCTTCTTAGTTGTTGCCACTGTGATATTTTAACCCGAAATTTTACGGCTAATTTGTTTGAAATCCGACCACTAAGCGTCCAAAACCCGACAAATTTAACTTTTCTTAAACGTCGATTAAATTACGTCGGATATCCGACAAAAAGACTCGATGTATATTTTTCAACATCCACATGTCAAAGAACCTATGTTATTATTTACCAATCAGTTCTGATTCCGTTGAATATTCAATGATAATAGAGTAGAATAATATACACACATGTGTTGAAAATTCGACACTTAGGATGCTCGAACCGAACTCCATTATCGATTATAGTCATGGACAATTCAACTTTTGAATGTCGTTGCAGGTTTGTAATTATCGGAGGTTAGACTATTGAGTTGCGTAGTAAATCCGATGACTATCCATTATGTTTGTCTTCAGATATATGCCAAAATGTTCGTTGAAGGCATGGATTTGGTTTCAGATGCATGGTGTTGGTTGTTGCATAACCGACGACGTTGAAAAATTCTCTAGGTTGGAAATTCGACGATGATTGACTGTATATTTTTAAATAAAAAAATAACCAAGTGTCTATGGTCTAGTATATAAGCCCAACATGATTCTATACATGATGAATCTCACTAGATGAATCTGCTCAAGTTTGTAACAATCTCAGTAACCATCAAGGTTGAGCACACACTCTTGTCTCGTGGTTTTAAAAAATTCAAACTTCCATAAAGTTGGTATATTTATTGTAAAAACATCCCCATATAACTACTAAAAAACTCAAACTATTACCAAACCACATTGTAAATCAATTGGTAATGTTTAATAATCAACTTAATTAGAAGCATATGTACCATACCCTAATTTATGTAAGATACATAGGGATCATATTTCCAATGTAACAACCCAAGGATCACATTGGAAGCATAATATATTCCCCTAATTTATAAGGAAAAAATTAGGTCATTATCAATTATATATAAAAATGTGCCATTGATTCAAACACTTTATTCTTGAAAGGAGATGAAAACTCAAACCTACACCTCTAAATAGTAAGGTTAGACACAAGATTCTTCATAAATTATGCAATCCTATAAAAAAATCTCCATCCAAGATTCAATAGGATCACTATGGGTTGCGAGTGAAGCATCCATGTTGCTAAAAATTTATGTGTGAACCAATGCGATTAATACACTATTCTTTATCTCCATGGTAATAATTGATAACACCCAACTCACTAGTGTGCAAATGTTTAACCATCGGAGAGTTGCATGCTAATCATTGTACAAATATTTTCATCCATATTTTCTTCAACAACTTCATATGATTCATAAAAAAATCCAAGGAGGAGAAAATATTTCATTATTACCATCATTATTCTCTGCCATTTGATTAACATTGCCAATAAGAAATTGCTCAATATTGGTAACTTTGACAGGAACAAATAGGTTCTCAACAGAATGAACTCCTATTTGTCTATCATCTTCCTCAATGTTCTTTTTCATGTGTTGAAAAACATAACATCCATCTTATAAATGATAATCCTACATGCTCTGCAAGTGAATGAGTTCTTTGACCCATCAACAATGCACAATTTAAAAGGGAAAGTATTTTGTGCATATTCATCATATTTTACTTCCACGTCACATGCTAAATCACTATTATGTTAATCATCCTCCTCCTTTGTACATACGATGATAATATTAGTTTTGTAGGTATTTAACAAGAATATACATTGTTTTTAAATCTTTGGGTTGCAGTTTTCTCAAGCCTAGGCCAAAACCTAGATCAATAGAAAAGTCAATGGTATAGAATGCTACCACAATAACCTCTACTAGTTTGTACAATAAATAAAACCCCAAACATCTTTAATGAATATTACATGAAATTCCCAAATAAATTCATCTCCCTTTCTCCAAAGTCGACTAAACTAATGCAACTTGGATATGTATTTATATATCAACCATTCCATTTGATAATTCATGATCAATATGAAGAGGTCATTGCATGCAATCTATCCTATTGTTTCAACCATGGAATCACCAAGTGAGATATTCTTCACCTTTTACACAATCACTTTCTCTCACCTCTCATACAAGAATAAGGCTTTAAAGTTGAAAAGGAAAGGGATTCTTTCATTTGTCGAGTCAACAAACACTATGAAATATCTTGTCAAAGTTGTTGTAGTTGATTTTTTTATTTCAAGGACTCGATATATTCCCTGGAAATGAAGCCAATATTGTTTACACCCAAAGTTACAATGTAGTAGTCATTCAAGACTTGGTGCAACTCTAGACACCATTGTAATTGACACCTTTTTTTTCATGTCTTTCACTTTAGGTTGGTTCATGCCAACACCAAGGAGTATCTCTTAAGTTTCTTGTGACCTAAAAATTTGACTCAATAAAATATATATTGGTCAATGAATAAGTAACAATACAAAAATATAAATATCAACTTGTGGAGAGATCTAACAAATTAGTTTTGTCCTAGGTCATGGAGTTGAATGAAGCAAAATAAAGTGTTTGAGAGGAACTAGATAATCCTAACAATCATGGTCTTGCATTAATTTTTCTCTGTTAATATGATTGTGTTCTTTAAGGGTTTCAAATATGTTTACACTCAATTTATATGGTTATTCTATGAATTCTCTTTAGTATGTATTCTATAGCCAATCATTTTTGTTTGTATGACTTCATAGGATACAATGGTGAGGAAGATTCATCTCGTGGCCCTACGCTATGATCTATACTTATGAATAGAATAAGAAAAAATTTGGAGCATGATTTTGTAAAATCAGGTACCATTCAAACTCACCTTTAAGGTACACAAATAGTGAGTTTGATAATCTAAATTTCATTTCCATAGTGGAGGGTTCAATGTTGATTTAAAAGAGACAAAAAAGCATTACTGATACTGATATATTGCTCGGACTGATCATATGGATAAAAAGCATGCTCCTTTTCCATATCAAAGTTTCCCAAGGCCATAAGGTCCATGCTCTCTCCTTTAGATATGACATCGACAGGAGAATCAACAAAACCATCAAAAGTTTATGGTTCATTATTTTCCTCTTTATTCATGTCACAGACTGGATTTTCCATGAATTTCCAGGACTCCTCATCAATATCTTTGTCGGCGATAAGGGAGTCTTCATCACTTGTGTCATGCTCTAAGTTATACTTGTCCTCATTTTCATACTCATCTCCTTCAGAAAAAGGTCATAAGGCAATAAACCTTCTAGAATGTCATCATTATATGGAGAACAAGGTCTACTGGCATCACACACCATATTGATCTTATCATAAGTTTTACTATAATCTTCTGCAATGATTTCATCCTTAGGTATATCTAGAGTACAAATGTGATCATCATCACTAAAATAATCATCAAAGCATTCCCAATCATCACTATTCTCTGTTAATGTTACATGAAGAGGGTCTTCAACAAATTTTTCAATTAATGGCTCTTCATGCACAGATTCAATGGGATCATAATGGATTTCTGAATGTTGGTTGTTGTACACCATGTTGATACTAGATATCTTAGGGTACTCTATATGAAACTCTTTCCAAGGAAAGAAGTACCTCAAATTGCTATTAATGAATGATTTAGCATTGAATTATTCAATATCATTTCCATCATAATGCCACTGCTTCAAAAATATTTTGAAGAAATTTACAAGGGAAGTAATAGATTTCTCAGGAAAACACTCATGAATCCAACATGAAGTGTCCCCTTGCAGATAATGAGAAAACATCACCATCATATCATCCTCATGTTGAATTTTGTTTTAACTCATATGTGACATAAAAATCATAACATGGAATCTGCCTGACTGATCATTATCATCCCCCCGAAAGCATGGAAAGGAAGTAGATGTTGTTTCACTAGCAAGACAATTAGGAAAGTCAGGGATCCTAGAGAAATCAATGGGAGGACAACCATAGGAAGCTTGAGTAGAAAATTCTATTCTTTTAATATCCATATCAAGAATAAGATCATGGAGAATGTCTGGAACTAAAAAATGGAGTTGAGCCTTAAATTTTATTGTTATGTGGGATCACCTACACACAATCAATCTCAAAAAAATTGTGAGAAACAAGGATTTGATCCCTTTAATGGAGTCACCATTTGAGAATAAAAATATACATTTAAGAACTCTCACAAAAATATTTTTTGTTTTTCTTTGTAAAAAACTGAAAAAAGGTTAGTGGAGTTGCCAGATGAAAATTAATGATCTACTCTAAGAATTCATCAAACAAAGCAAAAAAAAGAAGGAAGAAAACAAAATTCGTACTCAGGAATAAAAATATTTATCTCCGGCAACGACGCCAAAAAGTGTTTCCGCCTTTCACACACCTAGGTTACATGGCAGAAATCTTCAAGCTAGAGGGTTTGTCCTTGGGGGCAAGTCTCGAGTCAAGGTTGTCACCTTATTCTTGACTCCTCCATTCAGGATAAATCCTAATGAAGCCAAGGGGGGTAGACCCTATTGAATTACTAAGGCTAATTACTTAGTGTGATGGTGTTATAATGATTAAGTTATTTAGGAGTTTTTAAGTTAACCAATGATAGCAAAAGATAACAAGATGCAAGATATAAAGCATATAAGCACTATAATGACACTCAATATAGATATATAATTGAAAGAAATGGTCAAATAAATCACCAGTGCCTTAAATGGAGTCAGCAGAGAAAATAATGTGCTTGCATGTGCTTGAATGAATGTTTTGAAAATGTCTCTTGGTAGATTTTAAATTAGTGTGGAATGTGAATGAATTAAATTAGGTGAAAAGGGGATGCCAGATATACCTGAGGGGTACTTAGAGTATGTCCGAAAGTGAACTTTCATGGCTACCCACAAGATGCTTGTGGGCTAGAACGGAGTCTCGGAGACTATTGTTCATAACGCACCCATCAGGGTGTGATAGAGATCAGCACCTCGAGGTAACTTTCCAGTTGTTCCCACTCCTTTGGGTATTTTTCCACCGCTTACAGTTTGTTCGAGGCATTGGATTTTATCCTGATGGTTTTTCAATTTGGGAGGTGAGGACTAATTAATCTAGTCACTCAAGTGATTTTGATGCAGCTTGACTGATTAGATGAACCGCAGCCAAGTACAGAGCATACACACTAGATTCTTCATTATTTTCACAGGGTCTTCACTTAGTGAAACCATGCCATAGCACGTTCATTCATGGCATAAGAAAAAATACCCCTGCTTTCAAAAAATATTGGAAAATACCTCCCAAAATCATATTTTTTAACCCCCTCCCAATATGCCTTCCCAATTTAAAAAAACCCCTATTTTCACTATGTATTGCATGTATCTGTTTTTTCATTTACATTTTTTATACCCCTTTATATTTCTACCTAGTATATTGACATGATACCCCACAGGAATTCTACAAGGAGTCAATTATGACCTGAAAGACAATGCCAAAAGACCTTGTTCCAACCACATGTTCCGCAATGTAACGGATGGTCTGTCAAGTCAATAAAAGAATAAATAAACAATTGGAAAAAATTTCCATAAAGAAACTATTCACTTAGATTCTTGGTTGTGACCTAATGAATTCTCACTGTGAACACAATATAGTTAAACCTATTTAGGATGGCCATTTCTGCCATGTATGGTTTTAGCTATGATGTGTCTTGACTCTGCACCCATACCATCAACAATATCTGGCTGAATATCCTGCAATTGATTTACATTGACATGTCAGGGAAGAACCATGTATAAAAAGTACTTCCATGAAAATAGGAAACAAGCATACAATAAATGTCTTCTTTCATTTCTTGCTTCAAATGAAAATATTTCTCTTAAAACAAAAAATAATAATAGCCTACTTTCTCATCATCAACATCCAATTTATTGTTCTTATCCTCATCTCAAGCATCTCTCTACCAAGCCAGTCAACATTCTTCACTGGCCTTTTCAACCTGTTAATTGTCCTTGAGCTTCCCACACCTCCACTGTGCCCTAAGCTCGTTGATGCCATAAATGGCCTGAGTTTAGACAATCTGGAAATTAGTGTATTATTCCCTTTGGGATTATATTCCCCACTCTCATCTCATTTTAATTTGATCAACTTGAAGATGCTTCCAAGATGTCAAAAACAATTTATGAACTATATGTTAAGAGCGCTGATCAAAACGACAACACTTCAAAAATGTAGATGAGTTAAAGACATATTTTGAAGACATAATGTTTGTCAATAGGCATTTTATTGGACACTAAGTATGTTGTCCCTTAACCAAAAAAAAGATTTGAAGAGCTCAGTTCTTTCCAAAAGTCATTTTACTGGGCACTGAGTATGTTGCCCCTTGACCAAAAAATAATATGTGAAGAGCTTGGTTCCTTTCAAAGGGCCTTAAGCCCTTAAAAATAAAAATGGAACAAGAGTTCTGATGCTTCATTAAAATCCTCTTCGCTGGATAGGATTTAAGCCTAGTTCTAACAGTACTTAAAAGAAAACAGAGATCATGGTTTCTCAAAAAATACTTTTGCATTGAGAAAGCTTCTTACAGAAACTGTTTAAGTTTTTAAAGGTTAGAAAAACTGTGAACACGAGTATTAGTGTCATGGTATCACCACAATAGAGCCAACACAAGAACTTAAAATAGACACACCAACAACAATAGCCTTTACAAAATATTAGTTAATGATAAGACACCAAAATCCTAGGAGCTAATTTTATCATGGTTCTCTAGATAAACAATTTCAAAACATAACATTTTATAAAAATGACTCAAAGTTCGGGCATAGTGGTCCAATTCTAGCTTGAAAGAATAGCAACCAAAAATAGAAACACACAAAGATTAATCATGAAAAATAAATAAAGCATCTATCAAGCTACCACAGTTACTATAATTAATTAGAAAAATGAAAGCAGAAAAATCATTAAAGTTGCAAAACGGCTTGTATAAAGTAAGTGAAACTTTGAAGGTATTTCTCCTTGAGTAAGCATCAACTATGATGATAGAATCATAAAAGGTAAACTATATTCAGAGGAACCATGTAAATGATAAAAATGAGCACACTATTACTAGCTCGGTGTCTTTTATGTGATCTAAATCCAATTGCAACCGCCTAACTTCCATGTACTATAACTACAATTGAATCTCCCCTTCCCACATGCTACTAAAAATGAGAAATGGAGAAATGATAATGAAACAAGAAATCACCAAGAAATAGGGAAAATGGGTTTTGGGGTGAGACCATATAATAGTGTTTTTAACAATGTGACTCTATGATTGAAGATTTGTGTTGTTATAAGGGCTACTACAGAAATTTCAAATGTGGATTTATGGGAGTACTGAGATTATCTTCAGCTTTGGTTTCCTCCAAGTTTTCTATACAGTCCTACAAACTCACCAATCTGTCACAAAAATATGCCCAGAAAATGGTCATTGTTTTTGGTTGCAATCCATTCCAAGTGCCAATAGAAACAAGTCCTTTATGTTAAGAAAATATGTTCCAAGTATGATATGCTTGAGTGTGATATCTCATGCCCAATGCATGCTATATTACTATTATGAATTTCCATAATTGGCTAGTTGAGTACAGATTTTATCTAGGGCTGAGTTTACTGCTGAAATTGACTTGAAATAAGACTCCAAAAGTGTCTCAACAAGTGTCCAAATGATTATGTGGAAGAAGTCATGTATTGTTAAACCTCTCTGAAATTCAAACCATATGTTACCTGAAAATTTGTAGGGGTTTTTTAGTTGCAAGGAAAATCCATCCCTACAACAAACTCAGTAACTCAGGGAAGTGGCCATTGTCACCTCACCATTCTCCCTTGGGCTTCGGGTTGGTTCATGCCAGCTCCAGGGGTGTTTCCCTAAAGTAAGACACACTTAGCCAATATTTGAATCAATAGTAGATATCGACATTAGATATCTACAGTATATATCAATAGTGAATAATCATAACCAATATTTGAATCAACCATATACTCATATTTTTCAGATTTGATCTTGTCACCAAAGGGACAAGTCAGTATAGACAAACAATTTATGTACCTTGCGAGAGATCCAGAGAGGGTTAAAGCATAAGCATACTGACAACATACTGACCCAGTATTCTTAGTCAACAAGCAAATTCATACCTAGTATAGTCAATCTGTCAACACAGTCATGCTCGGTAAGAATGCAGTCACATACTACAGAGACACACAAGCATACTTTGCACAATCACTCTTGAAAAAACACAGTCCACCCATAAAGTGAAACTCACTGTCACACTGGGGAAGACCCCACAGTCCACACAAGAAAATAGGATCATGGTCACCTCATGTTCACGCTAGGGAAGGACCCATTTAGGCATCCTAAAATTTTCCCTCAATTGTTTAGTTCATGCATTCACATACCATTCAGGAATCAAACAATGCTAATAATATAAAACAAGGGAGAATGCAGAGTATGTTATCTATCACGATGTCTTCCTCACAATTTTTTTTTCCATCTCATGCCAAAAGGATTTCTCTGTTGCTCATAGCACATTTGGTGTCTAACAATAGGCTACAAAACAAACTTATATAGTGTTAAGTCATGAGTGCCAATTGTCTTGAAAGTTTAAAACCATGGGCTGTGCATTGTTAAAATTTTTATAATGTTGCATCAAGTTTTACCATACTTGTAGATGTTCCATGATTCCATAGAAAAGACTGCAAAAACACAAATTAAACCATAGAAATCATAAAAAATATCCAAAGCAAATTTGTTCGGATGATGAATGATATCATGTGGCTCAATTCCAATGGGTTATAGATCGTTGTAGTAATCATTTTAGTAATGTACCCCACCCAAATGTTTAGTCTTGGGCACCTCCTATACAACATGAAGATAGTCATAGAAAATCACCTGCTATGCTATCGGTGCTATTTGAAAATTTTGAAGATATGTTGCAATCAACCAGATTTAGCAGCTCATAAGCCACACCCGGCTTAAACTCAGTGAAAAAAATATTTGGATCCAAATTGCATACTAGGTCTTCAAGTGAAGATACAAAAATTCATGTAATGTTACTTAATACTCAGGTCTCTTAGACTGAGTAAATACATTTATCATTGGCAAGCCTTTCCTACCAGCATAGTTGGCTTAAAACTGTCATTGCCAACCACCTCAACAGAAATACAAGTTATATAAAGGTTTTATCATGAACAATGGTATTTGAAAATAAGCACGAGTCATCAAAAAGATCAACTATCTATTTCTAGACTTGATCCACGCTAACTGACTGAGGACAATTTCAAACCCTTGGCTCCACAGTAAATCAGCGAACTGTGAGCAGCCATAATTATTTTCCATGAAAAGGTCTTCATGATAACTTTCCTCTGCCTTATTGTAACTTCATTTGGCATCTCCTCTTTTTTACAGAGGAGAATGGTAATTTTAAAATGGCCAATCAATCTATGAATATACTGGAGCAGCACATAATTGTTGATGTATTAGCTCAAAATCTGGATGCAAAAAAGGCAAGGGCTATCACCGATTGGTCTTTTTTTTGAAAATGTAGCAAAGGTGAGTATTTATTTTAATTGGTCAAAATTTAGTCGTTTTCTGTCAATTGTAATGATTCTTGGAAGAGGACTTGTATGAGTTCTATGAGTATGGAAATAGATTTCAGTATGGGGGTTTACAATGGAATAATAGGATTTACTTAGAGTAGACAGAGTGCATTAGGGGGATGTGAAATCGGTGAAGTGGTGAATCGTTATTGGAAGTAAGTAGTTTTGAGATGAGTGTCAATGGATGTTTGAAGACATTTGCGAAGAACACCACCAAGATAGAAAAGATAAGTCTGTTTGCATGTGGCAATGTGTTACAAGTTATTGATGATAAAACAAAGTTGTGATTGGGCATGTGATATGTTGTGCAAAATGGTTTCAATTGATGGAGGGAAAAATGGAAGAGACAAAGTTTTTAAGGGTCCTTGACAAGAGCATTCAAATTCATTCAACTAAGAGAGAATGATGTAGGAGCAAGTTAGCTACACTTGGCAAGTGAAAATAAATTGCATGGGCACACTTAGCCAATTTACATGAGCACACTTGGAAAATTGTGGATAAGTGGTTGCATGAAAATAAGATAGTATTAGTTAGCTACTTTGTAACTGTAGTGAACATAGATTAGGATGAAAATGACACTTAACTAAGTTAGTATTAAATATTGTAATAGAAAACTAGTGTAAATTTTCAAAAATTCCAAGTTGGGGAAATTGTTACCCATAGTGATAAGTAATTGAATTCAGGAATATGATAGGTTTATATAGCTATTTTGTAATTGTAGCGAACATAGATTAGAACAACACTAACACTCAAATCAGTTAGAACTAAATATTGTAATAACAAACAACTAGTGTAAATTTTTTAAAATTCAAAGTTGGGGAAAGTGTTACTCAAGTGATAAGTAGCTGCATTCTGACAAAAAATTACAGGGGAGGTTTGGATGCATTGGGGCTAAGTCACAAAGTTTTCTAGATTTCATCCATTGAAATTCATTGAATTTGGAGAGAGGTGGCTTAAATTAAGTGAAGTTTGGCCATCCAATTCGCCAATCAACCCAGCCACCTTTTAATAATTAATTTTCAATGTGTTTTTAAATCGATGTCAATGGAGATGCTATGGAATGTGCCCTCGGGCATTCATTTGCATCTATAGCCATTGAATGTGCCCTCAGGCCTCCATTTGCATCTACAACCGTCGAATGTGCTCTCTATGACCCATCTATGACTATGGATGTATGCCCATAGTGTAAATGTCGTTTCATGTATGGATGTATGGAGAATCTACAAATTAATCACTTGCTAGAAAAATGAGAATTCTACCATCTGCAAATATGTTTATCATCACACAGATCACATAATAGATACATTAACTAAACTGCCAATTTTGAATACATTAGTTTTAGTATATATATATATATATATATA
>LPNX010776578.1:605976-628110 GCA_001517045.1 Pseudotsuga menziesii
GGCACATTTTTTGGAAGCTTGTGTACAAAATTCACTAAAATATTGAGTCATTTTTTCTGAGGAATTATGTTGCAATCTGTAAAGAATCAAGGGGAAACTCTGTATATGTTGATATTTTGAAGTTCAAAGGCCACTGCAATAGAGTAAGAAACTCCAAAATATTTCCCTCTGTCATTGGATCATCTATGCCCACTATGAAGGACGTTCAAGAGCTGTTTGAGGGTCAAATGTTTGCTATAGCTACTCCTAATTGATATGATATTGAATCTTTCTTAAAGAAATGTGTATGAGGAAAGGAAAGGTGAAAGAGTCATAAATAGAGCTCCATATATGAAGAATTCTAAATTATTATGCAAGAAATGATGCCACATATGAGCTCCCTTGGAATTGTGTAAGACAGTTCGAGTATAAGCCAACGAGATTTGTTAAGACACATTGACTCATTGCTTGAGCTTCCTCCAAAATAAGTTGAGTAACATGATCATGTCCATGATTGTAAATTTCTAAACATGTGTCAAACTAATATCTACCCAAAACTAAATGATTGTGTGTAAAATAAAAACATTGATTGCTTGTTTTCTTTGTGTATGTATTGCAACAAGAATGCTACTAGGTGGAAAATGAGAAGAAATGATGAAGCCCTTAGGCTGTGTTTACAATAGCTGTCAAGAAAAACAAAAAACTATTGAAGAACCAAACTTCTGAGTGTAAATCACAAAAGGAAATTGAGAAAGCTCTGATGAATGCATTGCAAATGTGAAGACACTGTAAAGTAAAATTGAGGCCAAAGAAAAGAAAAAGAAGGTAGGAAAATATGACTAGTTTTCACCAGAAACTCTTCCAAAATAGTTTGCAATCTTCTTTTACATGAAAACGCAGGAATCTTAAAACTACATATTTACGAACAAGGTTCAAGCAATGACAAATATGATTATTTGGCCAGCTATGAAATCAAGGTTAGCTTTTTATTTGAAGTAAATCCCACAATCCTTGAGATATGCTTATTCAAAAAGTGTGCAGCATTGAAATTACTCGTTTAAATTGATTTTTGCACAATTATTTTTTCCTAGTTCTCTTCTATTGAAATCCATGCTAGACAAGAGTGGTCTCAACTTGTGCTTGATTGATGATTGAGATTTCAAACAGTTTACCAAATACACTTTGATGTCTCTTTTATATACAGATGAAATATGTAGATGATTACTCCACTACATTTTGGGCAATAGGAAGGAATTCAAGTGTGTTGGCTGCACATGTTGAACATTGTGGAAAGGAAGTTTTGATGGTTTCCCCCTTTGAGGGAATAGATTCAGCAGAGGAGCTCTTCTTTACTTCACTAGAACAAACTTGTCATACTTTATTTTTCCTTTTTATCATCTTATATCACAAATTTATTTAAATCAAGTATTCTTAAAAAAAGGATATCATTTCTAGAGGAAAACTATAGTCTCCATGATTGACAGTTCTCTCCCACAGCTTGTAAAGGTGGAAGAATGGCATGTTGGCTCACAAAGATGTCAAGAGTGCAATTTATATGCTACATAGTTTCTTACAAGTTATTTCCTCTTTAGTCGTTTTCTGCATTTCTTTTTGTAAACACTTGAAAAGAGCCACAAGGTTCAAAAACGTTGTTTTGTCATAATGTCCCTGAGCCCTTTTAATAAAATAAACTAATCTTCTTATTTCATATTCAGCATATGCATTATGAAATTATAGTCATAATATGAAATGTGCCATATGCACTAAGAAAAGGAAAATAAGGTCACAAAAAAGGTCAAGGTGGGTCATTAGTATGCACACCATCTTTCATCTTCTGTAGTTTCAACATCTCTAACTGTACATCAACTCTACCTTTGGATTGAATATCTGCCAGTGTATTGAGTTCACTATTTATGTGCTTGAAAGAGTCATAATCTAGACAATCTCTCCAGGAGTGTACTTGATCCATCAAATGTTGTTGCCCCAGATTTAGGAAAGGTATAGTGCCACACATACAATTGATAATAAGTTTGGAATCTCCCAAAACCTATAATTTGTCTAAATCACGATCCACCACCAATCTAAGAAGTAGAGCCAGGACTTGAAGTTCATCTGAGTTGTTTGTTCCATGTCCTACACCCATTGTGGAAAGGGAATAATCAGTAGCAGATAGGGTGATAGTGTGGCATTTTGAAATATGATTTGATTCCTAGACTTTAATAGCACCCAACTCACTAAAATGAATAAACTTCTATAATATCTAATTGGCATATCCTCCATCCACCATTTAAAAGGCATTGAAAGTGTGTTATCATTCCACTGAACAATGCCGCTTCAACGTGTTTTAAGTAAAGGAGGGAGAAGAAGAAGCTTGGTCCATTGGAAAGCTTGGGAAATGGATTCTTGTATGGTGAAGCACAAAGGGACTACGTTCTTCTGTAGATCTTAAAGATGAGGAGGATTATTACTCGCTCAACCCCTTCTCTAAGAAAGATAACATGTAAATTAGAAATCCTTGCAAAGAAAAAAGGTTAAATAAATTGCTACCACCTACAATAGAAACTTAGAAAGCATGAACCTTAGCCAAAATAAACATGCACTTCTAAGAGATCTAAAGCAAATGAAAAAAAAGAATATAAGCAAGTTGGCTTTCTAATCTTACCCCATTGGGAGATAGCCCCCTTTTAAAGGCCAAACTCAACGAACAATATTGCAAGAAAAAACACAATACATATTACCTCATAAGCACTTAAAATTATCATCCACACATGAAAGAGCTACACCACTTGTGACCTCTAAAGCCTTTTATTTCCAACAAAATGTTGTACAATACAATCAAATCTCAAGTGGAGGTTCCACGCCGTCTATCTGAAATGAGGAATGAGATCTTGCTTAAATAGAAGAAGGGGACAAATGTGAACATTTGGAGAGACTCCAATGTGAACTAGAAGAGGCTACATCATATACCTTCAAGCTTTAGTAATATTCTAGCCTATTTACCCCTGTGAGGAAAAAAAGGATAACTCTCAAGGTTATTCCAGATATGTATGAGTCCCTGAATAATTCACATTGGAGCCTTTTCAAATGTTTACGAGAGTCAATGTGTCTAACCCAACCTTGTGCCTTGGTGTTTATGTTAAGGTTATTAAAGGAAAACAAAAGAAATGAATATGTGAGACAAGCCCTGTATTTGGCCCATATTTTGTAAAGAGGCAAGGATAGATATAGTCCCCAATGCCCTCAAAGTTGTAGGGACTTATGCATGCCTATATAGCATGAACTTACAGGGTTTAATATCTTGGCTATAGTGCTAGCATGATGCATTTGTGATGCATTGATACCAGTGATACTATCATGCCAATGTTATAGTGCTCATACACATTAGCATACCATTTTCTTAGGGTCAGTTATACCCCAAATGCATAAATCCCCTGCAAGTTTGGCATACACAGGACTATATTTATTTAGTTGCTTTTGTAAAGGGAGGTTTTGCTTCATGGAAATGTCCTATTTGCAAAGTTAATATGGTGTTACAATGAGGAAACTATACAATTCCTATTTGTGATTAACATGTGACATGGATGTTGACATGGCTTCACATGAGACAAATAAGATACAATATTGTGTAAGTTTGGATTAGTCACGAATGGGACAAAAGGATAAAGACTACACTTTAAACATTCAACTACTCTCTAATATTAGGGCAATGTGTCCATCAAAATAATTTCCATTTCATGCAATATTAGAATGATAAAAATCAGCTCTCTTGTTAGAATTTTTCAGGTAGTCATTTCTTAAGTAAACATCAAGTATAATGTCTTCCCAACTCTTCACTCTCACTATGCGTATAGCCTCCTTCCCTCTTCTGGCCTTTGTCCTCTATTTAAGTGAAACCCTTGTGACTTTGTCTACTTGGAGTAGTGTTTTGTTCCTTCGTTGACCTTAGTTTGATACCAACATCCCCACTCTGTAGGGAAACCATCAAATGAGTAATGAAGTACTTAAATAGGAACTCATCCAATTTTGTTGAATTGTCATTGGTTAGGTATTGTTAAATGTAACTAATGTCTTTCAAACATTGCTAGTATAATCCTTTTATGGCCAATGGTGAGTTTCATCATTCCGAAGCATACACTATCTAGATTATAGAGTTTGGTATAAAATATAAAAGTGATGCCTGGCCTACTTTATTTTATCATGTTAATTTGGTGATGCAGAAGTTTGAAATGAGTTTTCTAGGAGTAAATTATGTCACATCAAGAAGTTTTAGAAGGTACAAAAATGAAAGTTAGTACTAATGACCAAAATGTCAAAAAGAGGCAAAATCACATAAGTTATAGGCAGTAGGAAAATGAATATTCTAACTAAGAATAAAAGAGTCCATTTTGTTTACACACCATAAATGCTAGCATAGTTGACACAGTTATTCCTCAACTCCATGCAGGTTGTCTATAAGACACTCATTCCTCAATGGAATCAAACCTTGGATTTCCTTGACACTGGTAGCTGTTTGGTTCTTCATGTAAAGGATCATAATGTTTTATTTCCAACATACAACAGCGGTAATTGTGTTGTAGAGTATGAAATGCTACCTCCAAATGAAACAGTTGACAAATGGATTCCTTTAGAAGGAGTTAGAAAGGGAGAAATGCATGTTCAAGTAACTAGAAGAGTGCCAGAAATGTCAAAGAAATCAAGTTTGTCACAGCAGAGTTCCGACATGCCAAAAGTGCTAAGGATATCTGGAAAGGTAAAAGACTTGGTTAAAGTCGGCTTTCTTTGCATATTTCTCAATATAAAGATATTGAGACTCACTAAACCAATCCTGCCAAAATAGCTGTCAGTTTCACATTTTTTCATGCTTCAATCTACCATCTTTTTCCAATATAAGTGACTGAATACTGTACATAGTATAAAAAGTTTAACAGGAGATTGATGTGCTTTTCAGGTCTGTGAGATTATAGAAAAAGTTAAATCCTTGGCAGAAGATGGGGACACTAAAAAAATATGTTCATATTTGGATGAACTAGAAAGTGTTGAAGATGAGCAAGAAATGTGCATGATGCAACTCCATGAAGACAAGATGACATTACTAGAAAAAATTAATGAGCTTGAACAAGTGATGAAGGGGATTAAATAGGGCTTATGTACTGCAACCAAATCAACACAACATTGATCTTACATGGATATTTAAAATTTATGTGCAATGCATTCATCTTATGTGCTTTAGCATGGCTTCCAAAGGATCCCAGGATAGTCTCTTTTTTGCAGTCTTTGTGTTTTAGTGTACTATCTATAAATACTTAGTATTCACATGTAAGGATCATCTCTCTACTTTTTGTAATGTAGAATGTAAATCTAGGATTACAAGTTTTCACGTCAACAAAATAATATGATGTTGACAGTGGAGGAGCCTACTCAATTCACCTAGGCTTTGAGGTCCTTGGTTAGTCAAAAGCTCATTTACATGTGAGATCATATCATGTATTAGTTTCATAGAGATATATTGCATATTGAAATTTGAAATACAATATAACACATGTTTGGGCAAATTCTCTCCATTCTTAACTCAAGGTTCATGGGTGCGCACACATAAAATCTGTTTGATGCCAATATATTCATTGGATCTCTCATATTTGTTGAGGAACTCACTCAAAAGGTAAAGTCTATAGTGGAGATCGAGAGGGAAATATTGGATGCTGTCTTGGTTTTCCCTTCAATGCCAGAGGTAATGAGACTAAATAAACTAGGCTCTTTTAGTATGTCTCAGTTGGGCCAATCCAAAATCCCTTTCTTTCAAATGTTTAAAAGAAAGAAGAAGACAACAGGATTCAAGGAAAGCATCCTTAAACTTGTTATAACCCTACCCAAAGTCCTCAAGTATTTTCCAAGTGACAAGGATCAGGATGCTAGAGCCTATATCATGAGTGTGCAGTTTTGGTTAGGTGGATCGCTAGAGAATCTTGAGAACTTCTTTAAAATGATTGTTGGATCCTATGTTCCTACTCTTAAGAAGACAAAATTAGATTTTGTTGATCCATTTGTCTATTTGGACACAGGAATATGGCACCCTCTAGCTCCTTGCATGTATGATGATTTTAAAGAGTATTTGAATTGGTATGACACCAGAAATGATGCAAATGAGAAACTTAAAAACCAAAATGCACCAGTCATTGGTATTTCCTTGCAAAGAAGCCACATTATTACTGGTGATGATGGTCATTATGTGGCTATTGTGATGGAATTGGAAGCCATAGGTGCAAAAGTTGTGCCAATATTTTCAGGTGGATTATATTTTTCTACCCCTGTGGAGCGTTTCTTGTATGACCCACTTATAAAAAAAAGTCTCTTATAGATGCTCTGGTTTCCTTGACTGGGTTTGCACTCATGGGTGGACCTGCTAGATAGGACCATCCTCATGTTATACAATCTTTGTCCAAACTTGATGTTCCCTACATTGTGGCCTTGCCGCTAGTGTTCCATACTACAGAGGAATGGCTTATTAGCACTTTGAAATTGCACCCAATTTAGGTTGCATTGCATCTTTCACTTCCTGAACTTGATGGTGTTTTGGAGCCTATTGTTTTCTCAGGCTGTGATGCAAGAAACGGTAGGTTTCATTGTTTATCTGAACACTGTTTCAGCAATCTCATCAATTAGACAATCTGCTAACAATGTAATTTGTCTAAAATTATTAACCTTGTTGTGAAAATCCTATTATCATTACATTGATGTCAGAATACCAAAATAGGGCCATGGGACTAATACAAATGTTTAGGATCAAAGTTTCTTTCGATCCATCAGAGGATTAAACACAGTATACCTTACCTCTAAGAATACTATGCAGTGGCTTTCCAACGTGCCTCCTCCAACATTGCTATGCACTAGATAAACCCCCCACAAACCCATGACCAAAAAACGGTGAAAAAATGCCCTCGTTATCCAGAAAACATGATGGTGAAAACCCAAGGACCAACACTACTACACACCAGAAAAAATGCCCTCATTTTCCAGAAAACACGATGGTGAAAATCCAAGGACCAACACTGCTATGCACCTGAAAAAATGCCCTCATTTTCCAGAAAACATGATGGAGAAAACCCAAGGACCAACACTGCTACAATTTGAAAAAATGCCCTCATTATCCAGCTAGAAAACACGATGGAGAAAACCCAAGGACCAACACTGCTATGATTTGAAAAAAACCACTAAAAATCATCCTTGTTATCCAGAAAACAGGATGGAGAAAACCTAGAGAAACAATGGAGAAAACCACACAAAAACCCTATACAACATATGTAGGGTGCATGCAGGCTTATGGTGGAGCACTAGTGGTGAAGGGCACGAGCAGAAATTTGGAATAAAATAACCCCAAACATATTGGATATTTATATAATTAAAAAAAAACTTTTTACCCCTAATATACCACCAATATATTGAATTTTAATTTTTAATTTTTAACCACCCCAATATGAATGGACGTGATATCATATTGGTCCCTAGGTGACACCCCTATGGTTATTTTTAGTAAATTTTAGAAGAGGAGTTCTTATTAAAAAGAAAACCATCCAGGAACCTCTTTCGGTCCAAGTGGACCTCAATCGGGGAATCAAGGAGGGGTTTATTTTATTATGATTATCAAACAATGAATAAAAAAAAGGAATCGGAGATACACAACACCAGTTTTCTAATTAGTCCTACCACGCATCTCTTTCCCCTTGCGGGTCAATCGGGAAGTCGTGGGGTAACTAGTATGATTACTTTTGAATTGAAATTATGGAATAATGAAAATATCATCAAATTATACAATCTTTCATGTCAATACTAAAATAGAAATGAAAAAAGGGGAAAATGCAAAAAAATGAAACGGACGCGGATCCTCCTTGGGGGGATGGGGAGCGGGCTCAAAAGAGCCTATTAAAAAAAGATTCATTTTATTATTATTGGTTGAAATATTATCAAACTGAAATATCAGAAACTTCTTGGTCCTTATACAGGATGAAACCAATATCTTACAACTTTCCAAAATTTTAAGATTTCAGTCAAAGAGGAGACCCTTGGGGGATTTGAACGCTCCCGAGCCCACTTTCAAACAGTAGCTTCTTTTGTTTTCTATTACACTTGATAAAATCTAGAAAGAATTTTAGAATAAAATATTCCCCAAATCACTTTAAGAGTACCTTTGGGTCAGCCTACCTTAACTCAAAAAAGACTAAGTTAAAACTAGCTAAACCGATGAAAAAGAAACCAAGGAAAGCAAGCTTTCCTTGGGATCTTGGCTTACTTTTTGTGTAGCCAATGAAATGTTCACTTATTTCTGGATTTAATCTTCTTAAAATAGAAAAGGAAATATACAGCATGCAACCTACAAATTCTCTTTAACTTGCCATGCAAAACAGACGATTTCCCTAAGCTAGATCTAGAATGCTTAATGATACTTTTCAGAAATGAGATCTAGACTACGAGCTTTGAAACAATAGATCTATGTAATTTTTACTTTAATATAACAGATCCAAATGATAACAAAGCTTTCAAAGCTTTAATATAAGAAAATTGGTTTTTTTTTAAGGAGAAAGAGAGAGAAAGAGTGCTGGAATCCTGGGAATGTTGGGCTTTGGAGTCTACTTTGGTGGAACACCGAGGGACTATTTCCTCCAGAAGATATTGAAGATGATGAATATGCAAACTAGCTCAAGCTCTTCTACAAGCGAGATCACCTGCAACTTAGAAATTCTTACACGAACAGATGGTTAAAACATAGGTGTTGTTAGAAAAGATAATTGGAAAGCATGCAATTAAACTTAAAATACATGCAACTCCAATAGATCTGAAACAAGAAAATAGTAAGAGCATAAATCAAACTAGAATAAAATCTTACCCTAACAGGAGAGAGCTCTCTCCTTCAAGGCCAACAATTAACCAACAATAGAAAAGATAAATAACACATATTATACCTCATAAGCATTTGACAATCACCATTCACACCTGTAGAGCATTACACCATAGATATTTCCTACAAAGCTTCTTTATTCCAAAAAAATAAACAATAACTATAGTACCATAGCAACAGCACCTCAATCCCGGTTCTAACTCTTGGAAGAGGTGATCTGAGCTTTATTTATACAAAAAATAGGAGATCCAACTGAGGGGGGGCACAAATCCCAAGGAGACAGACCACTGCAACTGAAGGAGAGTCCATTAATGATGATCTGAAGCTGATCTAAGCTTCCACTGAGCCTACTTATCAATCGGGGGGTTCATTGAGCTGACACATCAACCCACATACTGACACATCAATCCACAAAGCTTCTAGGAGAGCCCACACATGTGGAGGAGAGAAAGAGGGCGTAATTCCCCATAAAGGATGCTGAATTTCAACTTTGGATCTATCCAGATCACCTCCTTCATTCAAGGATTTGTCAGATCCAGTCAATCTGGTTCAGATCTAACTAATTTCAATCAAATTGGTTGAGAATCCACTGATCTAGGATTTTGGATTTGCTCCATTATTCATCAATTTATTAATTAAAATAATCAATAAATGATTTTTTGGGGATTTTTGACCTGAGTGATGGAAAATCACTCAAAACTAGGAAATGGTTGGTCTATAGGTTTACATGGTGCTCTTAGCTTGAAAATGAGCACCTACATGACTGAAACTGATTATTTGGCCCACTTTCATTACAAAACCAGTTTTTCCAATTAAACTATTAAAAAATAGCCTAAGTTTTGGAAAAATTAAATTTTAATAAAAACCACTGAAAAAATTAAAAAATTAAAAAAATTGAAAAACCTAGGGGGACTTAGACATGTTCCTATGACTCGACCATGATGCCTAGCATGTTTATACATTGACACATAGACTCTAATAACCTCAATAGACATAAATGCCAAGCCGACCACCCCAAATTTGGAGGTATGGAGTGAAAAACTCAGAAATTATCAGTCATTTATTCAACAACCAATAATAACCAAGGGAAAAAACACCCTAGGCTAATCGGATTGACAAATAAACTCTAAGAGACCGAGTCTTTTACAGACACAATCATGCTAGAACATTTATTACAACTCGCCCAAGGGGGTATGAACATGTGATATAGTACAACAAAGTTTCCTAGAAACAAGACTGAAGGTCTTCTGATGTCTGAACAAGTTATCCTTGTCCGGTTCCCCAGGCTCACTTGATAAAAAACCACTAAGTACAACTTAGGTGGTAACATGCACCAAGGATGCCACAATTTGGTAAATGGTATGTAAAGTTTAATTCCTTGTTAAAGGGTTTAATTCCTTGTTAGGATAATGTGATTTTATGTAATGGTTTATTTATTTATTTAAAAACATGAAAATGCTATCAGCAAAATGGATCCAACCATTTACAAATTTAACAAAACATGTATTAATAAAATTGGAGAAGTTAAAAATCTCATACCTGCATCTTTTCATCTTTTAATGGAAGAAAACCCTGTACACTTAAACACACATAGTTAATAAAATGTACATATATCTGACCTTAAATCTATCAACTAGATAACTTGGGAACTACCATGTTCCTTCAAACCATGACCCTTAATCATTCTTAGTTTTAATCCGGATCCCCCCAAGTTGGTTCCAACATGCAACTAATATAGAGATCCTAAAGGTAATGCTTCTTCTCTTTGGAATATCAATTTCTATACCATATTTCTTTTCTTTTGTAAATTCTCTCCAAAATTATTAGAAATAATGATGAAATACCCAAGCCTTCCTTTGGCTTGGGTCTTTACACACAATCTTTAGAAAAATGCAGTTAAGCTTCAGTTACATCAAAAATCCATTAATTTCTTGAAAATAATATTTAATTGATTTATGTGAGTTTATTAATTATTTTCCTTAACTTAGGAACTCTTTTACTAGTTCCTAATTTGACTCTTTGGGATTAAATATTTATTCAATCATGTTAAAATAATAAATGCATAGACCCTTATTTATTATTTTTAGTTATCTTTATTTTCTTATATATATACTATATATAATTTATTATTTTATTCATAATATATATAAACTATATATATATATATTATTGTTTAATGTTTATTTAGGCATCATATAACATTATCTCATTTACATAGTGCTTTCCTTATCTTATAAAATTTTATTTTATTAAGGTGTATAGGTAGGATTGTTCAACTAAGTTAGGCAACTCTAAACCTCCTTTCCCATTGGATTACCTCGTATATCATCATAGTTCTCCATTACTTGATGAGAAATAGAAATTTAAAATTTCATTTAATCAACTTAAAAATAAGTATAATGTCGATTCTTTTCAGAGTCGTTGTCACTCAACATAATTAATTTTCAGTAACTCCTAGCATTATTTAGAGCCCACACCCAATGCTAAAAGTGGGAGTTACACTTAGTGCAATTCCAGAGTCTCTCGCTCAACACTAATACTAGGATGTACTTGTATAATACACCTAGGAATAAAATGGCCAACGAACTGATGTTCCAGAGCTTATGATCAACATCAATTTGGAATGTTCCACGGCTTATGGCCAACACTTCCAATTCTTATTATTAATGTTCTCTAGATCTTATGGCAACACAAAAATATCATAACTCATGTGTTCCAGAGCTGGATATCAACACAAAATCAAATCACGCATCTACTCCAGATCTTGCGCTCAACACAACATCTCATCACTCATATGCATCAGGGTTCATGCCCAACACATCATAGAAATCAAGCATGCATTAATTCTTATGCACATTTTATAACAATAATCAACTCAATATATGCAACACATAATATATCTAGTACATTGTACTACCACCATAAACTTTTCCATCAAGGTCCATGCCCAAAATATACAATCGCATACATGCTAAATAAACATATCCATTGGCTTACGCCCAATATATCTAACAAATAAGCATACGCATGTGCACCGGGGCCCTACACAAAATATACAAAACATAAACATCAAAGTAACATCATATGCAACGGGACTTATGTCCATTAGTGTTAGGTCAAAATTCAGGATATTTCACCCCAATATATATTCCCAGACCATCTCTCTCTCTCTCTCACTCAAACACACACACACACACAAACACACATCCCTTTGTTTCCCCCTAACATTACCATCCCCCTCCTCCACTCTCTCTCACTCCCCAACTCATCTATGTACACCTAAAACCCACCCCCATAGCTACTCCCCAACCCCTCCCCCGCTCTCTCTCTCTCTCTCTCTCTCTCTCTCTCTCTCTCTCTCTCTCTCTCTCTCTCTCTCTCTCTCTCACACACACACACACACACACACACACACACACACACACACATCCCTTTGTTTCCCTCTACCACTAACACCCCACTTGTAGCTTGGTTTTTACCCCTGCTACATGCAAAAGCACCTCCCTTATGTCAATGAGACAGTAGGGTAGAGTTCGTGGAAGAGAGATACAACAAACAATAATATTAGTAAAACAAAACCAATAATAAAATACAACTAAACTAAATAAAATAAAATAAACATGAAAATTATACCCTCTTTTTTCTGAAAATCGGCCACCGTGCCCGATCTTGGTAATGGACCACCTCTCCACAGGCTGGTTGGTACGGAGGATGCCTCAACGTAATGGATGGGAGATGGTTGGGCTATTGAAAGATTGGAAAAATGGTGTGAATACTTTGAGAATAGTGGTTTCTCATCGTACTCACGGAATAGAATAATGAAAAAGGGATAAAAATCTTGTTGATGGAGACCTTCACACTATTTTATAGTTTTTCCTGTCCTTTTCTCTCTTTTAGTGTTTTGGAACCCTATTTAGGGTTTTAAGCCCTTTTTGGCTTTTTAAACCCTTTTGTGAGCTTTTTAGCTCTTTTGTGAGCTTATTTTTCCTTTTTGTGGGTTTTTTGGCCTTTTTGATAGAGAATGAAGGTAAACCATTGTTGTGAAGGTCAAAGGTAAGGAAAATGGTATAGAAATAATGTATGTATGTGTTTTATATCATATAGACCTAGGTGAGTAATTTTTGTGTTAACTTATTGCCCCGTGATGTGTGAGGGCATGAGCTCATTGTATTGTTGAAAACATCATAGGATCATGGGGATAGTGGAGAGACCTGTGAAGAAGCGATGCTTCCTCATTCAAACCATCGTGGATTTTAGTTTTTGTATTAATATTGGTTCCCAGAAATGGGTGAGATACAAAGAATGTGTGACATGTTTATGAACGAGTTCGACATACCCATGATCGTAACAATGTGAAAAGAATAAATAATGGGATCAAGGTTCAAAAATATTGGAGCCAGTCAGTACATATACAAGTGATGTTACATAATGGTGGCCTCAATGAGAGGTTGAATATCCTGCTGATCTGAAGAACTGATACATAGAAACAATGGTATTCTATTGGAATGCAATATCTTCATAACTGATGCTCTGTTGAATTTGGAAGTGTATATAGCTGGAGGGATTCCATGATGGGGAGTCAGAATCTCTATGGTACATTATGCCACATCAATACTGGAGCTACATAGAATCACTTCTCTGTGTCTTATGAACACTATTTCCAACGCAACTCAGAAATCACAAGGGACATGAAACTATCAGGGTCCCATAGTAGAATCACCAATGTGCTAGAGTCTGTTTAAAACCACGGTCTTCAATAAACTAATGCATGGACCAATACCCTATATGAATCTCAATGGTGCGAAGATGTAGCTTAAGTCGAGCACGTGAGACACAACCGTCCCAATATGCACTAATGACTCCTCTCAAGTGGTCCAAGGAACTCATAAATAAGGTGAATGAAACTAGGATACAAGGACCTCTGGGTCTACCCTCTGGAATAGCCATGTTGATGTCGACAGAGGGATACCTACAACTAATCAAGGAAATGATGTTTCCTTAACGAGAAACATGAGGGGGATAATAAAAGATGTGGGACAATATGGCGACTAGCACACTGGCTGGGGGAACAGGGGAAGAGGAGTATGGGGGACTCAAACCTCTTTTGTTCAGAGTATGATGACATGGATGACTTGGCAACAAATGAAACTGACTCATGGCATAGGGATCATAGCTTTAACACCAAGAATGTAACTACAAATGGGAAATAATGAGGGAAATAATCAAAATATGAATACTCAGGGGATCCAAGGAAATCTCATTGTAGAATACTCTAAACAAACGTGACCCAATTGGGGGAAGCTGCCAAACTAAAATATAGGGTGGCATTGAAAGACACCATTATGACACGATATTGTGGATTTTTAGAGAGCCCGAGAAAGTAAATGCTTGATGGTGTTTTCATTTTTGGAGATTTTGAAAAGAAGAAGAAGACTCCAGTGTGGTCTCTGTTTTGTATGTAGTCTCTTGAGTCTGAAAAAGGATAAAAGTATGTGCATGAGAGCTCTCCCAACCTTTGGGGAAGGAACACTTCTTTACCATTTGTAATCTAATCAGTCCAGAAAAGGTTAAATTTACACTGACAGGACGATCATTCAAATACTTTTATAGGCATGAATGAAACCAAGTTTGCTTGAGAATATTTTCTTAATGAGAAGGATGGAAAAGAGCTTAAAGACAACCCATAATGAGATTTTTCGTGAAGTTTGGTCCCAATGCTCGATAAAGCATAGAAGGATGCAAAGGGAAACATTCATAGCCTGAATGTGCCAAGGAAGTCCTTTTCTTATGATAGTCTACATAATTTGAAAAAGGAGGTAATGAGGTTACATAAACTCCCTTTCAAATACTTTAACGAGCATGAAAGGAAGGAAGCGTGCTCGGCAATATTTTCATTATTTTAAGAGTCAGAAAAGATCTTAACATAAAATCCAGAATGGTCAATCAAGCAAGGGGGAAGTGTTAGATATATGGAAATAGGTTATGTTGTGAACCTGGCTGATGGGTACAAAATGTAGAAAACTAATGGGCCCCCCTTGCGGGACGATGGATGGTGGTAAAAAATGGTTGACTGCGCAGTATGGATGGAGCGAATATATTAGGATTGTGAATAATAGGAGATTCACGTGATGGGATGCAAACCGAGGTGGATTTTTTAAAATGTCCCATAAACGCTTCGTTAAAACATGAGACAAGCGTCTCATCAACAGTTAGAGGGTGAAAAATTGAACCTGGTAGTGCAAACGGTTTCTCAAATTGACTCTAGATGACTCTAACTAGCAGCTAGTGATGTTGTACCTGGTGCAGTGGTTCACAGGGAAAAACTAGACCAAATGGAAGTCTATGGTTATGGAGCTAGCTCAATGTACAATGTGCGATTTGCATGGTGGTACAAAAATTGACGTGACTACGAGAAATGGATCAAAGAATCAATAGGGGTGGAGGTAGTCTAGAAGGGCATTTCTCAACCCAAGAGATTTTTGCAAAATGGTGGCAGCTTCCTGTCCTTATAGAGGATGATCCATACGTGGGTATGGAATACCGAGAGATACAGAGAGGCTCCGACCTATAGGGAAGGTATTGGGACCTGACGGTGTGATAAAATAGTGGTTGTTAGATCAGACGTGTGACATACTATGTGCATGTGCAGATGCGGGACCATACCCTCTAGTGGACTACCAACGGTGCATGGGTAGGGATTATATGTACCTTCTCACATGAAAATGATGCGACAAAGTTCTATAATGGAATCAATATGAATAGAAGTGGAGAAAATACTAGAGGGGGTAAAAAAATAGTCATAAAAATGATGTAAAACAAAAAATAAAATTTATGCACCAAGTGCCGCATGGTGAGCGATTCAGGAATAGGACCTCCGGCAAAGGAAATCAACCTTGCCTTTGAGACTCTGCAATTGGATAAAAGTACACAAGGGAGGAATATGGAATTCAATGGGAGGAACTAACTCCATCCCATTGGTTATGTGAAATGGGGTAAAACCGGTGGTGGTTTTAATGATCTCTCCGTCGTCATGGAAGTGGTGTCGAGAAAGTACTACTGGAAGTAGAGATCATGTAAATGATTTTGGTTATGTTTGAGGATGAAACCAGAGGATGAGTTTCCTCAATGACAGTGACTTCAGACTCACGAGAGTGTTTCTGAAGTTCATGAAGGAAAAACCGATACTCAGACAAGTCTCAGAAATGGTGCAAATAGTGGTCGTACAAACTGAAAATTGTGCATGAATGGTTGGTCCTCAAAGACTTGTTCTTGACCACTAGTAGAGTCAATACGATGACTACTGGAGGCCATTGGTTGTATCCATAGCATCTATGTGTGTGTGCAAGATAGGTATCTCCAGGAAGTTTTGAGTTACATGATCGTGGACATTGCACAAATCAGAAGGTGGAGTGAGACGAGGCTTTGTTATTGCTTTGGTGGCCTTTCCCCCAGCCTTCTTTGGGAGAGGAGGTGTAGGTTTGGGGATGGAAGGCCTGTTCAATGGGCCTGTATAAGGGCATGGCTATATCTCTATTGGTTGGACTAGAATCGACACAACTTGAGGCATTCGAGGTTGGGTGGGTAATTCAAGGTACCACACATGAATCCCCAACGTAAAATTAGGTAAATTTAGAGTATCCATGAAAGGCTTACTCGCGATGTCAAATGGTGGGAATAGGAAGGGAATTGTGTGGATCGGGAATCGACCCCAATAATTCCCATGTGACAGTGGTTGGGGTTGTGACTGATTTTTTGGTGTGGTCGAGATGGTACTGGACGAGATAGTACACAACTCTATTGTGTCAGTCGACATGGGAAAAGGCGATACATATTCAAAGGTGTCCTCCATAGGAGCTTCGACAAACAATCCTCAACCAATAGTGGATAAGGAAGGGATGGATAAGCTGTTGATGGTAGTATGAATGGGAGGGATGACGTATTCCGGTGTGTCTGGTCCATTTGGATCGTAGTAAGTTAAATGGTAGATCATCATGATATTTCCATCATGAGGGAACATAAGGAGTCAAAATATAGTGGATGCCATGGATCTCATGGCATACATGTAGGTACATCCCAGGAAAAGTTTTTCTAATCAAGTTGGAATTTAATAACCCCAATGTCAATCAAAATTATTTTACTGGCTAATGAAATAAGAACATTTGAAAGAATGCCCCCGGACCTTTGTAGAGCGACCATCATAGGCGTGGAGGGCGGTAGTGGACAGTTGGAGGGTAGGGGACCCATGTTTTTACTAGACAGAAGTTGACATAACATAGGTGGATGCCCCTTCATCAATGATACATCGATGCACAACTAGATTCAAAATTGATACAAAATTTGGAAGGCGATGGTGGATGGCATTCTGGGTTCTCCTTGATCCAAATCAAACATGATCAACCTGGAATCAATGAAATCCACAAAACCTAGTGTGGGTAAAAAAACTTTCCACTCGGTCGGGAAAGTTTTGAGCACTTCTAAAGTGGACATGGTTGTAGGTGATTGGGCCAATTCATCAACGATGCTATAATTTAGGGCATCTCAAGTAGTCGCATTGTTGGTGATATGTCGTGTAGGAAATCATGAAACTCTAGTCGCCCCATCAGTGGCGGGTGTAGGTAAGTGGAGGGGCATGTTGGAAGTATTAGAGGTAAATTTCACTGATGAGTCAAATGTTTCTTTGGTGAATACAAACTGGTTGCGCTGAGTATGGAGGTTGACTTCTTTTGTTAACATGGTCATCCAGTGATGGACTCTGGTCTTTGCAGGTGGAGCCACGGTGGGATAAGGTGGGTCCAAAGGTTTGGTTACAACCAATCCTTATTGTGGTAATGAGTTTTGGAGAACCATAGGTAGGGGACCAGGTGGTGTTGGGTTGGTCTGATCCTAGGTTTCATCATTGGGATCCTATTGATCTACATTTAGGAGAAATTGTTGGACGCAAGCTATATGGGGGCATAGATGCATATAGTGAGTGTAGGTGTTACACAGGGAACATAGATGATTGGTCCATAACTGTGGGTTCTTTTCTACTTGGTCAGGTTGTTGGGGGTTCTATGTCAGAAGTTTGGCATCACTGTTATTGGGGTGGTTAAGTTGTTGGCCTCCCCCTTGTGGCTGATTATTACCTCGGTTTCTCTTTCCCTGCTCTTGTTGGTTGTTGGGGGAGGGTTGGTTGGGAAGGTTCTGTTGAGTGAAAACTTGTCCTAAATAAATCGGAGGGGATGGGGCTAGAGCTAGAGTGTGTTACACTGGTGGTGTGTAATAGATCAGAGGAGCTGCAAATCCAACCACTTGGCTCGAGTATGGTTGCATCGGCCAAGTCATTCCATGGGCATATTGACTTGGCGTAGGATGTGAATAGGAGGAGGTGGCTCCAGATTGAGCCATCATATATGAGTAATGGGCGATCTGGTTTGGTTACGTAACACTATGGATGTTTCATGGGTGCAGTGGCATGATAGGGGGTGCCGCATAGTACTGAGGGTGTTGTGTGATAGATTCGATGACACCATCCGCAACGTGGGATTCCCCTAGCATATCGTGGTGGGAGGTACCAACACAAGGTGCATCTGGTATGATGCTATATAAATACCCAGAATAGGTGTAGATTAAGCCAAACTGTTGAGCCTTTAAGATGGCCTCTTCCTCAGATTGTGGTCGCTCATAGGAAATGTCCTTGGCTATGGGTTGGAGTAAGGTCTTTAAAAACCAGTGAAGGAATATCATGTCATCCAATTGGATCTTGCATAGGCTATGTCACCATCACCACTCTTGGATGTGGTCGGTTATGTGGGTAGCTATATTTTGACAGTAGGATAGAAGGATCTCCACTCCCTCAACATATTAGATAGGTAGTTGGAAGTACTGGAGGAACATGGAGGCCAGTGAAAATATATATGGGTAGGAGGCATGTGGGAGTTCGATGTACCATTTCACAGCAACACCTGTAAGTGTGCATTGTAACAGCCTTAGTATGATGGATTCATCCACAATGTTGTTTGGTGAACACAATAAATGGAAGGACATGATATGGTTTTAGGGGTTGTCCCCTGCCTTTCCCTCAAAATTTGGTACGTTTGAAGGAATTTTGGTGGGAATGGGAGGCCAATGA
Source organism: Pseudotsuga menziesii (assembly GCA_001517045.1). Classification (NCBI taxonomy): domain Eukaryota; kingdom Viridiplantae; phylum Streptophyta; class Pinopsida; order Pinales; family Pinaceae; genus Pseudotsuga; species Pseudotsuga menziesii. Next base: position 624,957 of record LPNX010776578.1, read on the forward strand.
GGTTGATGGCTGATTGGGTCATTTGTTAACCTAGCCAAATGTAGCAAGTTAAGACGAGCCATAAATGGTAGGTTAGACCTGAGGTTGGATCGGGACGGACCAAAAATGGCACCAAAGTTTACAGGAGTATGATGTCCCTGCATGGCTAGGGGTATATGAGGTTGAATTCCCATAGTAGGGATAACCAGAATGGTCATGGAAGGGTCGCTGCCCCCAGTTATGTGAGGTGGTACAGTAGGAATTGTGGTAGCTGGTGTGGGGGTGCCACTAATGGGTAGCGTACATACAACAACATGCGTAGTAGTGGTTGTACCACTAGCAGGAATGCTCGTGATAATGGTTGGAAAGGGAAGAGGTCCACCGCCACTTCCCCCTTTGAAGAAGGGATCAAGATTAGTGCCATCAATGGAGCTAGAGAGTGCAGTGAACATATTTGGTTCAAAGTGGTAGGATTCTGAGTCGGAATCAAATGCCTTGTGTGCTTCTAAAGGTGAGGAGGGTGTTGAAGAGGGCTTCGATGGTGATGGTCTAAAGAACAAAAATAAGGAGGGTTCCCCCAAACTCGATGGGAATACTGTGGTGGAGAAATGATGGCTATAGTAGTAACATGTAATGAATTTGGACCCCTATTTAAATCAGCTTCCTATTGGCTCGAAAGGAGTCACCCGGCCACCAAGACTTTCAGAAGACAATACTTTGGTTTTCTTCACAGGTGGGTATCTAGTCAATCTGGTGGGGGTCGTTGCACATTTCGCTTGGTAGGGTCTCTCAATTCCCAACTACTTTGTGGTTACTGTGGTACTCCTCACAATGAGTTTTAGGGAAAATCCCAAGTGCTTCCCACAATTGTTGCAAATGAGACTTATGTCCCAAATCGAATGTTATTAAGTAAATTTGGTTACTTTTAAGGTTTTTCTCGGTGTCATGAACCAAGATTCTTTTATTATTAGTGTGATTATGTGTGCACTTGTGCATGAAACTTTTACTTTTACTTTAAAATATGAAATAAATAAATATCAATGGATTTCCTGCAAGAAACAAGCAAAGGGCTATACCAAAGTAGGTCTGAAAGGTAAAAGCAGATCTGACCGAAGTGCAAGACAGGAAAGGGTTTGAAAATAGGTGACTGATCGTTATGTTTGCAAACCAGTAGTGGGACTACCCCAAATTCATATCCTTCAAATTAAAGAGGAATTGTTGGGCTCTCAACAAAGTGGAAACAAGTCCACCCGTAGATCCATAGGTCAAACCCCAAGTTTCCAGTTCACAACAAGGAGGACACTAATGACGTGAGACCCCCAATGGTCTCTCACTCCCCGCAGACTCCAAAGTCACTTGTTTTTAGTTAAAGAGAACAATATTGAAGTGGATTTTATTACTAAAACTTACTCAACCCCCCGTCGTATCTTAGAAGACCTCGGAGGAAGATGACCAAGTAGAGGATGAGGGGTCAAATAAGTAGGTTCATTTCCAACTTATAAAATGAAAACAAAGTAGGAAAATAGAAGAAAATCAGCGTAGAAACAAATAGGTTAGACTTAACAAGTGGATAGTCGCGACTGCGTCGCTTAAACAGGAAAAACAGGGGTGGTTGACTCGCTTAAACAACAAAAACAGGTGTTACTAGGCCCCCGGGAAGCAAGTCACACTTAATAGGGGAAAAGGTGGGACTGGATCGCACTTTTCGGGAAAAAAGGTGTGACTTGGGTTGCACTTAATGAGAAAAAAGGTGCAAATTGGGCTGGAACTGGAAAATTTTCAAAAACTGAGTCGATTAGGGCTGGGGGTTAAGGCACTATCACCATGAAGGTTCAGATAGACTGTGTCGGGGCCCGATTAGTGACATCTGTGATTAAAAACATAATAAACACCTACAAAACAAGGGATCCAAGAGGATCGACCTAGTATGGTCGCCAAAACTATAGCAAGTTTTTCATCCCTACTACATGCAAAAGCACCTCCCTTCTGTCAATGAGACAGTAGGGTATATTCATGGAAGAGAGCTACAACAAACAATAATATTAGTAAACAAAACCAATAAGAAAATACAACTAAACTAAATAAAAGAAAAAACATGAAAATTATACCCTCATTTTCTGAAAATGGGCCACCGTGATAGATCTTGGAAATGGACTGCCTCTCCATGGGCTAGTTGGTATAGAGGATGCCTCAACGTATTGGATGGGAGATGGTGGGGCTATGGAAGGATTGGAAAAATGGTATAAATACTTTGACAATAATGGTTTCTTACCATACTCACGAAATAGAATAGTGAAAAAGGGATAAGAATCTTGTTGATGGAGACCTTCACACTATTTTATAATTTATTTTGTCCTTTTCTCTCTTGTAGGGTTTTGAAACCCTATTTAGGGTTTTTCTCCCTTTTATGGGGTTTTAAGACATTTTTGTGTTTTTAGTCCTTTTGGCCATGGGGGGGGGGGGTGTTATCACTTTTGTGAGCTTTTTTGGCCTTTTTGTGGGTTTTTTGGCCTTTTTTTGAGAGAGGATGAAGGTAAACCATAGTTATAAAGGTCAAAGGTAAGGAAAAATGGTATGGAAATGATGTATGTATGTGTTTTAGACCATATAGATGTAGGTTAGTAATTTTTGGCATTAACACCCTCTCCTCCACTCTCTCTCACTCCCCAACTCATTCAACTATAGCTAAACCACACCCCCTATCTATTCCCCAACTCTCTCTCTCTCTCTCTCTCAGACACACACACATCCCTTTGTCTCCCCTTGCAACCAAAACCCCCCTCCTCCACTCTCTCTCACTCCCCAACTTATCTAACTACACGTAACCCACACCCTGATATCTATTCCTCAAACCTCTCTCTCTCTCTCTCTCTCTCTCTCACACACACACACACACACACACACACACACACACACACACACACACACACACATGCATGCACGCACGCTCGTGCATGAACGCACGCATGCATGCACGTACACAGAAACAGGTACATGTGTGCACACACAAACATATCTGTTTATATCCTCCTCCCACTAACACCACCCCTCATCCACTCTCTCTAACTCCCCAAATGATCCAACTACACCTAACCTACACCCCCTATCTATTACCCAATCCTCTTTCTCTCAATCTCTCTCTCTCTCTGTCACACACACACACACACATCCCTTT
>LPNX010776578.1:628392-674274 GCA_001517045.1 Pseudotsuga menziesii
CCCATCTATCTATTCGCCAACCCTCTCACTCACTCTCTCTCCCTCTCCCTCTCTCTTTCACAAAAACACACACACATATCCCTTTGTTTCTCCCTACCACTAACACCCCCCATCCTCCACTCTCTCTCACTCCCCAACTCATCCAACTACACCTAACCTAAACCCACTATCTATTCCCCAACTCTCTCTCTCTCTTTCTCTCTTTCTCTCTCTCTCTCTCACACACACACGAACCTCCTCTCTCTCTCTCTCTCTCTCTCTCTCTCTCTCTCTCTCTCTCACACACACACACACACACACACGAACCTCCTCTCTCTCTCTCTCTCTCTCTATCACACACACACACACATTCGTATCTCTCCCCTTACCACTAAGACCCCCTCCCCCTAACTCTTTCAAAATCCTTCTCCACTCTCTCTCACTAACCAAATCACACAACTACCTATAACCCCCATCCCCATATCTATTCCCCAATATCCCCCCTCTCTCTCTCACTATCCATCTCTCCCTCACACATAAAGATACCCACACAAATCCACAGGTCACCCCATACAACTAAGACCCCCTCTAACCCCCCCTAACTCTTCCTAACTCCCCCTCCTCCTCTCCCGAGCACTAAGCCCACCTCCTCCCCCTCTCCCAATCTCTACCCCCCCCCCTCCTCTCCTGAAATTTAATTGCACCTCCTCCCCCTCTCCCAACCTCTAACCCCCCCTCCTCCCCCTTTATATCTCCCCACCTACTAACACATTGTCTCACTCTCTTTCCCTGTTTCTCCACTTACCCCCAATATCTTAACACCCGCATTAGTCTCTACCTCTAATCCCTTAGCACTCCCTCTCCATGTCTACCTTTAACCCATTACCACCCCCTCCCCTAAACCTTTAAATGGTATCATTCCAAGCCAAACAATATAGTCGCGAACCACGTGCCCATTTATGTCAATAAAAATGTGCGCATGTTTGTTTCAATAATAATGAGTGCGCATTATTATTAATAAAAACCCATACGTGTTATTGTCACATATTCTCCTAACCCCAAAAACTTCCTATTACATCCCCTCTTCAACACCTAGACACCCCAACATTAAAATAACCCGCACGACGGTAATTTTTAGGGGCAAAATTTCACCAATTGGCTATTTTTCCCCTTTTTTTCAAAAAATAAATTCACTATTTGGTCATTTTAGTGTCTAATATCGCCTATATTTACATAAAATATTTTTTTTATCATAATATTCACCAAAATGTACACGTTTCAGTGTTAAGTTTATGTTTCATATTTAATCTTCACCTACCTATCTATAAACATGTTTTTTTCAATCCAAAACAATCACCTAGAATACTATACTTAAGTATAATATTAGAATCCTTAAAAAATACCCTGACCCATACACCCCATTTCTAAACTCCTAACACGCCCCTTCCTCTCTATATCTCTCTCTCTCACATACACACATCCACATGTAACCATATACCACTAAGAACCCCCCCCCCCCCCCCCATCCACTCTATCTTTGTCTCTCTCTCTCACACACACACATATCCTATGTCTCCACTAACAACCCCCCTCCTCTCTATTTCTCTCCCCCCAATATTTCCCCTAAGCTGAATACTAGCCCCTCCCTCTTCCCCACTAACTATTTTTACCCATTCTCCACTCTCTCTAACTCCCCAACTAATCCAACTACAGCTAACCCCTACCCCCTCCCTCTCTCTCTCTCTCTCTCACTCACACCCACACACATCCATAGGTCTCCCCTTACCACTAACACTCCACTCCCCTTTCTCACTCCTCAACCAATCCAACTACCTCTAACCCCCCGACTCCTATTACATCCCCTCTACACTCCTATATATATAGCTCGATTGTTAAACTGGATTTATTTGAGGAGATAGATAACTTTCATTGTATTTGGTCTTCCTTTTTTCCCCTGGAAATGAAGATAAATTAGGATCGATCGAGTCAGTTTAATGCCTCTTGTGACCAATTACTTTTTCCCATCAAAAAAAATGTGACTAGAGAGAGAAATGTTGAACTCATCTATCTATCTATCTATATATATATATATATATATATACATTCCACTGTAGAAGTTGGCTTTTTTAAGTTGTTAGATAATTTTCTTTCTATCTGGTCTTTTTGTTTTTTCCAAAATAGATAGAATTGACAATCAAGTCTCTTCAAATCCTACTCTTATTATTTATATTTATGTTAAGACAATTTAAGTCTAAGAGGAATAGTGGAATCTGTTGTTTGAATCGGGACTACATAGATTGTGTCCTATAATAGAAACTGTTGATGTGCCTTTGAGTTTATTTTTTATTTTTTATGTTGCCTCTTCTTTGTTTTTTTCTATTTTGGTTAAATGAGCTTACTAAACATTGTTAGCATGTTTGGATACATTTCTCTATGTGCATAGACATGGAAAAAACACTTTGTGATATTATTACTCCCTCTTGTATTTGTTCTAAGTTTGTCTAGCCCTCATCTATTCTTACATAGTAAAGTTGAAAGGTGCCTTCCTTTATTGTTTCTTTTGTTTGTTGTAGTGAATTTTATAACATATATATTGTTTTTCATAATATACTTCTAATATAGGTGCCCTAGTTTCTGGATGTCATATTTGGAAAATAGATATTCGTATTGTATTTTAGAGTATACATTCTATCATAGTAGCATAATTCAAGTACGAATGAAGACACGAATACAATTTGATACGCAAAAAATAGATAACGAAAAAAAATACGAATAAAATACAAAAGTAGACTTCTTTAATATAATATTTTTAATTAAATATACAACCATATATATAACATTTATATATAGTTAAACATATACAAATTTTTTAATGAAACATTGAATATCAACCATTAAATTTTGAACTTATATATATATATCATATTTTTTTAAACCAAAATTACTCTTTAGAAAAACAAAAAAGATAATGGGAGTAATACAAGAGAGAAAAATATTAGTTATTAATTATTTAAATAAAAAAGTAAATAATATTTACCACTATTTACATTGGAATTAATTAATTAATGTTTAAATTGTGTTAGGGTTAACTTTGAATGAGCAACGACATAAGTGGTTTTGGGCACATGGTTTTGGTAACCAATAAATCTAGTGTTGTTATAATAATTGCATATTTATTTTCTTTGGCATATTGTTATACCTATTAAATTGAATTACCAACTATGAAATTGAAAGGTATTTATTTAATAGTGTTTTAATAATTAAAATTTGGTTTTTTAAAATTAACCCGTATTCATATTACACATGGATCGAATATTCGATAAATTCGAATTTGTTCAAAATTTTCGTACATAAAAAAACCAATACGACATAATTATGCTACTATGCATTCTATTTTCTTGGTTAAGTGAGATTTCTATTTGTGGATTTCATGGATTTACGAGCCTAGATCTTATCTATATAGACATGATCCCGTGTATACATAATCATGTTAAAGATAATAATGCAACACCTTTTGCATGTCTTATATGTTTTTGTTAATCTCTTCGATTGTTAACTATGGATATTGAAACACATTTCTTCAACTATTAATTAAGTTACTTGTATTGGATTCTATAAAATATATATTTTGTTTTGTTATATACTTCCATTTTGTTGTTCACAAACGAGTGGCTGGAAATAGATAGTTGCACTATGTCCTAGAATGTGGGTGTTTTTTTTTATGTTTTAATAAAAAGCTTCCTCTACTTTGTCATATGTTTCCATTGTGTTGTTCATAGAGGAGCTATTGAAAATACATAATCATGTTCTGTTCCAAAATGTGAACGCTCTTTTCTTATTTCAACAAAAGAATATATATATATATATCTCGTGTGTATGTTATTTTTCACTCAACACAGTGATTATATCTTAGGTTACTTTTTACATGAACTAGAGACAAGCCTTTTGCACCTAAATTGTTGTGGTGTTTTTTCCCGCGCATTTCTTTCCTTGTTTTAAAACAGATCTTTGCACCAACGCATGGCTTTATTAGGATTTTGATAATGGTCTTCACACAAAATATGCATTCAGGTTATACTCTAGCATATGGTTATCACACTTTGATTTCAATATGTTTTTTTAATCTTCCTTTGATTTCAAATCATGATGTTTGATATATTGTTCTTTTGTTACGCTTCTCAAACTCAAAACTTCTAAAATAGATTTTCACATATTTTTTCCACAATGTGGATATTTGGTTCTCTTTGTTGGACTATGGTCTGTACATCGATAATAAAAAAATATTTTTTCTTCCTTTTGGTTGTTTATTTCTAGGGGAAAAAGAAAAAAAAAATTAAAAAAAATGACCTCGATCATTAGAGAACTCAAATCGAATACTTTGCCAAACTTTCTTGTTTCGTTGTGTAGAATATGCGGTATGATTTGCTTCTATTTGGATTTGACATGTTCACTCAATCTATGTTTTTCTATATTGTTAAGAAAAACAAATGTTCCACAATATGGATTTTGCCTTTCCTTTTTTTCCGTTTTTATCTCTGTTTGTTGAGCTATGTTGAATACATCATTGATTTTGTGCGGTTTGTTCATTTCAAATGTTGATTCATAGAAAAGAAACATGCATGTTGATACCTTTTCCATGCTTCTATGTTTCACCTGGCCTTTTAGATTTTTAGGATTGCTTTAGCCTGCTCTTAGATTGTTATTTACTTTTTGATTACATAAACAACACACTGAATCCTTTTCAATGAATTTGTTGTGGTCTTTTTCCCACATTTTTTCTTGGCTGGAAGCAGAATTTTGTACAATACTATGTTTTGTAGGATTTTTATATTGGGGTTTACAAAAAATATCAGTGTTCCACGAGGACGCCTCCCCTAGGGTGAGGAACACGCCCCCTCACTTTCCCACGCTTCTGGGACGAGGAAACTCCTGGGAAAAAGTTTCCCCACATCCTCCTTTTGGGGGAAACTCAGGGAAACTCATTTCACCAAGTGTAGAAGGTGTTTCCCCATAGGGGGGAGCTTCTTGGCATCCCACCCCCCCTCTCCCCCAAAAGTGTAGGGTTCTAGCCATTAAATAACTACAAATTGCAGGTATGAGGGTTTTTACCTTCTCTACACTTCTTACATATTTTTATCAAAGTAGGGTTTATAATATTGAATGAAAATATGTATATTATATGTTTGCTTCAGGTAGGTTTTCCTTTTGTTTACACATCCTTAAAGCATGAATTTTTTGTATCTAAACCCTAGAAAAATATAGTTTATATTCTTTGAGTATTATTCTTTTTATGGTCATACATGCATGTCTTAGATTTTATAAATCTAGATATTCCAATAAAATAGCTTTCGAATTTCTCCTCAAACTTTAAATGTAAATGAGAGAGTTCATTAAAACAAACCATTTACAATATTATAACCACACAGACCATAGATCCAATCTCAAAGTACTCGAAATTAAAACTATGTCCAAACATTTTAACTGATTAATAAACTACAAACTAAAAGAAATAAATAAACAAGATTTTGAATTGCTGCTCAAACTTTAAATCTAAATGAGTGAATTCATTAAAAAAAAACCATTTACAAAATTATAACCACACATACCCGAGATCCAATCTCTGAGTTCTAGAAATTATAACTATGTCCAAACATTTTAACTGATTAATAAACTACAAACTAAAAGAAATAAATTAACCATAGCTTGAATCTCTTAAAACTATTAAAATCAAAACTCTCAACATAAAATAAAATGCTAGCAGATTTCATATTTCCAACAAGCATGCTATTGTTTTCCGCATAGTCAAATAAACCATAAACATCATATCGAAATACCAATCAAAACCATTAAATAAACATTATAAATTCATGCTAAGAAAACATAATGGTGCTAAAGTTTATTAACCCAGCAAAGTCATCGAATCCTATTGAAGATTCACTACAGGATTTCCTGATTTCATTACAAATCTTTTAACCGAACCCAACCATCAAAGGTTTGGTTGTAGTTTAGTACATACATTCATATCAATAACTAAAATGATAAACAAAGAATCAAAACTAACTAATTAAATAAACGAATTGTACAAGGTAGATCCATTCCATGCGCATCATGCTAGTGGAATCTCATTGATAAAACCATAATCTCACATTAACAACACCAATTCTGACACCTATGTTCATTTTAATCGAAATGCATCCATGATCGAATCCTATGAGATGTGCAAAGCCAATACTATTCAAACAAAAAATATAATACATTAAACAACCAAGGATCAAATCATGTAGGCACCATTAATAATAATAAAAAAATGCTACAAATGATATAGTAAGGGTTTTGCCTCTCATGCTACCCAAAAGAACTTCATTATAAATCAACAGTTCAAACCAAACAGAGCTACGCTCTTTACATTAATTGCATAGGACATATTATAATAAATAAATACAATTATAGGCTGTGTATCCACGCCGAGGGAAGATCCAAACTCATGTTCACAGTCATAAGGTAAGACCGAGCCACAACATTTAATAAACCCATTAGATGCACGATTTAGCACCACAAGAATACATTGCAAAAAATACAGAGTCAAGCTATCCATGGTGCCATTGCAAGCAATGGAACTATATGAAAAAAAAACACATCATTAAGTTAAACACAAAGTTTCTAATAAAAGTAGATAATACCCATTACAGAACGTTTCCAAAAATGACGAATTTATACATAGAGTCGAAACGAGCTTCAGGCAGTCAAAACTCTTATTTCCCAAACATTTATAGAGCCATGGAAAAGACTACACAGTCGCATCCATTGGATGCACATTAACTATAAAAACCCAACCAACAAAACTACATATCGATACCTTTCCCCACCGAGATTTCGAATCTCTCTCAAAACCAAACACACATTGGTAAGCACCTTGCCAATTTTGGGGCTTACTCGAATAATGTTTGTGCACGAAACCTATGGTGCCACCTCTAATTCACGAATGAGCCACGCTATGTGACATGAACAAACAACATAAATGTTATTGGGAGTATGCAAGCCATAAAACAAAATCCAACCAAAAACATGATAATATGCAGACCATCAACATGGTTTACCATAGGAGAGCAAAAAGGATGTTGAGTTGCAAAGCATGGCTCCCAATACATACGACCCCCAAATAAAAAACCACCGAAATACCTAATGAATCCATTGCCAACCCTAAACCAATGCTTGAGTCATTCTACCCATGCTTCCCTAGAAGCATTTAAGTTTCCACCATGTCCACCACTATGCATCAAATCAAAAACACACAACTCTATAGTTTGTTCACGTCGTTGTTTCATAAATTCACAACCTCCAACATTAAACCATAAAACCCACAAATTGTCGAGTTAATACAAGGTTTACCATAGCATATGGAATATTCCATAAACCCTAAACCCTCTTACTATATAGTTTCCCAAGCATATATTACAGGCCATTAAGGTATAAACCTTAACATATAAAATTGTATACCATCAAGCTTATAAACATGCATATAATTAATCTCTTAGGAAACCTTATGAACATAGGACTTAGGTACAGTTAGGCCTAGGAATTTAGTCCTCTTCTCATCGAGATTTAAATAGGAATAATGTAGTGTAGATATAGTTTTGTAGGATATTTTTAGTTCCCACGGTCATAGACAGAGTTCATCGACGAAATGACCTACACAAGAGTAGGAGCCTCCACTAGTTCATGATGAACTAAGTAAGCCCCTTAGCAGGAGGAATTCTTACCTCTATGAGTGGTCCCTCAAGGGATAAACCCAATCACTCCACCCCTTGACATACGAGGCCAAGGTATCCTCTCATAAATAAAACTAGAAATGAATTTAAAGACTTATAACATAAAAGTAGAATGTAACATAATGTAAGCATCGCAAAATATACACAACTATTTAGATAGGAAAAGTAACCATTAAAAAAACTCCAAGTAATATAACAGCATCACATAAACACATCATCATCAAATAGGAGAACACATAGAGGGAAAAGAACTTACGACACTTAGGTTCAATATACAACCCACTTTCATTCCATAGAAGTTTAAACAATGTCCTTGAATTGTAGCATTTTATCATCCTACAACTTTTTTTATTTACAAAATTTAGGGAAATTATAGTTTAGCTCCGAAATGTTGCAAAGAAACTCACTTTCTGTAATCTGCAAGGTTAGACGTCGATCCACAAAAATAGTAGATCAACGATCGATATTGCATCTGCAAGGAAGATCAACGACTCATAATAGTCGTGAAGGTTTCCTTGTGGAATCTGCAAAGAATCAGATCATTAGTCAGGACTTAAGTCGTAAGAAATCAACGGCGTGAAAAGTATAAAAAAATATTAAGTTAACGAAATTTAGAGTTTCAGCAACTTGCAACCCACAATCCGCATTTGTAGAATGCAGAATGCGAAATGCAGGAAGTAAAAGTTTAAGTTCACAGATTTTAGAGTTTCCATGACCCCAACACGCAATCTGCATTTGCGGAATGAGGAATACAAAAGGTGGAAAGTAAAAGTTTAACTTCACATATTTTGGAGTTTTCGCTATGCGCAACCTGCGTTCCACATTTGCGGAATGTGGAATGTAGAATGCGGAAAGTAAAAGTTTAAGTTCACATATTTTTTAGTTTTCACAACCCGCAGCCCGTGATCCACATTTGCAGAATGCTAAATGCGGAAGGAGAAAATTAAAAGTTTAAGTTCACGGATTTTGGAGTTTCCACGACCCGCAACCTACGACTTTCATATGTGGAATGCCGATGGCGAAAACTAAAAACTTAAGTTCATGGATTTTGGAGTTTCCAATGTCCGAAACAGAAGGTGGAAAGGCAGAAGTTAGAATATGGAAAGCTGTAATACCAAGTGATCGTTTCATGGAGTTTCTGAGTTTTGAGGTCCGCAAGAAGGCGGAAATCGAAAGGAAGAAAGTCAAAAGACAAGGTGGTCATTTCATTGAACTCCGATTCTCGAATTTCACAGTGGAAGGTGGAAGTCGGAAGGGGAAAAGTGGTTCGAATGACTCCATTGCACATTGTGTGGAAGGCGGAAGGAAAAAATTGGTTCGAAGGACTCTCTCGCACATTGTGTTTCTGGTTCCAGGATTTCGTAGCGAAAAGGATAATGTGGAATTCGAAACTCGGAATAGGAACTGCGGAATGGTTGTGGCAGAAGAACCAGTAACTTATATTTCTGAGTTTTTGTTTGGAAATCTATTCTTTTTGGAAAAGAGTGTCTAATATTTTAAAGAGATGGTGATCATTTCGTATGGCTAGGGTTATGCTTTAAACTCTCTATTTGTTTGTAATGTCTCATAAGAATAGGTATTCTATTAATACGTCTAAAGATATATGGTTATAGAATTTTTTTTTTAATGTTTGAAATTTGACGTATGTTACATGTTTACACACTATACACAAGAAAATCCTAATCTTTTTATGGATAGAATTTCTAGAGAGAAAAAAAGGTTTAAAAGAAAGAAGAAAAATGCAACATCATTTTGCACTTGATATAAAAAATGAATGGACACCAATCAAAATCATCATAGTTCAAACAACCTATGAAAGAAGAAGTACTATCATGACATCCCAATTCCAAGTTCAACTAGTTTGTGCACAGAAGAATCCATAGAGCATAGTGTGTAACAATGGGAAAATTAGCCCTTGATCCTAAAGGAGTAAAAAAACATGGCCTTGTTTACACAACTTTTTCTAGTGTCAAGGACATCAACTATCTTTTCCTTTTGAACAAACTAGAAGAAACAATTTTCTCTCTTTTCCCAAAAGAATGATTGAAATAGATAGATTGGAAAAGCATAGCCCTTGGAAATTTCAATATGGCTTAAATACAACACCAAATATTGAATGTCTAAGAATTTGTATGATCAACACTCGCAGCTTGCACATGCAAATTAATGTTTCAAATGACTATGAATTAGTGTAGGAAGACATCATATTTCTTTAGGAAACACATTTGCATACGACATTTATGACACAATATTCATAGAGCAATTTCCTATCAACATTTTTGGTCCATGGTATTCTTACAATGATAAAGAAAAAAATTCCTTATAAAATTTCAAAGGAAGATCAATTTGGAAATTTGCTATAGTCAATACAAATTTATGTTAGGCTACACTCTAAGTTTTGTAGTCTTCTTCAAATATTAGATCACCTCGTCTCAAATTCCACAAGTGACACACAATTTGTAATAGTTGGCGACTTCAACATTAACATGCTACAAGAAGCACAATCAAAAAGAAAATTGCAATACTTTATGCAAATGAAACACTTGGTATTAAAAACATCAAAACCAACAACCATTTCATGAACAATGCTTGACCATTTCAAGACAACCTTGCAAAGCAATGACTTTGATTTCATGATTTCTTCCAAAGTAGTATGAGTTATTTATGATATATTAGTCATCCTTTCGAATGGGGAAAAATAAAGTTCATGTTACTCTCGGCGTTGTTCTTCACAAAACTTTTTTTTTTTCGAAAAATATGGTCATTTTACAAACAAAAAAATTTACGGTAATAAAATTTTCAAGTCAAGTTACATATATGCACACGAAAAGGAAAGAAAAAACAAAAAGACAAATGCAAACAAAAATATAAAACATTCAATGGACCCTTGATGCCATCAGGCCAAAAAGGAAAAAAATCGTGCAACAAAGAAACAATAAAACATAAGAAAAATATAAACAACAACAAAAAATTGTTGATATGCATATATGTTGACTTTAAATAAGCTACTATACAAGCATCCATCTTCTACTTTTCACCAAAGGAAAAAAAAAATGTGTATGGAAGCTTCTATGTTTTTCTTGTTGTTGCACATCCATTCTCTTCATTTAAATGAACGTTATTTTACTAGTCTCTTTTTTCTTTATTTCTATTTCTCTCTTTGTATTTAGTTTCTATTTTATGCATTTGTCAAATTGCAATGTTCTCTTTCAAATTACTGTGTTGTTCATGCTTGCACATGGATATAGTTTTCAAAATCGTTGTGAATGATACTTGGACTATATAACATACAAGAAGAAAGTAATTTGCATGTGTTTGTATCAACCTGTCCACCACTAACAAATTGTTAGAGACAAATAACAAAAGCTAAGACACAGTGCCAATAGAGAAAAACCCAACACTGGAAACAAGATCAAGTTCAGATAACAAAAATAGGTTGCAATCAACAAAACCTTGTTTTTCAGTAATGTCTGCTTCTTCATCAGATCGAACAATATTTCAATTACTTTCTCCATTTCCCATTGTTACACAGCAACTTGCTTATGTTTTTCACATCATTGTTTGCATAAAGCAAACAGCCCTGAACAACCATTTGCTATCATATAGCTTTGTACCACAACATCTAACAATGTGTTTGGAGGATCTATTTTGGTTTTGTATGGGCCCTCACAAAGCAAAAATCAGAATTCTCCTATCAAATAAAATATCTTACATGTAGAACTACTGGAAAAATAAAACCAGATGACTATCACAACAAGTGTCAATGACAATTTGATCAAATGCTTTAGTAGTTTCCTCCAACTTGGAAAACATGTGAGAATTAGTAGGTTTCGACTATAAAGAAATGGTGCAATATGAGAGAGGGGATGAAAAATATTTGATCATCTTCTTACCAAATACTCAATTGAGTCGATTAATCAGGTTTGCACAATGCACGAACTTGCTTCTGATACGACAATCTATGAACTTTTATTCTCCAACGACAATTACACAATTGGTTATGTAGAAACAATTGTTGTTGCAACACAAACCAACAATAAGAGATTTGATTTCTACATCAAATATGGCAACACAACAAACAATCATACAACTATAAACCCTCTTATCATGCTATTTTCTTTGTTCAATGTCAAACACATCTTGCAGTTTTTTTTATTTTTGATTTTAAATTATCCTTTAATCAACAAAATAATCCATTATTGGTACACCAACCTATTTTGATTTGTTTTCATATCTCTAACTATTTTTTGATATTGGAATTGCAACTACAAGTATGTGAAGCATATAAAGATATTTTCCTACAAGTGTAAGAAGTGTAAGAACAACTTGCAGTTGATGATATGCCATTTTATCAATTCAAAATCATATTAAGAAATGGACCCAAAGGCTCCCATATGATAAGAATATCAACATCCACATTCATTGACCCCTTAAATGATGAATATGCATTCAAACATGTGATGAGTCGTTGAATCAAAAACATGTGTTTACTATGAACAATGTTCACTTTGTATGTTCATATGCTACTTTAATTTGAACATGCATACCAAAAAACAAATTAAAAAAAAAAACAAAACAAAGAAAAATATTAGATTTTGATTCTTTGAACATAAAACAATGAACATAGACTTATGTTTACATTTATTTGACTTTTACAATTTCATTGTAACAGTTACAAGGAATATTACTTGAAGTCAAAAGTGCTTTCACCCCTCCATTTTGATCCATTTGCAATGCTTGCAATTTTCCAATGGTTCAAAAATTCTTGGTGTGCACATATTATAAACAAGAACCACAAATTAGATATGAGCATAATCTAGAAAATTAGATATGAGCATAATCTAGAATGTAATCTGGAGACAATTGATGGCATAATAGAATGCACTTTGTGAGGTGTAGTTCTCACACAAACTTGTCCAACAATTGTATCAGTCTCTTATGAAGATTACTGTACAAGTGTTTCAACAACAGTTCTTAACCTACACACAACAGTTCTTAACCCACAGAAATTGTGTCAAGAAGGGCGTTTTACCTTGACAATGGACAACAAAATCACGGGCTTGCGAAGACCCTTACCAAAAAAAACAAATTAAAGGCATGTTGGATTTTTTTTTCAACTCAAAAATATATGTACACTTGCTACTATATTTTCCCTTAGACATAGCAATAATCCCATATATGATGCCCATCTCTACCTAGAGACCGTTTCAGTGAACTCATTCAGAGACAACATTGACACATGTTCCATCCAATTGAAATTTGTTTCGACCATACAAAAAAAGCATGCTAGTTGCCACATTGGGCTATTTCTTCCTGTCTATCGGTTAGCATTTTTTGTTCTTTCTTGAAACAAAATAAAACAAATTACACTTCACAAAAAAAATCATCTAATCTTCTTTCTTCTACATAAAACCTTATGAGTCCTAACTAGTTCTTCCCTTTTACGCTTTCTTTTTCTCCAATTAAAAAGGTAACTGCAAGATAGTTGCATTCTTTTTTCTTGCACATTCGTAATGGATCGTCAATGTTGAAAACATATTCCAAACAAAATCATCTTTCCAAAACATTATAGATATCTATTCTGGGCATCTTGTCTTCTCTGAATAAGCCCCAACCTGTATCAATACCATTTTCTCTTGTTTTGAAAATCACTCCTTTTGAACATGTATAGATCATTTTTATTTTGTTGGCTTGCACTAGTTTTCTCTCAACAAATCACATATATTGCAAGAAACATCTTTTCCTTTCTCTGCTTCCTGGATTAGAGTGCTTGTATAACTAACAATAAAAGATATGTTGCTCCAATAGATTTATCAGTGCATGCAACATTCTTGTAAACAAAATTCTCCTTTCTTACACATCAACATAAACTGTCAATATCTATGAAATTATTTCTAACAAATCATCACGTATGATCATATACCACCATATACACTGACATTCCTTGCTTAAACATGAATTTCTGTTTGAAAACACCAATAGATTTTGATTTCTTGAAAGGAAAAAAAAAAAAACACATACTCGAAAATCAACACTGGTTAAGACACTCCTAAACGCATAATCGACTGTCTAGAATCAGTTCTCCCAAACTAAAACTCGATTAGTCTTCATCTATTTGATATACAGTACATTAACACTAACACTTTTGCCACTGCACCAACACTTGTTTCTATTTTTTCTGCTATGCATTGCTTATACTTACAACAATGAATGATTTCACCTTTATCCGATGGCTATGCAAAATATGGAGGGAAAATACTGCGATACAAAAACAAGAAAATATGCAAGGAAAAACAACAAAAAAGAAAAACCTTTTCTCTCCACAAAAAAAAAAAAAACAACATAAAGACTGTTGCACAATATCTCTTCTCTCTTGTTCTAGATATGGAAGTTTTCTCATTTCCCACTTTTGATTTGCAAAGACAAAAAAATACCTTTTAGCGATCCTTAATATTTTTCTACTTCTTTTTGCAAAGTAGAGAGTGCACACTATCCATCGAAATAATAATACTTAATTCAACTCTACAATTACTAGAACATGAAGCAGATGAAGCATTCACAATTTTATTTTGTCTATAACATATGAATTCCTTTTTGTCTATTTCTGTGTTTCATAAATAGTCTCTACTTTTTCTTTTTCTTATATAACTTAGATGCAAATGTTTTCCAGTATGTTTTGGCATCAAACCTATGCATTTGTTCATCTGTACATAGTTTCTTTTTTCAAAATACAAAAGATGAATATGTTGGTAGCTGAGAAAGAATAGAATGAAGAAATAGAATAAAGCTGGAGAAGCACAATGGGTAGATTAGATGCCTTCTCATTATTAAGAACTGTTTGAATAGAAAATACAAATGGCAATAGTAGCTTGACCTAACTCGTGACCTAACTCACTTACTAACTACGAGTGAGATTACACTCTTCAACACACCCCCTTAATCTCAACCGGTAGTACATCATCAGCATTGTCTATGCCTAAGTGCTCTCTCTAATATACAAATGCAGATGTTCCCAACGGTTTGGTGAACATGTCAGCTAACTACTCCTTAGAGCCACAAAACAGTAAAGAAATTTGTCCATGATTGACTAACTCACGAATGAAATGATAACGAGTGTCAATGTGTTTTCTTTTTCTATGAAATACATTATGTTTAGACAATTGTATTGCAGAGTTATTATCAAAGAAAATAGAAGTGGGATCTTTTGCAGTGTGTCCCATATCCTTTAATAGTCTTCTTAGCCAAACTGCATGGCAAGCTGCTGTGGTGGATGCTACATATTCGGCTTCTGTGGATGACATGCTCACAATGGGTTGTTTCTAAGATGCCCAAGAGATCAGATTTGTACCCAAATGGAAAGCATAACCAGATGTGTTATTCATATCATCAAGACTACCTGCAAAATCACTGTTAATGTAACCTGTAAGAGTATTTTCTAGTGTATGAGTGTACGAGAGGCCATATCCAATTGTGCCTGCAACATATCTCGGTATTATTTTTCCAACGTTCCACTGAGAGTATTTGGGAGACTCCATAAATCTGGAAATAAGACTGACAACATACATCGAATCAGGTCTAGCTGCAGTCAAATACATTAAATTGCCTACCATTTGTTTATAGAGTGTATTGTTTACTGCTAGTTCATCATCACTCTTGGTTAACTTGGTGCCAAGAGCTATAGGGGTTTTTGCTGGTTTACATTTATCCATTCTGAATCTCTGCAAAATATCAGCAACGTACTTATGCTAGCAGATAAAAATACCTTTATCAGTTTGAGTAACTTCCAGGCCAAGGAAGTACTTCATCAATCCTAGATCAGTCATTTCATATTCCTTTTTCATGACTATTTGAAATATTCAAGCATCAAATTACCGGTGTAAATCATGTCATCAACATAAAGACATACCATCAATATTTTTACCTTGCTTTGTTTTGACATACAGAGTGGGCTCATTCTTGCTTCTGCTGAAACCATTGTTGATGAGGTAGGAGTCAATCCTACTATACCAAGCTCATGGAACTTGTTTTAGACCATACAAGGCCTTTTTCAGCTTATACACTTTGTCTTCATAACCCTTGACAGTATATCCAGGTGGCTGGTCTACATAAACTTCTTCTTCAGAATGCCATTAAGAAAAAAAGATTTCACATCCATTTGATACATACGCCATTGATTTTGTGATGTAATGGCAAGTATAGCTCTGATGGTATCCATCCTTGCTACAGGAGCAAAGGTTTCATTATAATATATACCATACTTCTGTGCATAAACTTTGGCAACCAACCTTGCCTTGTGCTTTTCAAGTTCTCCTTTTTCATTCAATTTGGTCTTATAGACCCATTTGAATCCAATACTGGTTTTGTTTGCAGGGATGTCAATAAGATCCCAAGTCTGATTTTTCTCTATTGCATCAATCTCTTCATTCATGGCTTTTACCCACTATGCATCCTTCACTGCTTCATTAAAATATGTGAGCTAACAGTATAAGAGAGAAAACTCAAGTTGCTCGTCAAGAATTGGAGTCAGTTCATATAACTCTCTCAATATTTTGGTTTTCCTGTTCTGTGGTGGACCATATGCTGCATCTTCTTGCTGCTGTACTTCCAATCTTGGAAGTTTGATAGGTAGATCTGGCTGATATGAGCGTTCTTCATGTTGTATGTCAGAAGGATCACTCCAACATTTGTCTTCAATGAAATTTACGTCTCTTCTCACTACAAGCTTTTTGGTGACATTATTATATAGCTTGTATGCCTTGTGTTGTTCACTATAACCAGTGAAAATACAGCGCTCACTTTTCTTGTCTAACTTTCTTCTGAGTTCATCAGGTATATGCGCAAAGGAAACAAAACCAAAGATTCTGAGATGTGAGACACTGGTCTTAATGCCATTCCATGCTTCTTCAAGAATATTGTCTTTGGCAGTCACTGTGGGTGATCTATTGAGCAAGTAGAGTGAGCATCCAACAGCTTTAGCCCAATACTCATTTGACAGCTTCTTGTGTGACAACATGCTATGGGCCATGTTCATGATGGTCCGGTGCTTCCGTTCAGCAACTCCATTCTGTTGTGGAGTGTATGTGGTGGTGAACTATCTCTAGATGCCATGATGCTTACAAAAGTCTAAAAACTCATGTGAATCATATTCACCTCCACCATCTGACCTAAGCATTTTAATGGACTTTCTAGAATGCTTCTTAGTGAGACCCTTGAACTCTTTAAACTTGGAGAAGGTCTATGATTTGTGTTTGATAAAATAAATCCATGTTTTTCTGCTAAAATCATCAATAAAGGTCAGAAAATAAAAACTGCCTCATATGGATTGGGTTTGCATGGATCCATAGAGGTATGTATGAACTAACTCAAGTTTATCTTTGGATCGAGATGTGGAAGTGAGGAAACTGTCCCCATGATGTTTACCAGTGATACAATCCTCACAAGTGTTGGATTTTTTATGAATAACTGGTAATCCTTTAACCACTGACTATTTGTGTAGGAGATTGAGACTCTTGAAGGGAAGATGACCGAATCTACAGTGCCATAACCAGGATTCATCTTGACTTGAAACTATATGAGCTACAGGATGTGGAAGGTTGGCACTCCTAAGACTAAGAGGAAAGATTCTATTCTTCGTCATTTCAACTTTGGCTATGAGTCTCTTACTGGGAGGTTTATCATAGATAGCACAGTATGTATCATGAAACCTAACATCATACTTATTCTGAAGTAATTGACCTATACTGATCAAATTTATAGTCAAATGAGGTACATAAAACACCTCATGAATGGACATTTTTTCATTTTGCTTAGTAAGTACAGGAATAATACATTTTCTTTTTGCTAGAACCAGAGAGTCATCTCCTAGCTTGATATTCGTGACAACAAAGGAATCGAGATTAGAGAATAGTGACTTGTTACTTGTCATGTGATTGTTGCAACTGCTATCTAGTAGCCATAGATCTGAGCTGCAATGTTCTTTAGTTGCTTGATAAGATAGAAACATCACCTTTGACAAGCCTTCTTCTTCTTTGGAGACATTGGCTCTACTATTGTTCTGGTCCGCTTGCTTCTTTCTGCATTCTCGTTCATAGTGTCCATACTCGTTGCAGTAGTTACACTGAACATTGGACTTATTGGGCCATCTCTTGTCGCTTCCCCTCTGACCTTGAGAGTTGTGAGAGTGTTTTGAATGCTCTGGGTGTTCATGACTGTGACTAGTTCTGTCTTCTATAGATCGAGACCATCAGCCTCTTCTTCCTCTACCTCATCCTCCTCTGCCTCGACCTCTATTGAGGCAAGCCTAAGTGCTGAATGCATTGGTCAAAGATTCTTCTTCTTGAGTGAATCGCGCTTCACGAGATAGAAGAGATCCATTCAACTCTTCTAGGGTGAACTTAGACAGATCTTTTTCTTCTTCTATGGCAGTCACTACCATAGCAAATTTCTTGGTCAGACATCGAAGAATCTTTTGAACAATGATTTTTTGTTCTAGCGGTTCACCATAGGTTTGGAATTGGGTCAAAATACTCAAAACCCTAGTCATGAACTCATCGAGAGTTTCTGACTCTTTCATCTTCAAACTTTCAAATTGAAGGAATAGGGTTTGCATTCTTATCGTTTTAACGCGATTGGTTCCCTTGTAGGCCGATGCAAGCAGATTCCAAGCTTGATGTGCGTAGGTAGCACCTGAGATCCGTGGAAAAATGGACTCCTCAATACAACTTTGGATCATCCATGTGGCTGTGAGATCTCAGTCTCAACGAGTTTCGAGAGCATTCTTCTGGGCATTATTCATTGTGTCCAGAGAAACTGCTTCAGGTTCTTTGATCTCGGTTTCCACCATATCCCAACATTTGTTGAGTTGTAGAAATGTCTTCATTTTGATAGAGAAAAATTCATAGTTAGATCCGACCAGAACACGTCCGGAGATCGGCTTCAAAGGGCTCGTATTAGCCATCGTATATGACTAAAAAAAATATTTGCCCTTGCTTTTTTTTTTTTATAAATCAAGAAAGAAAAAAAGAACACCACTCCTGGTGCAAAGACAATGAGCAACGGGGGGCACGATGCCAGGAGTCGGCTAAGTCTCGGCAGTTCACCGCTTTTCCAAATTTTCAGTAGTGCGGTGGCACCGCGTTTCTCCTCTTCACAAGAGGCAGTGGCACAGCTTCTCCACTATGTGAAAGGAGCGGTGTAACACTTTTTTTTTAAATAGTTGGAAAAGGTATCATGGAGAACTCAGCACTGCTACTTGATGGATCTCGGTTGAAGAAAAGAAAAAATAGATCTCCACATATTTTTTTTATCTCCGTTGAAGAAAACAAAAAAAAATTATACCATGAGAAAGAATAGAATGAAGAAATAAAATAAAGCCAGAGAAACACAATGGGAAGATTACATGCCTTCTCATTATTAAGAGCTGTTTAAATAGTAAATATAAAGGACAATAGTAGCTTGACCTAACTCATGACCTAACTCACTAACTAAATACGAGTGAGATTACACTCTTCAAGAGTAACCTGTATTTTTTTACTACACTGTTAAGATCAAAATTTCTACAATAACAACTCCTTGTAGACTCCTTTCATTGCAATTAATTCCTTCTTTAATCTTTTTCTCATTGAAAAAATATTTCTCCTTGATATTTAGTATTAGTGTTTTTAGATATGCCTTCAATAAATTATTTAGGCATATGTGCAAAATTTAGAAACTTCGTTGTTGTGTATCGTCTTCTTATAATGTTATAAAACAATAAACATAAATATTGCAGGTTAAGCACTGTGTATGTAGTGATTGAGATGTCTAATACAACAAGCATTTATACATGGGAATGATAATGTCATCACATAGCAAAATGTTAAATAAGTTGGCTACAGATTTAGACATGCAATGTAACATTATATCAAGTTTTTACCAAAGCTTCTTAGTAACATTATTGTATCTACACATGCATAAGAAGTATGCACCCAAGATTTAAGCAAATTTATTCAAATCTGTATGGTTTTGTTTTCGTGTAACTAGTTTACACAGATTTATAGCTCTCTAAAAATTTGAACAATGCGATGAACAAAAATGCCAAATTTAGTTTGGAATACTCATTTTTCTCAAAACTAGTTTGATCTCTGAACTTTAAAAATATTTTTCTACTTGATATTAACAACTTCAGTTGCAATCTTTTACAGATCAATATAAAGCTATCCATTTCTATTTAAAGAAAAAAACACGTGTAAAAAAGATTCATTTAATATGAAAGACATGCCTTATGTCATTAATCGTTGATTTTATGAACATGTTTTCTATTTAAAGCTCTGAATGGATTTTTTTTTCTTTCATATTATGGTGTAATAAACATAGACATTTATATGGTGTAATAAACATAGACATTTATTTGAATTGGTCAAGGTTTCTAAATTTTAAAAAACGTTGGGGGTGTACCTTGGTTTTAATAATTGGTGATGTGTTTTGAAAAATGAAAAGTAAATTTATGTTTTTTTTTCAACTACATTTTAATAATAAAAAAATTGTTTTATAGTTTTATTTTAACACTAAATATACTAACATTTTAAAATGATGAAAATACTCAAGCACCTCTTAGTATTTCCTGAATAACACTTTAGAATAGATTATAAACTCCTTGCCCAGAGGGATTCTACTAAATTGAAATCTTTACTGATTTCTACCTTCAAATTGGCTCCTAGAAACCAATTAAACACACCTAAGACTAGAGTCTATTAACCTATAGCTATAATTCAATTTAGATTTTTTCATAATAGTTTAAGATTAGATTTAAAATTTAATTTGTGTTAGCACAATTCTAAAATTTATTTAATATAGTTAATCAAAATTTTTGTTGCAAGGCTTGTAAACATTCTAGAGTTATTTTAGTGTGTTGTTTTGGTTGAATTTTACTATATTTATTGAAGTAATTATATTTTGTTTATTAAATTTGATTTTAATCATTTAACTTCTGCATTTTAAACATTGATGCAATTTCAGTTTGTCTAATTGTTTAACTATTACTATACACATCAAACTTTCTTACATACAAAAATTTCAAAAATATATTTTCATATTATGGTTCTCTTAAAATCTTTAGTTGATCTCACCGTCCAAACTCTTATTGCTCTAACGAGAGTGTCAATCCGATAGATGTGATACACGTGTGAGTTAATATAGTGGATTTATTTCTTGCTTTCTTTTGCATTTGGATTTCCCTTCATTTGGCTTCACCTTTAATAGTCGGTTGTGCCTTTTCTTCTTATTTTTTTCTCTGGCTATGAACGAGTCCTTTTCTAGTTAATTTCATTTAACTAATTAATTTAACTTTAGACTAAGGAAAGGAATATCAATTTAGCTAATTAATTTAACTTTAGACTAAGGATAGGAATATCAATTTAAAAGATATGGTTGGAACGTCCTATTCGTTTTTGTTTTTAGGACTCTTAGAGGCAAAACGATTCTGTCAACTGTACGCTACTTGTCTCCTCTCTGTATTCTGCAGCGACAGCAATCATGCCTGTGGCTGCAGAATACAATAGTAGTGGCAGAGGTTTTTATATAGCCCAAACGCAATTTGTCAGGAATTCTTTCTTGTAGCTTCCAATATGATTATCTTTGAAAAATGTATTTGCGATTAATGACTTGAATAACAAGTATTTCGATGGAAATACATCCATCTTGCAAGATACTTTGGTATTGGATCATGGTGGTGCTCCAATCTAGTTATATATGAATGGCTCAGGTGAATTAATTTAGGAGGTAGGTTAAAAATTTTGGCATTCGAAATGTTTTTGGTATAGTTTGTGTCAAATTTTTTTAGAAGGATTATTTAAATTTGATTTATCTTGCTTTCTATTCGTCTATATAGGGTGATGTATGCCTCGAAATTTGATTTATCTTGCTTTATATATGTCAACCTTATTTTATTTACGAGAACATAACAACAACATAAAAATAGAGAAATGCTAGAAATGCATTGATAAAAAAGTGTACAAATATATTTGTTTAATACTTTTTTTTTCAAATATTTTATCTTATGTAATAGCTAATTACTAATTATTTTGTTTTTACTCTTAAACCTCTATAAAAATTATTTTTAAAAATTTCAAAAATCATATATATAAAAGTTGTCTACATCTTTAAACATACTCCTACACAATACCAATTACATCTATAAATATTGGAGCATTAGTTTAACACTCTCAATTATTGTTAGTAAACAAGCAAACAACCAAAACATAAATTGAAATATTCATCTTTATGAGATTTTCCTTTTACCATTATGGAATTTTATAGTTACCAAACTCTACCCCTTGTAAAGATATAATTGAGTTTGCTTATATCTGATTATCAAATTTCTAATTTTAAGAGCTCACCATTATTGGACAACAATCCATATTGATCAAATTTCCTCGAAAAAATTGTTTAAATGTTCCTCAATTATGATTTTGTATGAAAATCATGCACTCTTGCAATTTTCAATCATAAACTTTCTTTATGCTATTTGATGTAGTGAGACAATGCCTCCCTACAATTCAAAGTAAGAACCTAGCCAAACAAATCCATTTAAATTTCATAAATATATGTAATATCGATCCATCAAACCAAATAGTAATTTTAAACAAAATTAATTATGTAAAGTTGAATATAACATAACTTTATAAATTGTATTAATGAAATTGGTAAAACTTTAAAGCCTTCATTACACTAAATTGCACCTATATCCATAAAGATATAATAGAGCATTCCCTCGTATGCTAGAGGTGTATTTCTCATTCACGGTACAAAAATTTGTAGATAAAAATTGGAAGTCAAATGGCATCACCTTTTCAACTAGCATCCAATGGGTTTATTCAAGAATCTATTCATTGCCTCCCAAGCATTATTATTTTGGGCCTTTGGAATTATGATAGTCATTCACTGTAAAGTGTGATGCCTCACTTTAATTTTTATTTTAATGGTTGACTTTTGTAAGTTTTATGTGATTGAAAATATGTCCTTACTTTACTACAAGTCATTGTAGCATATCAATGATGGTTTTAATAATATAATCTTACTTAAGATAAGACAATAAGATGACGGTGATGGCATCACACTTTCACTTTTCACTTTTATCTAGACATAATTGAAACACAAATTTATTCTTATATTTTCATGTATATGGCAAACTTCGATTCTCTAATGAAATCGATTATTGGATCTGTAGCAATGCCTCTAGCATCTTTTATAGCATTTATGAAAATAGCATGAACATAATGCTAACTATTGAAACAACATATATGTCTAGGATAGTGAGTTGCACTAGGAATGTTTTTACATAAGGCCCCCATAGTTGGAAAAATTGATCATCTTTCTCCAAAGATGTGATATAAAAAGGTTTGTATTGAACATCATATTCTTCCCCTACTGCTCCTAAGACCCATGACATTTCTATTGATGCATTAACTCAACACTATTCGACATCTACCCCAATTTTGATTGTCTCTTACATTTGTTGTGAATATGGTCCATAAGGTTATACTACCCCATGTTTTTACTACATTAGTGCTTACTCCCTTTCATAGATCTCCATCAATGGTTTTAACTAACTCCATATCCTCCTTCTTAGACACCATTCCCAAACAATGGTTGTTGAAGAGCATGCAAAATTAAACCATTCTCTTCAATGTCAAAAATTCCTTTAGTTGTCTCCCTCATAGCCACATTCTTCACTTTCCTTGATGCAGTTTTTGCAAACACACTCGCACATAAAACATTAGGCGAATGGACATATCACTTATTTTACTCTTTTAGGAGTGATGATGGTGTAGCATCCATTAGGGGAATGGAAATATCACATATTCTACTATTTCAAAAGTGTTGATGTTGTAGCATCCATGTTCTTCATTTCAGTTTAGTTAGCTCACTACTCCATAAGTTCATGATACCCCCGTCACATATACCAATAATAGACTTACCATCACTTGGATATCATTCTCCACTTCTTCATTCGATGGATGTACGCTAAAATTCATCCCATCCTTCTCAAGATGGTAGGTATTTCTGCTCTGTTCAAGAATAACTCTTCCATCAAACTACCATGGCCTCCCCAACAAAATATGACAAACATTGATGTGTAACTCATCAAAGAGAATTCTATTGCTATAAAGATGAATATTAAAATCAATCAAAAATTGCTCTATTAGTGCAACCTTATGCCCATTTTGTAAGGATGACACTCTATATGCTTTTGGGTGAGACATACACTTCAGTTTCAACTCATGAATAACTTTATTTGAGACCAAATTTTATGAACTACCTCCATCAATAATTAAATTACAACATTTACGTTATATCTTACATTTGATTCTTAAGAGTGTCTTCATCTATTTTGGTTTTGTTTCAAATTATTTATTAGGTTGCAACAATACTTTCAACATCTTTCGTAAGTTGCCACAATGATTTATGCATCATCAAATTTTCTCCATGCTTTTTCGTCCAGTCCCCCACCTCACTTGGTACTACCTCTAGTTCTACTTCAACAATAAGATTGTTTCCCTCTTCTCTTTTTCCATCCTTCAAAATTCCTATGCATTCAAATTCCATATGAACTTGCATTCCATGTTTGTAGAAAAATCCCTAAGAATTTTCAGACATCTTTATATATTGTTGGCAAACATGTTCCCATGTTGGAGGAACAAAGTTCCTCAATAATTGAATAATGAGAACAAGTAACATAGGAAAGCCATAAATGGCTAAGTAGAAAGTTAAAATGTAATATATGATAGATAAGTGATTCATATTACATTTACAATCATAGGTCTTATATAATCCCATCGTTCCTTTACTAAGAGGCATGCCTTTTCATTTAATTAATTAATTAATCATTAGTATTAATATTGATGATATTATCTTATATATATATATATATATATATATATATATATATATATAATGTTATATTTTTATTTATATAACATTGGCTTCCCCTTAGAGAAGCTTTCACCTCAAACCTTAGAAAAGACATGGCTTATGTTTGATTTTTTTCTTGAATCTTATCTCTCGATATTTTGTGTTTAGCCATTGCGGCATTTGATGAAACAAGGTGATACGAGTTATGAATTCCCCATAAGAACTGCCGCATCGTCTCTAATGTCGTCCATCCCAAATCTATTTTTATCGAAGCTATTTGACCATTTAGTGGGATAGGTCTTCTTGTTTGTTGTTTTGTATTTTGATTTGTTGTTATTTCTTGTCTGACATCATATCTCCTTTGTGTGTGTTCATTTTGACCCTATCATTGGTCAAAATAACGTTTATAATCGGGGTGTCTATAAGGAGATCTTGTTGTTTATTCTTCAGCTATATTGATTTTTTTTAATCTGTGATGATGACTGAATCTACTTCCTCAACTTGAATTTGTTTTTCAGAGAGATTGAATGCTTCTTTCTAGATTTGCACTATTTTTTTCTCAAGTAAATTGTTCTTACTCTGAATCTTCTCGAACCTTTCATCTTGCATCTTTTTCTCCTCTTTTAACTTCTAGATTTGTTTCTCTAGTTCTTGATTAAGATTCTTTAGGCATTGGTTTTCTTCTTGATTTTCTTGAACTCTTCCTTCGAGGTATTCATTGCATTGTTCCTTATTACGACTATGTTTCAGTTTTTTAATCTTCCTAATTAATGTTTGGTTATGATTTTGTAGTCGAAAAAGTTCTTTGGTAGTGCTGGATAACACCTTGTTGATTTTTGTAATTTCCAACTTATGTGTCTTCTTAATTTCGTCATACTATTGCTGTAGTTTTTTGTTCTATTGTTGATGTTGACATAACTTGAATTATTGATTTTATCTCTTTCTCTTGACGTGCTCCAACTCATTATCTTTGTCCATGATGGGTTTGTTTAAAAGATCTATTTATTATTCTAAGTCTTAATATCATCCATTAGTTGATTCTTTGTTTGTAGCTTGTGATACGGGAACTACCACAGAGAAATCTGGCAGTGTTATTTTCTTCTTATCATGAAAAAAAAATGATGTACTTATTTTTTGCATTGACAAAGAATGTTTCTAGTGTTTCCAACTAGTTATAACCCAACATTATTTTGATGAGATGGTCATCTATAGCTACGATGGTGAATTGAGATGCAAAATGATAATCATCGATTTGTAATGGTACTTCTATTTGATCTTCGTTTGACTCATTTTGCATTGATTCTCGAACTTGTACTTGATTTGCGACATCAATGTTTATAAAATTTCCCTTGTTGGATGGACAAATAACGATGGAAATTGGACTTTCATCAAATATCCCATTAACTTTCAACATTGCATCAGTACTTTTGTGGGAACATTGAGAAATATATTCTCTATTTTATTAAAATCTGTCTCTTTCATTTTCGCTTTGTCTTCTTTCCTCATTTTGATTTGTTCTCTTTTCCCTTGTATATAATAATTGTAATTTATTACAATTATTAAATATTAAATATTAATATTATTTATTAATAATTGCTTCTTAGTACCAATTATTATGCACTTTTAGATTTTTTTTCCCTTAAGTTTTGTAAAATGGTGTAGACTGGGTGGCTCGAAGGAATGAGTGTGACCTTCCCCACCCAGGTTCAATTCTCGTTTTTTTGTTTGTTGTTGGAGAATAAACCGATACCCACTTATTAAGAAACCACATGTGGTTTTACTTTTTACCCCCTTTTTTGTTTTAATTTTTACCTCTTTTTTGGGGGGGTTTACTTTTACCTCTTTTTTTGGGCTGGTTTATTTTTACCTCTTTTTTTTTTGCAGGGGGGGGGGGGTTTAAGGACAAGGTATTATTTTGTAGGGAAACCCTAGAGTAAGGATACAAGCTAAAAGTCATACAAGGTTTGATAATTAAGGCCAACGAACCAAATCAAACAAGCGACGATCTGATACCACTGGAGGAACAAAGTTCCTCAATAATCGAATAACCAGAATAGGTAACGTAGGAAAGCCATAACTGGCTAAGTAGAAAGCAAAAATGTAATATATGATAGATAAGTGATTCATATTACATTTACAATGATGGGTCTTATATAATCCCATCGTTCCTTTACTAAGAGGCATGTCTTTTCATTTAATTAATTAATTAATCATTAGTATTAATATTGATGATATATATATATATATATATATATATAATGTTATATTTTTATTTATATAACACATGTCAACCTTAAACCCTGTTATAGTAGTTTGATCAACAATTCTAGATATTCTTTCACGTGTCTTCATCTTTCATATCCTAAACCTTTTTTCCAATCTATTGTTTCGTGAACATATTCTCTTCAGTTCTCAAAATCTACTTGGTAAGCTTTTATCACTGAAAAAGGAAATAAATTTAAAATATTAAAATCACTGTGAATGGTATAGCATATAAAATTGGCACACCTCACAATGGATTTCAGACTCTTCTCATTTTGTCCAAACCTTATAAAAACTATGTGAAACTCCTTCATTTAGTCATTTGAAAACATCTTTAATTGCTTCAAAATTTTCAATCTTCTCAATGAACTTAAAGAATAATCCATATCTAAACATTTATTCATCAACTTTTAGACCATCCTATATAATATCTTAATATTTTATGTACCACAAAATTCTCTATTTAGATGCAATTTTCACACCAAAAATAAGCACGACTTTTCAATTTTTACTTGCAATTAATCGCACCAGAAGGAAGAATCATTTTCCAATTCCATAGATGAAAACCTAAAACTCCCAAGATCTATAATCTGCTCAAATTCAAAGAAAATTTCCATTTCTCTGCAATCTATCAATTCCTCTAGGCTTGAATTTCTATAATAGACATGAGTATTAACTTTAGGTTTACCTTCAATACCACTAACTTCTCTAATTATTATTTATTCTAATGGCATGTGCCCTTGTATTTATTTTCTTATAGTCTCTAATTTCGTTCCATCATCCTTAATGTATTGCACCACATATGCAATACCTATTCTTCTCACTAACATTGTGGCATCCATTATGGGCATCACCATCCTCACCATCACTGCAACATCATTCACACCTTTTGTACCATCTAGTCTTCTAGGTCTTCCATGACCTATTCCTCTATTTTGCATCATTGTGATTATGTTCTAGGATCCCTTTCTTAGTTCTCCTCACTTAACCATAGTTCAAAGATTACTTTATCTCACGGGGTCTTTGCTCAATGAAGCCATGTTATAGCGCCTCCATTCATGGGATATTAAAGAATACCCCTAATTTTACTAGATATTGATAATTACCTACAAAAATACTATTATTGACCACCCCTCTCAATACATATTTCTAATTTAAAAACCCTTATTTTTATGATATATTCCTTATTTTTACAGAAACCCCTTTTATATCCCCCAATACATATAAACCCCTTATACGCTACTCCTCAGCCCCCAATACCTACAATATATTGACCTTATTTTTCACAATTAAAAACCCCCCTTTATGAATGAACGTGATAAGATATTTCTCAACAAGGTGAATCCCTTGTGCTTGATCTAAGGCCAAATTATCTTTGTTCTTATACGATGTAGGATTGACTAACTCTCACACCACTTGATGCAACTAGACTATTAAAATTCTTAATGATACTGAGAGGGGGAGTGAATTGGTATCATCTGTAGATTTAACCAAATTTTCAGTTTACAAATTATGCACCAATTTTAATTCATTCATAACAATAAAATACAATAGTGCATAAAGAATTTGTAAAGTGTATATATATATATATATATATATATATATATATATATATATATATATGCATAGAAACACATGAGAGACCAATCTCAAATATGTGAGCACCAGCTCATTCAGAGACCAACCTGTGAGGAGTCCATTCCTTTGCGCATGAACCAACTTTTTGTATTAAGGAACCAACTTGAGAGGCCATCAATCCTTTTGTGCAAGCACCTACTTCTATGTTCAAGAACCAACATGAGAGGAGGCTACAATCTCCTATGCTTGCCCCGTCCTACCACCCTTTCGTCAACGCCAAATCAAAGGAAACTCCAACTACCTATGCTTGCCCCTTCCTACCACCCTAAAATAGAAGTATATAAATACAACAAACTGTGATTTACATGAACTGTGTCTTTCATGATCTATGAACTACAACTTTCACAATGTACAATTTCCACGATTTGCAATTTGGCACTACCTCGATCTACATTTTTAGAACATACTGCTTTATGTCAATTGTATATCTTTATATCTTTCAATCATGCTTTCTCCTCTAATTTTCACATTGTTTCCCATAATAAATTATTGTGTTACATATTTCTCTCTTTGTTGCTTCATTCTTCTCGTTCAACAAGCCATTGATACCCCAATAAATTGAAGCTAGAAAATTAAGTATTGTACATCTTTCTCATCTTCAAGATTGCTTCAACATATCCAAATCTCGCATATTTATACTAGTTTTACGAAAAATATGTGTCCACAAGTTGGGGTTCCTTTGAGTCGGTGCCGCCCCTTCCTCCTTGCTACTTGATTAATATAACCACCTCATTTGATCTTTCATCGGAATACATATTTTGATAATTCATCGCTGTGTGGTTTTGCGCACTTGAGTCCAACAATTTGGAAGTATTTTTACATATGAGTAACATATCTTGGTGGGATTTTCACACTTTGGATACTTGCATACTTATTCTTTATATACTTCAAACTAGATTGACATATATAGAGAATCATTACTTGATGGTTCGTGTGCACTACTCTTACATCCATACATATTTTCAATATATTTCTTCAAACTAGATTCAAATATTCAAGTATTCATACTTCTTAACAAGCATAATCAATCATCATTAATATTGTTTCCTATCAAGACAAGAAATTAGCAAGAATGATATTTATATGCCTTCTACTTTAATTATTAAATCGAGGGATTCATACAAACTTATGACAGTTCTGCACAATTTATGCAACGACAAAGAAATATTACTATGTCTATTAGTATCAAACTTCAATCCAACGCTATTTCAATCAATACTAATAAAAATAAGCATGGATATATATCATTTAGTTAAGCACATATCCTTTGGCAGCTGTCTTCGTAGACAAGTTTTAATTAGTTGTTCGCTTAGTTTTTAATAAACCTTTTGAAATCCTTCCCATTCTACCCTACCATTGACATACTAATCCCAGACTATTATTTTCATAATATTGATAATAGATTTGATGCAAAAAGAAATGAACTTAAATTGAAGAAACAATAAAGGAATTTAAAATTGCAGAAAATGATTCATTAAATCTATTCTATTTGAAAGAATAAAATATTCTACAAACTGTAGTAAATATGCTCTATGCTCTGTTCTACCAATTATTCATACTTAAAAATTAAATATACTTTAGCACACATATTCTTGTAATCACCTATGGATGATCCCTAATACAAGGTGATACAAGAATAAAGGATTACTTAATAATATGGAGGAATAAAGGCCTTCATTTGCAATCAAAATAATTGTATAACATAACCATATATTCATTTCCCCTCAAACTCTAATCAAATTCAAGTTCATACAAAATTGAGTGCTAGCCTCGCTAGTTTCTCTTCTCTGTCTTTAAAAATAAAAATGCATATCTATTCTAACTGCTACATCTCATCTGAGAAAAATATCTTCATATGATTGATGCCAAGCATGTTTGGTAAGATCACTTAAGATACATTTTAGCATCTATGTGCTATGCACACTTAGGGACAAGGACTCTAAGTAGTAAGTATTCAAGTTTCTTCGAGTCTGCTACATGTGTATTTAACGTTGAAATTGGATATGTTCTCCACTAGGAGTGCTTCACTCATTAGAAACCACTAGGTAAAGCTTGGATGTTATGCTTTGTTCAAAACTAGGAGTCTTGCAATAAAAAATGGTACTGCTCACTCACCATATTCCTATTGTATTCCGATAACTCAAAACTTAATAATAAAATGGTGCTCCTTATATATGTGGAATCATGGACAAATTAATATGGAACATTGTTCCTTCATACTCTACTAAAACACTAGGCTCATCAGTATATTTTTGGCACATTAATCATCAAAAAGGAAAATAATTAATCAACTTAACAAACATTTTCTTAATCTAGTTGAAATCAAAACTAAGTTCTTTCCTTGTCTTAATATATGTGTATTATCTCCATAATTGGGTTTTAATATACTTGATTTGACCAAAGGAATGATATATTTTGTAACCAAAAGTAGGAGTCATGGTCACTCCCCAACTTACCCTTTTGCACATCCTTGTGCCACTGATGAACTATGAGATTATTCAGACAGGTTGTCCCTAATACTCCATACATAACACTTAGTCATGGTTCCAGGTGGATGGTACAATGCATTCCTTCTGATTACCTCCCAATTCACTTCCTCCTCTTCTTCTGTCCACTATTGATTTCTAGTAGATATAATAAGCAAGGGACTGAGACTAACACCTATCCACTGTAACTTCATTTGTTCAATTGTAGCAATATATAAAGAATATCTAAAGAGGGATTTTTTTATATTAGAAGGGGATGTCCTTCCATAGGCAAAAATATCATCCCATCTAGTAGTGTTAAGTTGAATGACTTTGCTTCTTCTAGTATTATTTCCTTAAAATGTGCAATGGCAGTTACTTGATTCTCCAAAAACACTAGACCTAACTCCACATATTGAATTAAGAGTTGATGGGAGGTAGCGACTACATCTGGAATAGGGGATTCTTCCCTCATAAATAGATGATATATCTTCTTAGCTTCGTGATATATATTCATCTCTATCACTCTAATTTCTTCATTCATGAGCCAAGAGAAAAAGGACCGTAATTGTACATCCCCTACATAGGGGTTTGGGTTCCATTTGAAAGGATGAGGCAGTACATTATTATGCAACTAAAATTCACTGAGTTGGTATTTTCCATATTCTCCAACCTATTGAATGCTATCAACAAAAATATTTCGGGTTTTAAACTTCTCATGGTTTTTATGTTGTATTCTCTTGATTTGATACCATAACCATATCTCTTTTAGAAATAGTGAGCATACTCGAGATTGTGAAATTCAAACCCTACGTTCTCGTGTGATATTGAAACTCTTGCTTAACCTTTCTTCCAACTCATCTTTTTCTTGCTCTCTTTTTTTCATCTCGGCTTCATAATGTTCTAGATCTTGTTTTAGGATGGTATTTTTTGCAATGGGATTTTGTTTGTCGTGTTGTATCTGCATATTAATAACCTTGATTTTCTCCTCCAAATGGTGTGTCTGATACTCTTCAGGACTCATAGTTCTGGAATCATGGGAAGCCTTTAAATATTCCACTATATTAGCTATTCTTCTCAATTTCAGAACTTCTTGATCACGTTCTACAATAGGCCTCTTTAGCCTTTTGATCTCTTGATATTTTTCTTGCAGCAATTCGTGCATGTTCATGCCAATAGGGGTTCTTTTAGTAGTATCACCGGGAAATCCATAAGGAAATACTTCATGTGTTTCATTAGGTGCTTTTAGTGAATTCTCTAATTCTTCATCATCTATGTCCTCATGCTCACCCATTTTTGCAATTCCTTGCTCACTATCTTGAGTGTTTGAGTCATCAAGCTGGCCCTAATTCTTCTTCATCTAAGTCTTGAATGTCATTTTTTTCCTTTTTCTTGAATTTCCTCTTATCTCCCAACTGCATAAGAGCGTCTGTGACTTATTTCTCTTGTCTTTTAGTGGTTGATTCACTCTCTTTTTCTTATTCTTTTTTATCTTGTGTATGCTCCCTATGAGGATAGAAGGAAGTTTTGGGACATATTAGATATCAGTGGTTTATTGAGCCTTGATAATCTGGTTTTAGTAGGGGATCTTAATTTGACATTACACTCTTTTCAAAACTAGGGAAATATCCATTCTTCAAAAACCATGGAGAAATATTTCATAGATATTTTCAATAAATATCAGTTAGTTGATATTGTTCCTCCCAAAATTACTCCCACTTGGAGAAGCGAAAAAATGGGAGGTGGAGTGTGTAAAAGGCTTGATCGTTTTCTTTTGAAGGAATCTCCGGTGGACTATTGTTCTAGTAATAAGTCATGGGTCTTACATAATAGCATCTATGATAATTTCCCTATAGCTTTACATTTTGATGTGAACCCATTGGATACTTTCAGACCTTTTAAATTTGATCACTCTAGGCTTAAAATTGAAGATTTCTGCCAGATGATTAGGGTTTTTTGAGATAATATTATTTGTCCTTAGAATGTTAACATAATGGAACTTTTAGTATATAAATTGAAAGTTATTAAGAAGGAAGTTGTTATATGGATGAAAAGGAAAACTCTTGAAAACAAAGCTACTTTACATCAAATTGAATATGATATTCTTAATATACTTTTGTCAAATTTATGAGGGAACTACTCAGCTAAAGATAAAGATAAAAAAAATTCTCTGACTAGTTTGGAGGATGAGATCCTGGTGAAAAATAAAGAGATAAAAAGACTTAAAAGAAGAGGCATATGGCTTGAGGGTGCTGACAAGAATATGTATTTTTTTTACAACTAAGCTTCTTTCTACACGAACTTAAACTTAGTCTATGAGATCTATGATGAAAATGGTCTTATGACCAGTTCTCAGGATAAGATAAAACTGGTTGCAAAATCTCATTTCAAATACTTATTCAAATATCAAAAGAAAGCCCTTATTGGTATCCAATTAAAATTTATTGAGTTCTTTCCCTCATTTTTTATTAAGGAAGGAGGTTTGGAAGTGGATACAGAAATTACTACTAAGCAAGTTCAGAAGGTATTATCAAATATTGCCAAGGACAAAATCCACAAACCTGATGGTTGGACAGTTGAGTTTTTCTAGAAAAGAAGGTTTTATGTCACGTTCTCTTAATGCAACTTTCATTACTTTGATTCCAAAAAAAGACTCTCTTGAGTCTTTCTATGACTTCAGGCCTATTTCCCTCTGTAACTTGGTCTACAGATTGGTGCAAAGATAATTGCAGACAGATTGAAGCCTATGCTTTCAAAATACATCACAAAAGAACAATTCAACTTCTTAGACAATAGACAAACACTTGATATCATTGATACCATTGATACCATCCAAGAGTGCTTACATTCTATTAAGACAAAAAATTTAAGTTCGACGATTTTGAAGCTTGATTTAGCTAAGGACTACGATAAAGTCAATTGAGATTTTTTGAGTGGTCTTCTTTAGATTGGTATTCCTGAACATGTTATGAACTGGATAATGGCTTGTGTCTCTTCTACAAATTTTTTAGTTTTAATCAATGGTTCCTCTACATATTTATTTAGGAGCACTAGAGGTTTGAGATAGGGTTTTCCTCTTTATCCATTATTATTCTTACTTATGATTAAAGGTCTTAGCAGATTAATTTATAAAGATCGTCATGAAGGTCTACTTACATGTATCAAATTTTCATATGATCTCATTATTACACATTTACTTTTTGTTGATGATGTTATTCTCTTTGGTCTGTGACAATGTCAAAGAATGGAAGATTATGTATACTCTCTTGGATCTTTTTTGCAATACTACAGGTATGGAAGTCAACATTGAAAAATATTGCTCCTATATTAACAAGATTAAACCAAATTGTTTATTGGAATTGAAGACCCTTTTCAAGTTTAAGGTAGAACATACGGAGAATGGTTTTAAATACTTGGGTTTTTTTCTAAAACCTAACAGCTATAGAGTAAAAGATTGGTTTCGTCTTATAAAGAAGATTGAAAATAGGATTTCAAATTGGGATTTTAGATTCCTTTCATTAGGAGGAATTCTCACTTTAATTAACTCTACTCTACAAATCATTCTTGTTTATTGGTGTTCTGTGTCCAAGATTCCATCTTCCATTATCAACTCTATCACGAAAACAAAATTTCACTTTTTATGGTTAGGCTTGGCTACATAATGTTGGAGTCATTATCCAAACCACATATCTTTATTTGGTCAATTTGGCCTAATTACCCACTTATCCTAAGTATTTACTCGAATTACTGACATGAGCATCAACACACCAGCACAGTACTTGACAACAACATCAGCACCAGCACACTCTTTCAATCAGGGAGGCCAACTAATCCTTCTCCTTCAATCAAGGAGGCTAACTAGGCTTCATCCTTCAATCGAGGAGAAAATCTAGGTTGATGTGCTTGTCATAAGTGCACCAATTATTCAACTGAATGTTGTTTCACCTAACAATTAGTTAAGTTGTGTTGGAAAGACGCCTTCCTCATCTATTTGTCTATTTTGGGATGATTTGAGTTAACTGGAGTGATTTAAGGCACCTCCAACAACTTCTGGTGAATCAGTTGAGTTTAGTTCCCTTCATCGAAGTTGATTTGAGTTAGATATGTTCCCCCACCTACTAATTGACATGCAATTGAGTTCTATTCAGTTAGACTCGGCCATTACTTCCTCCAATTGAGTTAGGGATCAGTTAGAGTAATCTATGGTTGTGATTAGTGGTTAACTGATATGTTTAGTGTGGCTAACTGACAGTTAATCCACTCTCATGTTACCAATTCAAATGACCTCCTTGGGATTTGAATTGTCTTTCTATTCATGCAAGTGTATCACACTGTATCTCTACTTTTGATTATTGAATACATTCTTACAAGTGCAAATCCTAATTGCAGTGTGTTTCATGTCAAATTTATTGTGCAATTGATTATGAATCTATGTGAGTTGTTCCTTGGTCCCAAGATTACTGTGAATCAATTTTTGCATGGTATTAGAGCCACGACAGGACAAAGGATCTTGTCCTTAAACATATTGCTTGATGGATCTATGATGCAATTTGAGCAAAAAGCTCAAAAATTCCAACATTGCACCACAAGCTGAAGGTTTACCATATAAATCCTAAGAAAACGAATTGTTGATCAAGGTAGCTTGATTGACTAAGTTGGGTGTGATGCAAACCTGAAAAGTGCAGGTTTTCCAACCTTGCGGTTCCCTTTTAGTGTTTTTGCAGGTTTTTTTGGAAGACTTCTACTGCATTCGCTACAGCAGAAAAATGGCTTCTTCTATGAATCCTCTTACTCCATTCAATTACCACCAGTGGAAGGGGGGCATGGAGATTCAATCGCGTGCCAAGGGACTCTAGAGAGTCATAATGGACACCGAGGTAGAGCCAAACCATGTTGTGGATAAGGCAAGATACTGGAATAAGATGGATGAAGCTTTTGGGTTTCTCTTCCTTTTGATTTCCAAAGATATTCATTTCCATGTCACTGGATTGAATAATTCGAAGGAAATTTGGGATAAACTTGCTGATCTATTTGATAAGAAAGATGACATGAGGATTTATCAACTAGAGAATGAGTTGATTTCTCTTCACCCAAGATATTTCAAAACTCTAAATGAATTCTTCACCAAATTCAAGCACCTAGTGCTTGAGTTGAAGGAGTGTGAAGTGGAGAAAGACGATGATCAGCTCATTCTCTCCATTCTCTACAAACTTGGACCAGATTACTCAGTATTTGTTTCCACATTCCACACTAGGAAGCTAACAACCCCAAATTGGAAAATTCCTTCTCTCAATGCCTTCATTGAGTCCTTCACAAATGAGCATGACAAGCTTGTGAAGATGGGGATCATTATATCCTCCAAAGATCAAGCACTATTTTATTTGTGGCCCAAATATATGAAGGGTGATGGAAAACAAACAAATCAAAATACTAAGTTTGATGATTCGAAGCCAAAGGAGAAGAACCAGCAACAAGAAGAGCCTTTCAGCTCAAAGAAGCACAAGAACAAAGGGAACCAAGGAAAAGAAATGGTCAAGTGTTCCTATTGCAGGAAGGAATTTCACCTGAACATTCCTTCATGAAGAAAAAACTTGATGAAATGACTCTTCTCCTTGATAGGGACAATATCAATCTTCCTGACAATGTTAGGAAGATAGATAATCATGATCGGGACATCCAACCAGAAAATAGGACATGCCCTCATGGAAACTGTTTCGAAGCCTAGAGCTATCCTCATAGATGCTGGTGCTTCTAACCATATGGTGGAAAGAAAAGAATCATTTTCATTCCTAGAATCTGATAGCAACATTCTCATCCACATGGGAGATGATTCTCATATCATTTTGAAAGGAAAAGGTACTGTAAAACTTGAACATCACAACTTTTTTATGTTCTGTATATACCCTCCTAGGCCTCCAATCTGTTGAGTGTATCAAATGACACAAACATGAGTTCCCAAGAGATTTGATTTCAACCCAAAATGGTGTTGAGATATCAGATATTGCATCTGGGAAACTCATAGCAACAGGTCTAGCAAACCATCATGCTAATAACTATGAGTTTTCAAAGTTTTTTCCGGATGCAAAGCTCAACGCTCTTCTGACTCATGGGAATGAGGTCAGTAGGCTTTGGCATGATATATTTAGTCATTTCAACTTCAAACATTTGCAGAAAATTTAGAAACATTCCATGTTCAAATGCCTCCCAACCATCAAAACTTCCAGTGGAATTTGTAAAGGATGCATTCTTGGCAAACACCCTGAACACAAATTTGCTCAGGGAAAGGCAAGCTGTGCAACAAGTATTTTGGGACTGATCCACTATGACATCAGCGGATCCATTCCTACAACCTCCATGAGTGATTCAAGGTATGTGCTCACCTTTATTGATGACTTCTCTAGATTCACTGGTTTTCTTCCTAAAGAAACAATTTGAGGTTCTTAAAAGATTCACTAAATTCAATGATTCTGTGGAGAATGCCTCTAGGAGGAAGATAAAGTCTATCAGATATGATAATAGAGGAGAGTATATCAAGTCTGAGATGCTACAAATATGTGATAAATATGGGATCCAAATCCAACTCTCCATTCCCTACACACCCCAGCAAAATGGTGTAGTGGAAAGGAAAAATCAAGCCCTCGAAGAGATGGATATTTGCATGTTGGAAGCCAAAGGTTTGGATACAAATATTTGGGCTGAGGAAATGAATGTTTCTGCTTACATTCAGAACAAGGTACCTCACTATTCCATGAAATTAAAATCTCCTTTCGAGGCATACTTTGGGCATAAACCATATGTGTCCAATTTCAGAGTTTTCAAGTCTGCCACTTGGGCTTGAATTCCACTTGACAAGAGGAAATATTTGCAACCATGGAGTATTGAGTGTTTTTTCATTGGGTATCTAGATAAATCAAAGGCATAAAAATTTCTGAATATTATAACTAAACATATATTTATTGAGAGACGTGTCTTCTTTGAAGAACCTCTCTAAGAGGTAGAACAAGTCGTGGAAGAAATTGCTGAAATTCCCTTTTGTTCTACTTATCATTGTGATGATGAAAATGGGAGTGATAGATCTGATATTTTAGATATGATATTTGATATCAGTTAACATAATATATCAGACTTTGAATCAGATTCAAATGTTCCCATCCATCTCCCAAAATGGGCCAAAAAGACACTCACTTCCGTCAAAACAAACATTGGAAATCCTGCTGATCCAAGAAGAACCTGGTCAGATTTTCAAAGAGCAGGTATTGCTCTTTCTTGTCATGATTTCTTGATGTATGATACCTGTTATTTGATTATTGGGTCTTATCCAAATTCCTACTACCATGCTCAGAAATATTCGAGATGGAAAGCTCCAATGGATGAAGATTTCAAGTCTATCCAGAAAAATGCAACTTGGGAGCTAGTTTCTCTTCCACCTGGAAGGAAACTGGTTCAATGCAAGTGGGTATATCAGAAAAAGGTTGCTAGAGATGGAACAACCTGAAAGTACAAAGTATGACTGGTTGCAAGAGGGTTCTCCTAAGTCTAAGGACTGGATTATTATGAGACCTATGCACCGATGGCAAAGATGGATTCCATATGTCTAGTTTTGAGCTTTGCCACATCTAAGCATTGGGAGGTGCATCACATGGATGTCAAGAGTGATTTTATTAATGGAGACCTGCAAGAGAATATGTACATGAAGAATCCTAAAGTCTATAAATCAGATCCTTCATTAATGTGTAAGTTGTAGGAATATTTATATGGGTTGAAACAGGCCCTAAGATCTTGGTATGCCAAAATGGATTCCTTTCTGCTCTCACAAAACTTCTAGAGATGCAAAAATGATCCTAATATATATTTGAAGTAGTACGAAGGCAATATTCTGATCATAGTATTGTATGTGGATGATCTTTTGATATCAGGAAGCACACTTGCTTCGATTGCCTTTATAGAAACTTCTTTTCATGATGCTTTTGAAATGAGCAGTTTGGGTCTGCTAAGACAGTTACTCGGGATTGAAATATCTCAAGACTATGATAGGATAATGGTAACATATTCAAAATATATTGCAGACCTGTTAATTAAGTTTAACATCTCTGATTGCAAGGCTGCACCATTTCCTTTCCTCTCAGGAATCAGTCTTGAAGAGGGAAAATCCACTAAGCCCATGGATTCCACTATTTACCACCAGTTGATTGGAAGCTTGCTATACTTGACACACTCAAGGTATGACATTAGTTATTCCATGAATGTTGTATCAAGATATATGCATCAGCCTCATGATCTCCATTGGAAGGAAGCCAAGAGGATCCTTCAATACATTCAGGGCACTAGATCCTACGACATTCACTATGCTGCAGATTCTGATTGGGTGGGGGATACCATAGATTGAAAGCCCACTTTTGGGTATTTGTTTATGTTTGGTGGTG
This sequence comes from Pseudotsuga menziesii, assembly GCA_001517045.1. Lineage (NCBI taxonomy): Eukaryota > Viridiplantae > Streptophyta > Pinopsida > Pinales > Pinaceae > Pseudotsuga > Pseudotsuga menziesii. The sequence continues at coordinate 667,819 of LPNX010776578.1, forward strand.
GCCCCATTTGCTGGTCCACCAAAAAGAAGGCTTCCATTGCACTTTCTTCAGTAGAGGCCGAGTACAGGGGAATAATAAATGGTTGCACCCAAGTAGTTTGGCGGCAAGGACTTTTTTCTAAGTTTGAGATTGGTAGTGCTTTATCCACAGTCATATTTTGTGACAACCAAAGTGCTATAAAGATCTCAATGGATCCAGTTTAATGCTAGAGGACCAAACATGTTCAGATCCACATGCACTACGTCAAGGAGTTGGTGCATGACAGGACAATTGTTTTGCAATATTTCCTACAGATGAGAATATTGCGGATATTTTCACCAAGAACTTTACTAATAACAAGTTCACTTACCTTCGTTCACTGTTGGGGGTGAGTTCAACAAGGTGACCAATTACTTCTTTAGTGTTCAGCACAAGGGGGGGTTTTGTTCCCATTAGGTTTTCCCCTTTTCCTCACTTAGCATTATTTTGAGCATTTTAGAGTTACTTTTGTATAGGGTGACCTGTGGACTTTGTTGTCAGGGCCCTATAATTTTATTTTTACTCCTCCACATGAGTATAACTTAAGGGGGGGTGATGGAGTCATTATCCAACCCACACATCTTTATTTGGTCAATTTGACCTAATTACCCAGTTATCCTAAGTATTGACTCGAATTACTAACATCAACATTAGCACACCAGCACACTCCTTGAAATCAACATGAGCACCAACACACTCCTTCAATCAGGGACTCTAACTAGGCTTCCTCCTTCAATCAGGGAGAAAATATAGGTTGATTCTCTCTCCATAAGTGCACCAATTAGTTAATTGAATCTTGTTTCACCTAAAAATCAGTTAAGTTGAGCTGGAAAGGTGCCTTCCTCATCTATTTTTCTATTTTGGGTTTATTTGAGTTAACTAGAGTGATTTAAGGCGCCTCCAGCAACTTCAAGTGACTCAGTTGAGTTTAGTTCACTTCATTGGAGCTGACTTGATTTAGATATGCACCCCCACCTACTGATTGACATACAATTGATTTCTATTATGTTAGACTTAGTCATTACTGCCTTCGATTCAATGAGGACTCAATTAGAGTCAATTATGGTTATGATTAGTGGTTTACTGATGTGTTTTGTGTGGCTACCAGATAGCTAAGCCACTCTCCTGTTACCAATTCGAATAACCTCCCTGGGATTCAAAAATTATTGCTATTCATGCAAGTGTATCACATCATATCTCTACTTTTGATTATTGAATACATTCTTACAGTTGCAACTCCTAATTGCATTGTGTTTCATGTCAAATTTCTTGTTTAATTGATTATGAATCTTTGTGAGTTGTTCCTTGGTCCCAATATTAATATGACTCAATTTTCATACAAAAAGGAAATTTCATTTGACACCTTGGGAAACTCTGGCTACTCCAACTCAACAGGGAGGCTGGCGTATTAAGAATCGGTCTATATTTAACTCAGCGTGATGTTTAAAAACTTTATGGAGATGTCTCTTTGATCATAGTTTGTGGAGTGAAGGGATGAAAACTAAGTATTTGAAGAATATTTCAGTTGGCACCTAGATTAAAAACTTAGTCTTTGATTCAAATGGGCCCTTGGTGGTCTCGATTAGCCTTCTCAAGGTCATTCATTGGCTGAAAAAAGGGATTTGTTGGAAAATTGGAAATGGAAAAAAGTATTTTTTTTGGTATTGATCCTTTTGTAGGAGACAATGAATGCCCTTATCTTCCAAAAGAAATAATAGAGCGCTTAGCGAGCGATTAACATTAAGAGCCTAGATTTATTGAAAATACCTAAATTGATTGTCCTAAAAGAGGCTATTGGATGAATTCTAGAGATTTTGGCTCACACATAATTGGGTTGTTCAGTGGGAAATCAACAGTGAAAATATGAACTCTGTTGGAGTTAAACTCAACTTTGAGAATGATACTTTAGTTTGGCCTGAAAACATAAAAAATGTGATCATTACAGACAAACTGGCTTATGATTTTTTAATCACAAACAGTATCAACTCAGAACAAAATTGGTGGTATAAATTATTGTGTAAATGGAATATTCTACAAAAACTGAGATGTTTTGGTGGCTTGCACTCAAGGATAAAATTCTCACATAGAATAGCCTCATGAAAAAGGGGTGGCAAGGCCCAAGTTTCTGTCCACTTTGAAGGAAGAATGATGAAACTAGATTTCACCTTTTTATAGATTGTTCTTTTAGTTTTTAGGTATGGATAGTTGTCAAAGACTCTTTGGGAATTAGTATGGACTAGGGTGCTGAAAAATTGGAGATCTCTTTTCCCATTTTTATCTCATGGTCTCTCTGGATTTCTAGGAACAAAGCATTTTTTCACGATACCATTACCAATGCTTTTTTATGTGGAATTAGAGGCATAAATATTTTCAAGGATTTTGAGAAAATTACCAGCAACAGAAAATACAAAAAACTGTATCCTCCTATTGTTGTTGACACATATGTTGTAGGTTATTTTGATGGAGCCTCTAACCTTAACCAATGCGGTTTTAGCATGGTACTTGTATTAAACAATGATCATTTCTTTTATCTCTGTATGGGTGGAGGAATGGGATCCAACACAAAGGCTGAGCTATTAAGTTTACTTGGTCTCCTTCTTTTTTCTTCACTATTTGGTATATCAACATATATGGTGATTCCAAGTTTTTAATTGAGTGATTAAATTGATCTTCAAATCTTCAGGTGTTATTACTTAATCACTGGATTCATAAAGTACAAGTTCTTAGAAGATATTTTGGGAAGATCATATTGAGGCATATCTTCAGATGCCGCAAATCAAAAGCGGATGCACTCTCTAAATCAACCGTTTCTCTTAAGTTTGGCTTTGTTGGGTTTCTTGAATTTCTAGAAGGTTCTTTGATTCATCAAGGTGAAACTAATCTTATAGATCTTATGTAATATTGACTAAAAGAGATTTTGGCATTTATTTGAGCAGTAAGGCTTCTTTTATGCTTTTCTTAAGATTTAGTTGTGAATAACTTTTTGTAAGAAAAAAGCTATGTAACTTTATAGCTTTAATACCATGTTCAAATATGAAAAGAGAGAAAATCAATTAAGTTATAAACACTAATCCTTAAATTAAGTTATAAACACTAATCCTTAAACTGTTTATTTATTATTATAAAATAATATATATACTACATATAATTGATAATTCAAACAAACACTAGTTAACCAATCATAAAACTGACTAACATAGATAGACTGACTAACCGGATTACATTACATCCTCTAACAAGCCCATTACAATCCAATCTCATTTGACACCCAATATTTTCAATTATTTTCATGAAAGTGGGAACCTGTTTCAATCCAATTGGATTTGACCATTTTCATGAAAGTGGGAACCTGTTTCAATCCAATTGGATTTGACAACCTCGTGGGGAAAAAGTGGATTTATTTGTTTTTTCGCGATCTTTGGCACTTGGATTTTCCTTTTGTTTTTTTTGCACCCAATATTTTCAATTATTTTCATGAAAGTGGAACCCATTTCAATCCAGTTGGATTTGACAACCTCGTGGAGAAAAAGTAGATTTATTTGTTCTTTCTCGATCTTTGGCACTTGGATTTTCCTTTTGTTTGTTTTGCTTCAGCCTTTACTGTAGTTTGCCACTTTTTTCGTGGTACTTGATTCTTCATTTAAAGCACCTTTTCAATTTAATTTATATATGGACATAAGAGTACCGCAATTCTTGTTTTCACTTGTAAAGAAAACTGATAGCCAAGATTTGACATAACTGAGATGGGTGGAAGTGATCAGTCACATCAATGAGCACCCTTGTTGGACGAATTATTCTTGTTTTGTCCACTAGTTGTTGGTGTCAAGTTGGGAACGATGGTGATTTGTTGATCAGAACGAAAAGGAACGACGAGATGAACAATTCCTTGTCTTTTGTCTTATCTTTCCCATGATTACGCTGACGTCCTCTTCCGTCGTCCCCTTCTTTCACTCTACGAGCATAGGAACATGACATGTTTCGTTGAGGCTGTTGGTGTATTTTTGGAATAACCTATCGACTCAACCATTTGCATCAATCCAACCCTAGCAAAGCACAGCCACCGCCTAAATATAGCCTTGGTCGTACAATTGATGCAAATGATCGGGTCGATAAGTTATTTCGTTTTTTTTTTTCTATATAACAATCTCTACATGTATATACAACATAATTAAATTACTGAGAATAAAGGAAAGGAATATTATTCTCACAGCCACGGTTTGAAAGTCATATTCGTTTGTCTTTAGAACTGTGAGAGGCCAAATCATTCTTTGAACTGTACGCTTCTTGACTATTCTCTGTATCGTCGCTCTCCACCTAAGCTAACACTCTGCACGTCTAACTTTGGCAAATGCAGTAGTAACAGTAGTTGTTATATAGACCTGTGCAATTTGAATTCGGAGGAACGGGCCATTAAATTCGGAGGAATGGGCCATTACTTTCGAGCAAGGAATTTCCTTATGTTGTCAAGGTTTTCAAGGTTTACAAATTCATACATATATACAGGTTAGGTTGCTTTAGCCTGTGTAGAGAAAATTTAGGTGAGAGACAGGATAGGTTGTGTAAAGATTTTTTTTTGGGTTAGGCTGATTAGAGAAAATTTAGGTGAGAGACAAGTTAGGTTGTGTAAAGAAAATTTTTTGGGTTAGGCTTTGTAGAAAATTTAGGTGAGAGATAGGTTAGGTTGTGTAAAGAAAAATTTTAGGTAAGAGGTTTGTATGATGACATTTTAATAAACTAATATATATATATTAGAATATATTTTAGTCTTATGGTTCTGTTGGTAAGACTTGTGCACATTCTTTCATAAAAAGAGGAGGTCACAATTCAAGCCTTCAGTCATTTAGGGTTAGGCGTTCTCTCAACCTTATCATCAATGGAGAAGTATTTGGTGGGTTGCATTGTTACTTAATCACATTTGAAAAAAATGTATAGATATATTCATTCCAATTAGTCATAACTAAAATAATTAATTAACGTGTTGTGTAAATATTCTAGGTTTTCAACTTTTCCCAAACATATTTTGAGTCTTATTTTCTTTCCCGTTGGAAATTTAGCACAGCCACAAGTAAAGTGGCCAACCAATGCATTTGACACAACCAACAACTTAATTTTTTCAAGATAGCTAGCCCTTAAACAAATTGCGATTTTACCCAAAAAATTACGGAAGCCGAACAAAACCTACGATAAAATAAAAAAATTTAGAATAAATAGACTACTCCATTAATTAATTGGAATATATGTGTAGTTTTAAGTTATTAATTAAATAAAAATTTTGAGACAAGATGTCAATTCAAAAGCTATTTGATTCTTTTTATTTGTTTGGTTATCATTTTTAAAGAGTAATGGATAATGTGAAAGGGTAAATTTTATTAAAATTTAATACTGACATTGATTTATTTCTCCTATATGGATCTATTATGTGTTGAGAATGATCAAATCTTTAAACATGCAAACTTGTATTGTTTAAATGGATCTATGCTAGCAATACACTCATAATTTCATTGGTGTTATCCATTGATCTAAGTGTTATGATTCAGTGCAAGAAGATGCGGGACCTTTTCGATGCAATCCTAGTTTTCAAAAACATGATCACGTTACCAAAAAATACAATGTGTTTATGCTACATAGCACTTGCTATGATTCAACCCGAGCCTGACATGTAGGATAGGAAACCATATCGCGTACGCGTTATATAACTACAAAACGCGTACGCGATTTGTAGTTCTAAAACGCGTACGCGATTTGAAAAAATAAAATTAATTTATATAGACATGCCCAAAACCCGCAACCTATTCTACCCATCAGGAACGCAAAACCGACAGTGATTTGGAGCATTTTTTAGCGAATTGGGTGCTTGGGATTGTTGGAGGAGATGATTTAGTATGAGGGGAGGAAATTCCACCGATGAATTATCATCTAACCAGGTAATTCAATCACCCAAAGCATTCTTTTTTGTCAATTCTAAACCTAGAATATTGTTTTTTAATAGAATAAAACAACCAAATTTTGTATTATTCAACAAATTGGAAATAACTGAGTCACTAATTAAATTCACATCTCCCTCAACTAAGATGAGTGAATAACTACAATGAATTCATTTTCAAGAACTCAAAAATTCCTAATGCAACCAAAAATTGAAAAATTTAGAACTCCTCCCTTTATACAATGTATCCATCCACTTGAAACCCAAATTGCCAACCCTCCGAGGACATTTCCCCATGATACTAATTGAATAAGTTTCCTCAGAAATGGCCATAACAAGATGAAATGCATGTGCACAAGCATGAATAGAAAAAATGCATAAAAATTTAGTAAATTGGTTTCTAAAAATTTCATCCCAATCATTTGTCCATGAATATAATCAAAATTTCATCACAAGTGTATGTAGTTATACATTGCCTCTTAGTTAAGCACCCTCAACTAAATGCCAAAACACAT
>LPNX010776578.1:679445-701945 GCA_001517045.1 Pseudotsuga menziesii
GTTATAGCACCCACCTCATTTGTGTTTTAATTATACCTTCCTCGGCACTTTTCTCTTGTTCTATGCATAGGACTTACCCTCCATGCCCCTGGCCTTATCGTAATGACAAAAAAAGTTGAAATATACGAACCTTCTCACTGTGATATCGAATTACAAGTCCACATGTCCTAACACCCCCATACAACCCCGGTATTCATTGGGGGACTAGTTCTAATTAATTAAAGGTCATCACCTAAACTAAATAGAACTTGAATTGTGCTTCTTTTATCCTATAAACATAATAAATAAAATTAGAAACATGTGAGACCCTTGGTCTCCCTAATATCCCTTGATCTAGCAAAGACATAAATGACTATACTCAAACAGCCTATGCCCCTGCATCACTAGGTTTATCAACCATTTTCTAAAATAGCAAAAACAATGGGTAATATATTTCTACATGTTGAGTCTCTAAGCTCATCTACAACCAATTGTAGTCCATTCCACAAATTCTCCATTTTTCCATGTAACTTTTGGTTGGTTTCCATGTTTATACAACAATGGAAATCGTGAACACCCATGAACTACCTAGAGTGCGTCGTGAGAGTGTTCCCAACCATGATCGAGTCAATTATATTTAGATGATATGGTGGCAGCCCTGTATCACCCCTTTTCTTGCCTCACATGTCCTAATAGTCCCTTGCCCCTTTCTTTTACATATCCAAGGGACGTAAAGGCCAAAACATGTCAAAATAACACTCCTAAATTCAAAGAAGTTTAAACCCAAGTGTGCATGGAAAATTCACCAATGAGGGTGAATAAGTGCCTTAACTTCTAGAATGAAGTTGAACGAAAATCACTATTTAATTGTTAAATGTTTAATTTTAAGTTTTAAATGTATGAAAGTGAAGGCCATTAAATTGCTTACTTGAGTTTGATTTAATTTACATTTTCAATTTTGAAGAGATGTCATTATATACCATGTATATGTTTCTAATGATTTCCTTATTGATGTTTTTATAGACACAAATGCTGAAATATTGATTGAGCTTGCCCACTTGAGAGGACTCAGTAGTGCTTTTAGTGGTGGTGATAGGATTCGACGTTCACTTGCATCCACTTTGGATGCAATTGTTGAGACTATTATATTGTCAAGCATTATACTATATGATATTACATCATATAGAGAAAGAAAAAGACAAGAGTATGCTGATGGGCTTGGCTACAATGCGATAAAAAAGCTGAAAATTACCAAAGAGCATATATTTTCATTGTTTAGGGACCCTTGCACAAGGGAAATCTCAAATGCAAATAGGCCACATATCTCTATCGAGTGGTGCACATATTAGCCATCTGTTGATAGCTGGATGGATAGATGGTATATGGTTTTTGATATGCCACCACACAACAACAGGGAAATCCTCCTATATTTCCTTCGGAAGATGTATGCAGAGTTCATGTTGGGTAAACACGTAAACTATTTTGATATATTGCAGTTTCAGGGGATCGGTGGGGGGATGCCCCAAAACCGACCCAATGACAGGCTTCGAGACGTTGATCACCCTATCCCTGCACCTCACAGTAAGTTTCTTGGGCTAGATGTCCCACATGTACATCATGTTATTCCACAGACACATGATGCATATTTGAGTTTGGCACGAGCAGTTGTTCGTCATAGCACTATGGTTCAACATATGGGTGAGGAAGGGACATTTGTCCCTGGTGTGGTACATATACCAGGTCGTCACGGTGCAGGACCATCTTCTAGTGCAGTACCCCCATCTAGTGCAAGACCATCTACTAGTGCAACACCATCGACACATTTCCAGTCTACTTTTGAGCCTCGTGAGTGCACATCATGTGGTCGTCCTTGCTATGGTCTTTCGTCAGATGTTTCCTTCAGTGGGTTTTTGAGTGATGTATGTATATGGTTAATTGTAATAAATTCTTCATTTATTTTCCTCTTTGTACACATATGTATAGTTTGAGATAATATATTACTTTTGTGAAATTGTAGTTGATCCTTTATGCTGGTAGTGATGCCGCGGAGTTCCATGTTCCACACTCTACAGAGGGGCATGACATTCTATCCACTGATCCCTTGGTTGGTGGAGAGATTCCTATAGAACCCATTGTCGTATCTCACACCGAGGTAAACATTTTAAAATTTCAGTTTTTTAATACTTGTTAATTTGTTAATTTCCACATACTGTACATGTTACTTCACTAATGCTACTTACGGTCTAATATTTACAATAATTAAACTTGTAGATGCCAGATCCTTCACGGGGGAAAGCAGTGATGGAGGTAGAATCCATGGTCATATCGACTGAGGAAATATCTGTGCATGAAATTCCATGCACTGATCCCTTGGTTAGTGGAGAGATTCATATAGCACCCATTGTCATATCTCACACTGAGGTAAACATTTAAAAAATTTCAGTTTTTTAATACTTGTTAATTTGTTAATTTCCGCACATTGTACATGTTAGTTCACTAATGCTATCTACGGTCTAATATTTACAATTATTAAACTGATAGATGCCAGATCCTTCACGGAGGAAAGTAGTGATGGAGGTAAACATTTTAAACATTTAAAAAATGTCATTTTTTAAATACATGTATGTTTGTTGAATCATGCATGTCTAACTACATGAACTCTTGTTGACTATAGGCACCAACCGAAACACCTGGACCATTTCCTGGAGTTGTATCTCCTCATAGGCCATATGTGAACAAGGGTCATGTGTATATGAGGCCGCTTACTCCTAGCAAGAGTCTAGTTGTCCATGACCATGGAGCTACTGATACCATGGTAATGTATATCCTTCAATGATATTTCTTGGTTAAATTGGAATCTCGTTCATCAAATTTTTTGCTAATGTTTGATTTGCATGTTTACTGCATCAATAGCCAAAGTTTACTATTGAAAACCTTGCAGGGATGGTTGATGCAGCAATCCGTGCTGCATCTACAATGGCAACAAGTTACACAGGGGTACAACTATTTCAACATGATTGTTACATAGTTTATTATTGTTGGTGTATGTTTATTCATGCATGTCTAACTATTTCAACATTTGGTGATTGTAGCCACCAACAACAAGAGTTATTGATGCAGCAGTCAATGTGGTATCTGCAATAATACCAAGCCACACAGAGGTACAACTGTTTGAACATGATCTAGACATAGTGTCTTATTGTTGTCTATTGTTTATTCATGTACATGTCTAACTATTTCAACATTTGGTGATTGTAGCCACCAACAGCAACAGCAGTTCCTGCACCCTCTTGTTCGACCATGGATGTGACCATCCTTGATGTTCAACCAACAACTCCATCTGCTACAGAAGGAACACAATCCCCCTTGTCATAGTCTCTCACTGAGGTGAGATGTCCATTAATGACCAATTGTTTCATGCAATGTCCATTAACATTTTGATAATTGTTGAGTTAATTTAGATATGGTACTTTATTGAGCTAATGTATTAGTACATAATTAGTTGAATTTAACAATTGATATTTAATTTGCAGGATCCAGAGATGCACACTGGTCCTAGAGTTGTGCCTACAGGATCAACCTCGAGAAAGAACAAGAGGAAGCTTGAGTTTTGATGTGTCTTATGGGATATGTACATTTCGATACATGTACATGTGGCTTGGATAGTTTTGAATACATGTACTTTTGGAGACATGCACATTGACATTTGACTTACATGTACATGTGGCTTGGATAGTTTTGGATACATGTACATCTGGTTTGGATAGTCTTGGATAGTTGTGGAGACACATGTACTTCTGGTTACTTTTGGATATATATGTACTTTTGGATACTTTTGGATATATATGTACTTTTGGAGACATGTACATTGACATTTCAGTTATAAATGAATGATACATTTCACTTTGAATTTGTTCTTTGGTTTACACATGTTCTTGTGTCAATCTATTGTATTGATTTGTGTGGATTATCTATTACTTATGAATGCACTAGGTCAAAAGAAAAAATATTTTTAATTAACGGTTTCAATGATCTCACTACATGCACACTAAAGTCAAAGTTCTTGCTCGTGTAATTTAATAAATATAAGTGCATACAATGTATTTCAAGGTTTCAATAAACTCACTACATGCACACCAATTAGATATATCTAATTAAAAATTGTGAGTTTGGATGATTAAATTACAAGTTAAGTCAATGCTCAAGTGTAATTTAATAAAACTAAGTGCAATACATGCTTCACATTTCATTAACGACCAACAACACTATTCAAAAAACCTCATGCACCCAATGACTAATCACTCAACATTAAAGGAACTACAATAGAATCCAAAGACCGAGAACCAACTTCGTGAATCAACATGATTTGAAGCATAAGTCCACCGGATTTGAAAAAGTTGAGTTGGACATTAGATTGATTTTGAATTGAGTTGTGATAGTAAGATAAGATTAGGGTTAGGATTAGGGTTTCCTTGGTATGCTTATGGTTATGGGTCTGTTGCAGCTGTAACTATTTCCCCTTTTTTTTTTAAATTTTGGACCCTCCTTTTAATTTGATCTTGCCTGGATTTGTTTGGGATTGCTGAACTTTGTTGTTCCTCTGCTACAAGTTTGGATATTTTGAGGATGGATTGAGGTTAAGTGTTTAGCATTTTTGGAGGTTGAATGACTATCTTTTGTCTGCTGATGCTTTTGGTTTGAACTTGAAGTTTTGGTTTGTAGATAATTTCCTTTTCGCTATCAAAATTTTATTGAACAATGAATCAGGGCCGTAGTCCTCTACGTAGCCGCCGTTGCATAAGCTAAATTATGAATGTACCGATGGACAATCATGTTTTTCACCGATGTTTTTATCTCCTTTGTTTATTTCTTCAAAACTTTTGACTATCATCGTTTTCTGTTTTATCACTATTGGAGCTTTAGTGCTGTGCGTTGCCATTGTTTCAGATGGCAGATTGCAAGCACCCCGAAGAAATCCCATATATTTGCTGATTCAGTGGGTTTTTTGTTTTAAATGATTTGTTTTCTTTCGATATTGGGATTGTGTTTGACATTTGATCGAAAGCCTAGTCCTTTGCTTTGCCGATTCACGGTTTTCCGAGTTTTTCGTTCGCCGATGGTTTGTTCTAATTTTTTCCGACGTTGTATTTCACCTCGGAACTCTTATGCTATATGGCTACCACTGTTGTGGCGCCTGTATAGCTTTGATTTTCGCCGATGCTTTTGTTTTATTGATCAACCTTTTACTTCATCATGTTTTTTTGTTTTCGCCATTGGAACGGTGTTCATGATTGACCAGAGTACTAATATTTTGTGTTGCCGACATGGTGGCAACATTGAGGCTTTGGTTGTGGAACCCATTGTCTCTCCACTTTTTGTCGTTGCGGTTTTCTAGTAAACTATCTCGCTGATGTTTAGTGGTTATGAGATCCGACCTTTAGCTTTTAGAGTTCCCAACTGCCGATGTTTTTATGTTGACTATGGATCCCTTAGTCGATATGGTTTCCACCGTTGTGGTAGCTGAGTGAACTAACCATACGAAGGATAGTTGTTTCGTTCACCGATGAGGAGTTTGTCAGCCCAATGCTTAGTTTTTCCACCAAAGTCAATTATCTGTCCGATGCTTAGCGTTTTTGCTTCCGACTATCGGTAGGGTTTTCCCGTCATTTTTGTTTTGTTGTTACTCTATTTTATGGGATGGCAGAGTTTTCCCATGGTTGCTGGTCGATTCAAGGTTTTTCTGAGATGAAGAATCTATACTGTCAAGATTGTGGTTTTAGTGGGACAGTAGGCTTAGAGGTTTTTCGAACCCAGCTTGCAGGATTTTATTTTTCTTATCATGCATTAATATTGTTTATAGTTCATTTTACAGAATGCATGTATTAGTGCAGTTTGTGTTACTTCGTTAAACATTAGATGGTCTAAAATCTACTATGTTCATGACAGGGTAACTACTGCAAACAAGATATGTCTAAAAGTCAAAGCAGAAGGGAGGAAGCAAGGAAAGAAGAGGCTGAAGCATAAAGAAGCAAGATGGAAAAAAGACCAACGGATTCGAGTGGCAGCAGAGGCCCAGGCTTGGGAAAGTTTATCACTGATAAAGCTGGTCTCTCGTTATAAAAGTGCTATTAAATTTTAGTGAAATGTAACGTATTGTATAAATCATGAGCACCCACTAAAAGACAAAATTGTGGGATTAAACGGTTGGGGGAATGCAAAGGTCACCCGAGGGGCAACCCAAAGGTTTTGTTGTTTCTCTATAAATATATGAGAGTTAGTTGTAGGGGAGGAATTTTTCCAAAATAGATTTGTGAGAGTATGATGTAAGAAGAACTATTTCCTTTTGCGTAAAGAAATTACAAGTTTCATGTTGGAGAAAGCTTTGTGGAAGGTTTCAAATGTTGTGCTATGGATTTGTTGAATGTGAACTATTTTGTTTTCAGCTATTATCCATTAACTGTGAGATTGTTCTAACTCTTTGAACCTATGTTCTTGTTATAAATGCACTCTAGTTTATTCTATGAAATTTGCACTATGAGTAATCAATGTTGTTCATAAACAATTAGCTATCTGGTTGTTCATAAACCTATAAATGTTCATGCGTTTTGAAATAAGTAAACAATTATCTATGATTTTACTTAATGCATGCATAAAATACAATACTCATTGATGAATAATAATCTTTCTCCCTAGGGATAGGTTAGATAGTTAGTTTTAGTTTTTTCTTGCTGTGTGTGGTTTAGACGCGAGAGAGTTAAGACGAGAGGTAAGAACCTGCGCATCACATTGTGACCGCTCCTCGTATTCTCTATCAATCTGCATTTTTAGATAGGCACTTGCATATCATACCTAAATACAAAAAACTAGAAACATACATGGTAGACCGGGCTGTAACCGGTAAAACCCTTTATTTTTGTTACTTGACCTACGATAGCCGGACCGTAAACTAGATGGATTCCCCATACCAAATAGTAATGGGCTAGTTGGGAACGTTTATTGGGGAGAATCCCTAACTGTTGTTACCTACGATTTTCCAGGCCTCGATAGTTTTTGGCACTAGAAGGAGGGCCGCCAGTGCATGGCTGGCCGAGGAAACTTATTTTCTCGAGATTATTCCACCAGTGATAGTTCTGAAAGCAGTTTGTTTCCCAATCCAATTCCTAAAGAGAAGGGTAAAGAGCATTTGTATTCTGTCAATAACGATGTAGCTAATGATCTGAGAAGACATACTAGGGCATATTTGAAGAAGATTGGAGGATTACCAATTATCCATGTCTTTCCCAGAAGAGAATATAACAACAAAGACGGTCCTATATTGGAAGATGCAGTGTTGGTTGGATATTTTGAAGAACTGGTAGAAACAGCCTTACAGGAAGTTATTCAGCCTTTGAATCAAGTGGGCCCAGATACACCTTATTGTTCACTTGTTCATACCCCTGTTCACTCACCACCTCATTCTCCATTTAGAATCATGGCAAATGTGAATGCAAATAAGCCACCCAACCCACTGAATCCACCACCTGCTTGGAGGGCTAGGTCACCTTTAGACCTGGTACCCCCTTTACATGACTTACCTTAGGCTTTTGAGAAAATGCTGCCCAAGTTTAACCCAAGTGAAAATATTTTGGTAGATGATCATTTGCAAAGCTTTTACTTGGGTATAAAAGGACTAAGGGATGGAGAACATGAAGATGTAGTATACAGATTGTTTCCGCATACCGTGAAAGGAGTAGCAGCCTCATGGTATTTTTCTCTGCCTGCAAACTCAATCATAGATTGGGATACATTTGAAAGAATATTTAGAAGTAAGTATGCAGTCCAAAAAACTCATGCAGCATTAATGAAGGGGTTATGTGCTTTAAAGAAAGAAAGAAAAGAAAAAGTGAATAGTTTCACCCAAAGGTTTGCTACTTATCTTAAGATTTTTTCTGCAACTGAGAAACCATCTGATAAGGTTTTGATCGAATACTATACTTCAGCTTTGGGGCCTGACTTGGCCATGTTTTCCAAGATGCAATTCAAACCTACGTTGTCAGAAACTTATGAAGAAGCCGAGAGAGTAGAAGCAGAAAAAGAGAGCATAGAAGATTATCCTGAGCAGTTGGGAGAAAAAACTTTTGGTAAGAAAGCCTTATTACTATCTAAGCCTAAGGAGGAGCAGTCACATGAATTTGAAGGAATGTTGAAAATGATGCAGAAACTATCTAATAGAATAATAGATTTGGAAAAGGAAAAATATGCTCATAAATCTTATAAGCCTTACTATAAAATGAGAAAGGACAACAATCAATCTAAGCCTCCTCCACATAGTCCTGCATCAATGAATTTAACAGAGGTAGGGATGGATAATTTTTGCACCTTTCATCAACAGCCTCATTCTGAAAAAAATTTCCCTCAATAGATCAATTCGATGACATTAGTAATGAATCAGCTATTGGACTCTAAACTAACAGAAGTTGATGATAAGGAAGAAAAGGGAAATAAATCCATAGAAAAACAAGAGGACGATGCTTTGGTTTTATGGGACCGTGTCTCACTTTTTGATACAGAAGCCGAAGGTACTTTGAAGCATGAGGAGATATCATAAACAAATGTGACAACAAGGAGCCAAGGTTTGTTAAGAAAAGACAATTCAGTACTCCTGAAAATCAAGAGACTTCAAAAAAATGTAAATAAAATTCAGAAGAGCACCACAGCTGATAAAATACCTGAATTCACCATTACGATTCAAAATCCAAAGCAAATCAAAATGTCTGTTAAGCCCATGGAAGAGAAGACTGATGATGTAAAAAAGAATATCAAAGAACATAATATGGAGTATGATATTGTAGAAGATATTAAGAGGTCTAAGGCAAATATCTCATTGTTCGAAATGTGTAATGTGCCTTAGCAGAAAGAAATACTGTTAAAAGCACTTGAAATACCAGAAGAAAAGCTTCCCACTAACAATCAACCTAAAGAAGAAGAAATTGGTGAAGCGAGTGTGGGAGGTAAGTCTAAATACAAAACCCCACCATGTGTATTAACTTTTGAAATTTTCAATCATAACGTACACAACGTTTTAGTAGAATTAGGGGCACCAGTCAATGTTATGCCGCTTTCGGTTTGCAAAAATATAAATGGACAGCCTAAACCATCTACCTGGATGGTTATTCAGTTAGACAGAACAAATCTGAAGGTAATTGGGGAAATGGAGGATGTTCTGATTCGATTATCTTCAAATGAAAAGGTATGTCAGTTCGTCGATATTGTAGTAGCAGACATACCTAAGGCATATGGACTTGTTTTGAGCCGGGATTGGTTAGCAAAGCTAAATGGATATTTTGCATCAGATTGGTCACATATGTGGTTTCCTTATAAGGGAATTCCCAATCAAATAAAAGTATTAAGAGAGCCCCATATGAAGCACAATGTTACTTAGTTGGAGGGTAAGAATGAACCAGTGAATTCCTTGTTGGGAAATTACTTTATTGAGCTCGAACTAGGAAATTACCAGGTGAAAGAATCCAACAGTACACCAGACACATATCCCAATCTGCTTCGATTTTCACAGGCTGATGAATTTGACTGTAAAATAGTAGACTTAGTTTCAGATGTAGTTGTTGATTCAAGTACAGTAGAAGTAGATAGTTTTTGGACACGTTTTTTTTATGGATCTAAAACTTTGGAAGGATTAGGAGTTGGCTGTGTCCTGATTGATCCAAATAAAAATAAACATTTTCTTTCATGTAGATTAGAGTTTGAATGTACCAATAACACAGTTGAATATGAAGCATTAGTTCAGGGACTAAGAAAAGCAATTGAATTAAAAGTAGAAAATATGAAAGTCTATGGGGATTCTGAAATAATTGTAAAGCAAATTCAAAAATAGATACATTGCATCTCACCTTATTTAAAAGCTTATTAGAATGAAGTGTGGGATTTGCTGACAAATTTTTATGCATTTAATATTGTATCCATTCCTAGACTTAAGAATGCAGCAGCTGACTTGTTAGCTACCTCAGTTGCAAGGCTTTTACCTTCAAATAAAAAGTGTTCTATTGAATTACTTTTCAGGACTTCGGTTCTAGACATGATTACTAACCTACGAGTTTTTGATGATGATCAACAAATATTCGAATGTTTGATGAATGATGAAACTTTGAAAGGGGAAATTATTGATGACGAAGAACACCAAGCTTTGTTAAATCTCGATAAATTCATTCCTAAAGGGGTCAGGACCTTAGAGAGGAGGTTTGATTTAGACAGCAAATTCAGAAGACCAGCAAATGTCAAGTTTCATAGCTCGTCTTTGCAATTCGAGCTGATAAATTTGGGAACTAAAGTTAAACCCAAATATGTAAATTTGGGAAAGTGTTGTTCCCTGGGTGAAAGAAATAAGTTCATTAGTTTGTTCAAATAGTACAAAGATGTATTTTCTTGGACATATGAAGAGTTTAAAACATATGACACCAAGATTATACAGCATGTCATCCCTATTAGATCTGGAGTCAAGCCTTATCAATAGTCATTGAGAAAAATGCATCCAAAAATGGAGCCATTAATTCAGAATGAAGTGAAGAAATTATTGGATGCTAAAATTATATTCAAAGTCAGACACTCGGAATGGGTGTCGAATCTGGTACCAGTAAGGAAGAAATCTAGAGAAATTAGGCTATGTGTGGATTTCAGAAACCTAAATCGCGCTTTCGGATAAAGACAACTACCCAGTCCCACCCATGGAACAGATATTGCAGATGGTTTCAGGTTCTGAGTTGTTTTCATTATTAGATGGATTCTCTAGTTATAATTAAGTGTTAGTAGCCAAGGAAGACAGACTTAAAACTCATTCGGAACAAAATGGGGAACTTTTGCTTACAGAAGGATGCCCTTTGGACTTATCAACGCTGGAGCTACTTTTCAGAGGGCTATGGATATAGCTTTCTGTGGTCTAATTGGCCATAGTGTTGTAGTATATCTTGACAATGTCATGATATTTTCAAAGAAGAGAGAAGAACACGCATTCCATCTAAAACAAATTTTTGAGCGTTGTTGAAAATATGGCATCTCACTGAATCCAAGGAAATGTGTGTTTGTGGTTATATAAGGAAAACTACTGGGTCACGTGGTTTCTAAAAAGGGGATCTCCATAGACCCAGAAAGGATCAAAGCTATCAAACATATCCCTTTACCCCATAACAAAAATGGTATGCAATCATTCATGGGGACAATAAATTTTGTGCGAACGTTTGTGCCAAATTTCGCTCAAATTGTTAAACCTTTGTAGCAAATAGTGAAACAAAGTGTACAATTTGAGTGGACCGATGTAGATAAGAATGCATTCAGTAAAATAAAGACATCTATTGCTCATGCACCCTCTCTCAAAATTCCAAATTTTGAGAAGGATTTTATTTTGTACACTTTCACATTTGACGATTCATTAGCAGCTATGCTTACTCAGAAGGAAGATGGGGGAGATGAGTACCCCATATCATTTATGAGCATTGGTCTACAGGGGGTGAATTGAATTACCCAACTATGGATAAACAAGCTTATGCAGTCTTCAAAGCAATAAAACAATTTAGGCTGTACATACTTAAGAATCAGATGAAGGTAATAGTTCCAGACCCAGCTGTAAGGTCTCTTTTCGTACAAAAGGAATTAGGAGAAAGAAGAGGCAAATGGGTAACAACTTTACAAGAATATGACCTCGAATTCAAACCAGCATTCATAGTTAAAGGGCAAGGACTGTGCAAACTAATGGTTGAAGGTAACAACAATGAAGAAAACAATTGGGAGAATGAAGCTGAGTTACATATGATGGATGTATGTCCTCTTTTCACAGCTCCAGATTCCTGGTACCGAGACCTCATTCATTACCTTCAGGAAGGATTGTTTCCAGCACATTGGAATTCCAAATAGAAAAGAGCATTGCGCCTTAAATCAGCTGCATATCAGATCATTGATGGAATTTTATTTAGGAAGAATTATGATGGAGTCCTTCTCAGATGCTTAGAGAAAGAAGATGCAAAAAAGGTCATAATAGAGTTACATGATGGACCTGCTTGAGGTCATTTTTCTAGAGATAGGATAGCCCATAATATTGTTAGAGCTAGATACTGTTGGCCCACACTGTTTAAGGATGTGCACACCTATGCCAAAAAGTGTGATATCTGCCAAAGGTGTGGAGGAAGACAAGCCAAAGAAGAAGGACCATTGAAGCCTGTGATAATAACAGAACCATTTGAGCAATGGGGGATTAATGTCATTGGAGAGATAAAACCAAATTCTTTCTTGCAACACAAATATATTTTGACAGCAACTGACTACTTCACTAGATGGGTCGAGGCAATTCTATTACATAAAGTGAATGAAGATGTGGTCATGGATTTCTTGCAAGATCATATTATAACCAGGTTTGGGCTTCCAATTTCCCTGTTTTTTTATAATGCTACTTATTTTTTTTCTATTATATTAACTGCTTTTTCTCATGAAAAAGGAATTAAGCTGCACTATTCTGCAAACTACTACCCATAAGGGAATGGCTTGGTAGAATCCATAAACAAGAATCTGATTAGGATCTTAAAAAAGTTTGTGATAGAAAACCAGATAAGTTGGCATTTAGCATTACTGAATTCTCTTTGGGATGATAGGGTCACACCCAAGAATTCCTTAGGTGTGTCACCGTATACCCTTGTTTATGGAAAATAAGCTATCCTTCCTCCTAACATTATGCTACCATCTTGCATAATAGCCCAAGAGTCTAGAGGAACAGATAACGAAATCCTGCAAATTAGAATCTATAATATTTTGAAGGCAGAAGATTCTAGATCCAGTGCCAAAGAACATTTTAAGCATCAATAAGAAGTAGTGAAATGGTGGTTTGAGAAACATAAAGCTGGAAAAAAGGAATTTGAAGTGGGAGACCTAGTTCTTAAGTGGGATCACCCGCGTGATGAAAAGGGGAAACACATGAAGTTTGAACAGTTATGGGTAGGCCCCTTTCAGATTGCAGCAAAATTTGGCCCCTCAACCTACAGATTGTAAGATTTACAGGGGTGGGAAGAGAACTTACCAGTTAATGGTTTAGTTCTCAAACCTTATTTTTCCTGATTTTTTATTTTTGTTTTGTACATAAATAAATTGTTTTGGTTGTTTATTTTGGATTTACTTTATTTCTGTTTGTTCTAGTTTAGATTTTGATGGATTTCAATAAAAAGAGGCAAACTTTTGGTTGCATGGAGAGCATCAGAATTATGGATTAACTAAAATCCTTGATTATAAGACTGTGTACTATTGTTTTATCTAAAAGAATTTCTTCTAGTTAGCAGTTTTCCTAAATGTCTATGAACACATTGAAGTCCTACTTAATCCTTGTAAAATAACTCAGGATCAAAAGGTCTGGAATACTATTTCGAGGCTCCATCCATCTCACATTTAAATAAATGTCCTAAAGAGTGACAACAAAAGACCCATGGAAAGGAAGCAAGGTAAACAATATATTATATATAAATGATCCCATGCCAAGAATTGAAAGCCAAAAGGAAAATAAGAGTCAAGAATCTCCTGAGAAAGCAATATGTATCAAAACAAAGTACTAAACCAAATGAGTACAAAATTGCCAAATTTTTTCCTCCGTCCGTGAGCTGAAAATTCAATACATCTCTCACACAAAAGGACACTATGGATAGAGGAGCCTAAATATAAAAATTTAGAAAGAAAGGCATGCAGGAGGACTCAAAAGAAAGGAAAAAATTCCAAAAGCACAAAAAGTGAAAAATGGCATGGAAATGAGGAACAAATGAATATTTTTGTTTACCATATGTTACAATTCTGTGGTGTCCAAGCTGGAAGCTACCCGAAGACAGAGGTAAAAATGAAAATCATATTCCTGGCCTCAAAAGAGTTATCTTGACTTTGAAATCTTGGTTTCCATTTTCCTAAATTGGACTATCATCAATGACTAAAAGTGCATACATTTTCCATTTGGGAAATCCAGACATCTAGAAGAATTCAACATGTTGGTTTTATTGTCAAACAATATGTTACTTCAGGAAGAAGTTGCCCAGATATCTAGGTTCACTAGGTAGTCACGAATTGTTGCAGCTGCAACTATTTCCCAATTTTTTTTAAAATTTAGGACCCTCCTTTTAATTTTATCTTGCGTGGATTTGTTTGGGATTGCTGAACTTTGTTGTTCCTCTGCTACAAGTTTGGATCTTTTGAGGATGGATTGAGGTTAAGTGTTTAGCATTTTCGAAAGTTGAATGACTATCTTTTGTCTGCTGATGCTTTTGGTTTGAACTTGAAGTTTTGGTTTGTAGATAATTTCCTTTTCGTTGTCGGAAGTTTATTTAACAATGAATTAGGGCCGTAGTCCTCTACACAGCTGCCATTGCTGAAGCTAAATTACGAATGTCCTGATGGACAGTCATGTTTTTCGCCGATGTTTTTATCTCCTTTGTTTATTTCTTCAAAACTTTTGACTATCGACGTTTTCTGTTTTATCACTATCGGAGCTTTAGTCCTGTGCGTTTCCGTTGTTTCGGAATGTAGATTGCAAGCACCCCGAAGAAAGCCCATATATTTTCCGATTCCGTGGGTTTTTTGTTTTAAATGATTTGCTTTCCTTAGCTATCCGGATTGTGTTTGACATTTGATCGAAAGCCTAGTCCTTTGCTTCGTTGATTCACGGTCTTCCGAGTTTTTCGTTCGCCGATGGTTTGTTCTAATTTTTCGTCGACGTTGTATTTTGCTGCGGAACCCTTAGGCTATATGGCTCCCACCGTTGTGGCACCTGTATAACTCTGATTTTCGCCGATGCTTTTCTTTTATTGATCAAACTTTTACTTCGCGATGTTTTTTTTGTTTTCGCCATCGAAATGGTGTTGATGATTGATTGGAGTACTAATCTTTTGTGTTGCCGACATGGTGGCAACATTGATCCTTTGGTTGCGGAACCCATTGTCTCTCCACCTTCCACCATTGCATTTTTCTAGTAAACTATCTCGCCGATGCTTAGTGGTTATGAGCTCCGACCTTTAGCTTTTAGAGCTTCCAACCACCGATGTTTTTATGTTGACTACGGAGCCCTTAGTCTATATGGTTTCCATCGTTGTGGCAACTGAGTGAAATAACCATCTAACGGATAGTTGTTCTGTTGGCCAATGAGGAGTTTGTCAGCCTGATGCTTATTTTTTCCACCGCAGTCAATTATCTGCCCGATGATTAGAGTTTTTTCTTCCGACTGTCGGTAGGGTTTTCCCGCCATTTTTGTTGTGCTGTTACTCTATTTTATGGGATGGCGGAGTTTTCCCATGGCTGTTGGTCGGGTCAAGGTTTTTCTGAGATGAAGAATCTGTACTGTTGAGATTGTGGTTCTAGTGGGACAGTGGGCTTAGAGATTTTTTGAACCCAACTTGCAGGATTTTATTTGCCTTATCATGCATTAATATTGTTTATAGTTCATTTTATAGAATGCATGTATTAGTGCAGTTTGTGTTACTTTGTTAAACGTTAGATGCTCTAAAATATGCTATGTTCATGACAGGGTAACTACTGCAAACAATATATGTCTAAAAGTCAAAGCAGAAGGGAAGCAGCAAGGAAAGAAGAGGCTGAAGAATAAAGAAGCAAGATGGAAAAAGGACTAGCGGATTTGATAGCAGCAGAGGCCCAGGCTTGGGAAAGTTTATCACTGATCAAGCTGGTCTCTCATTATAAAAGTGCTATTAACTTTTAGTGAAATGTAACGTATTGTATAAATCATGAGCACCCACTAAAAGACAAAATTGTGGGATTAAACGGTTGGGGGAACCCAAAGGTCACCCGAGGGGCAACCCAAAGGTTTTGGTGTTTCTGTATAAATATAGGAGAGTTAGTTGTAGGGGAGGACTTTTTCCCAAATAGATTTGTGAGAGTATGATGTAAGAATAACTATTTCCTTTTGCATAAAGAAATTACAAGTTTCCTGTTGGAGAAAGCTTTGTGGAAGGTTTCAAATGTTGTGCTATGGATTTGTTGAATGTGAACTATTTCGTTTTCAGCTGTTATCCATTAAGTGTGAGATCGTTCTAACTCTTCGAACCTATGTTATTGTTATGAATGCGCTCTAATTTTTTCTATGAAATTTCCGCTATGAGTAATGAATTTTGTTCATAAACAATTAGCTATCTGGTTGTTCATATACCTATAAATGTTCATGCGTTTTGAAATAAGTAACAGCTATCTGTGATTTTTCTTAATGCATGCATAAAATACATTACTCATTGATGAATAATAATGTTGCTCCCTAGGGATAGGTTAGATAGTTAGTTTTAGTTTTTTCTTGCTGTGTGTGGTTTAGATGCGAGAGAGTTAAGTTGAGAGGCAACAACCTACGCATCACATTGTGACCGCTCCTCGTATTCTCTATCAATCTACATTTTTAGATAGGCACTTGCATATCATACTTAAATACAAAAAACTAAAAACATACACGGTGGATCAGGCCGTAACCAGTAAAACCCTTTATTTTTGTTACTTAACATATGGTAGCCAAACCGTAAATCGGACAGATTCCCATACCAAACAGTAATGGGCTAGTTGGGAACATTTACTGGGGAGAATCCCTAACTATTGTTACCTATGATTTTGCAGGCCTCAACAGGGTCATGCATGTTAAACAATAAACCCTAGTTAGGGCTAGGGTTTTCCAACTTTGGCCTTCGTTTCCATGAAATGCATTGTCCAAGTTTGGCCCTCATTGGCGTGACTGCATTGTCCTCTACTAAGTGAAACCTAGTTTTAGAAATCACCGTATATGGTGGTCACTGGGCAATGGACAGGTGGGGGAGGCCCCCTAGCTAAAATCCCATTTCACGAATCCAACACAATCAACGGTTCATCGATAGGAGGCCCGAGCATCGATGTATAGAGAGTTGCAGGCCACCTCCAAATACCATTCAGGGACACCTGGTAGACTTGTGCTCGATGCACAAAAAACCTCACAAAGCCGCAATTTTGAATCCTATCAACTCCTTCTAGCATGTTTGGGCATGGGAAATATGGCAACGCCAACCACATCCCCACCATCCATGGATTTCCAAGTTTGGCCCTCGTTGTCATGAGTGCATTGTCCCCTACTGAGCGAAACCCTAGTTTTAGAAACCACCATATACGGAAGTCACCGAGAAATGGACAGGTAGGGGAGGCCCCTTGTTAGCTAAAATCCCAAGTCGCAAATCCAATGGAATCAACGGTTCATCAATCGGAGGCCCGAGCATCGATCTATGGCGAGTTGTAGGTCACCTCCACATAGTGTTCAGGGACACCTGGTGGACTTGTTTCTAGTGTGCAAAAAAACTCACAGAGCTACAATTTTGAATTCTGTCAACTCCTGCTAGTGTGTTTGGGCATGGGAAATATGGCACCACCAACCGCATCCCCACTGTCTGTGGCTTTCCCACTTTGGCCCTCGCTAGCATGATTGCATTGTCCCTTACTGAGCGAAACCCTAGTTTCAAAAACCACCGTATACAGAGGTCACCGAGAAATAAACAGGAGGCAGAGGCCCCCCCTAGCTAAAATCCCATGTCACGAATCCAATGGAACTGATAGTTTTTTTATTGGAGGACCGAGAATCAATCTATGGTGAGTTGCAGGTCACCTCTAGATACCGTTCAGGGACACCTGGTGGACTTGTGCTTGGTGCGCAAAAATCCTCACGAAGCCACAATTTTGAATTCTGTCAACTCCTGCTAGCATGTTTGGGCATGGAAAACATGGAAATGCTAACTACATCCCCACC
This sequence comes from Pseudotsuga menziesii, assembly GCA_001517045.1. Taxonomy (NCBI): domain Eukaryota; kingdom Viridiplantae; phylum Streptophyta; class Pinopsida; order Pinales; family Pinaceae; genus Pseudotsuga; species Pseudotsuga menziesii. The sequence goes on from LPNX010776578.1 coordinate 697,192, forward strand.
ATCTGTGGCTTTCCAACTTTGGCCCTCATTGACGTGACTGCATTGTCCCCTACTGAGTGAAACCCTAGTTTCAAAAACCACCGTATATGGAAGTCATTAGGAAATGGACAGGAGGGAGAGGCCTCCCCCTAGCTAAAATCCCATGTCATGAATCCAACAAAATTGACGGTTCGTCGATTGGAGAGCCGAGCATCGATCTATGGTGAGTTGTAGGTCACCTCCACATACCATTGAGGGACACCTGGTGGACTTGTGCCTGGTGCCCAAAAAACCTCACGGAGCCGCAATTTTGAATTTTATCAACTCCTGCTAGCGTGTTTGGGCATCAGAAATATGGCAATGCCAACCACATCCCCACCATCTATGTCTTTCCAACTTTGGCCCTCATTGGCGTGACTGCATTGTCCCCTACTGAATGAAACCCTAGTTTCAGAAACCACCATAGATGGAGGTCATCGAGCAATGGACACGCGGGTATAAGAGGTGAGTTGTCAAGAAGGAAATTATACAATCCTTAAAACATAATTTTATCATTGTGACATCTTGTTTCCATCATCCTAGTTGTATATATCGACTGCAAACATTGACAATATTACCTACTTGAAAAATTAGGGTTTTAGTCCTGTAAGAGAGCCTACAAAGAACTTTGATAGGTATGACCTAAAGAGGTACATGTATGTATTCTAATGTTATGTATATCATGTGAATGAGATCTTGAAATGTTCATATGATTGATATATAGGGTTTATTGATCATATGTAAAATTTGGCATGTTCATTAACTTGACATACAAGAGAACTTTTGGCATATTTATAAACAACATTATGGAAAATTTCGCATATCAAGAACAAAAAATTAACATATTCATAAGAAACATACATCAGAAAATTAAAATTATGATACATACCTCATCATGATAGATCCCACCTATTATCATACAACCAAGTCCTCTGGATCATCTCTTATAATTATGGTAAGAAGCAGCATACCTTAGATCAATTTTGGCTAGTCATTGTTCGTACCTGGAGGTTTGTACCAATGATTAAGTTGGTAAAGTGATACACACTTGCACCTGGTTTGTAATCCCTGTAAACATATCCACCCTTCTTTATTCCATTGTTGTCATGTGTAAGGTATTCACCTTTAAAAACCATAGACCCGATGGGGAAGTGGTTGTTTTCATGATCAGCAAGGGACATAATGAGGGTTTTCTTTCCCTCTATACAACATGCCAACCAGTAATCACAACCCCATTCACTATCTTTTGAGGCAAACACTGTGTATATGTGTCCTGAATAGTATGATTGTAGGTATATGATCAAATATTTTTCATGTGATACAAGGCCATTAATGTGAGTTTCAAGACTACGTAAATAAACAAAAAAATGTTAAGGAAATGCATCATACCAGGTTGTACAAGGTCTGAGACATGATCAAAATCTATAGAAATAGACGCTTGGTCTTATTCCAATGAAGTTAACTGAACAATTGACCGCTAATAAAGTGGAAGTGATATGCGATCCCATCCACCAACCTAATCCAATGAGTCACACACATCCCAGTCACCATCACAACAAGGCGAGCAAAAACAAACAAGTTTTCTGGTCCAAATTTCAAATACTGGGTTATCAGAGCTTTGAACCAAATGAAAACCATGATTCCCAGGAATAGTCTTGCATTCCCATGCATGTGAACGATCTATGTCTACCACCTCCCAAAAAAATATCTCCACATGTCTCTTTCTTGTGGACTCTACTCGCATAGCTGATTCCTCTCCCATTACTGACGTGCACCACCTAACTATAGATTGAGCATTTTGAATAGTATATATTGTAGATAACTTCAATTCCTCTCTTCGTAGGGATTTTTTGACACATGCTCCGGATCCATCATGCTCTCCTTTACCATGCCCAGTCTCAAAATAGTTCCACATATGTGGACCTTTGTAGTTTTTATGCAATGAACACAACCATTGAAATATGCCTCCATTTTTTAAATGACCAGCACATCCATCAGACCAAATCCAGGGTCGATCCATCTGTATGTTCCTGCCCTTCGAATGATCATAGAACATGAGGAAGCAATGACGTACATAGTGGAAGTCATGGTACCTATCATCACTTATGTAGAAGTGATATTCCTTTAGAATTTCTCTTTGCTCTTCACTGCTATTAGGGGCATGCCTATATGTGATATACACCATCAAGGAAACCTACTCAAAGTGATAATACTGACTTTGGATCTCATTTTGAGGTTGCAGAGTGTAGTTCTCTGCAAAACCAACAACTGAAAGTATAGTACCAAGGGGAAATGTATCTCTGCATCTTCTAAACTTCTCATCCTGCCATCGTGCCAAGTGGACATGCTGAACATATTGATGTGTCTTTTCAATAAATTCCTTGACGAAGACACTAAATTGTACCTGTTGACACAAAATGATCTCAATATCGGGTTTTTTTTTTAAAGTAAGGAATGAAATGCAATCGTTCAAACATAAATTTATAGATAAATGCATGTACTTGAGATGTCACCAATTGTATTTTTTTGCTTTCTTTCCCTGGGACTATTTCATAGCTGATATATTTGAAACTTTTCATGTCTGTAACCATATTCCCAAATTCATTGTCTGCACTCTCGTGCATACATTGGCTCAATAATGCCATTCCAGCACAGTTGGAGCAAGTTCCATCCAAACAGGATTTTGCATAGTATGTTTGCCCCTCAGGCCTATTTCATATGATACTATGAATGAATTCTCTTGATGAGGTGAATGGTATTGTCAAGGAGCAATCTTGCACATGGTTAGTATGCAACACACGACGAATGTACAAAAATGTTTCATAGTAATATTCATATTCTACATGGTATCTACAACAACAAGTGTTACGAAGAGTATTTATTCTAACATACCAGGGCTTACATTTCTCAAAAGATCTGTTCCCAAATTCAATTGTCTATGTTCATTCCTAAATTTATTGTATAGTTCTGTCTATGTTATATCAAGAAGATGCTTAATATGTGGTTCATGGTCCTTTGAAGCCCTTCTCATTTTTAGGACATCATTCCAGTTTGAAGAAGGCCCTGTGTGATCATGCCAAAATCTCTGCACTAGTCCCTTTACTGCATCAACTAGCTTCATGTAACGACGTGGAAACCAACCAATAAAGGCCCAAAAATCTGTCTGGGAAGTTGTGTCAAGATGTTCTCTTCTAATAGAATACCTAGGGAGGGTTTTTACATTCAAATTAACTTGTTTAGATGTAGGCTTGAGAAAATGAAGGACCCTGGTGTTCTTATTTACAATTGCTTCTGACAACACATGACAAGCCACATTGCGGTCCTTTGACCGTGTGTTCTTACCAATTTTACCAAAGGCATCTACTAAGCTTTTAACTATATGAGAACTTGGTCTACAAGTATTTATCATTTGTATCCCTAATGATTTCCTAACAATATTCATGCCCCTAGATTTTAACAATGATAAAAATAATTTACATTTATCTCCATCACATTTAGAAACAAAATATTTATTTAGTATCTATTGAGTTTGATAAGCAATACTATGTTTAGATAGCGTACCTTCAATGGAATTGAGGAGTCCTTCATCAACTTGTATATGCTTCGGAGTTCTTCGATGTGTGCTTTGTAATGGAGGTAAGGGGGTTGGATTTCTATCATCTAGCGCATCAACAATACGCTCTAGCATTTCAGTAGCAACTTGTTGTCCTTCATTCTCTTCCTAGTAGTTGGATGGTGGAAGTCCAACATCCTAATCGATGGTCTAGAAAATATTTTCTTCTTCAACAGTAGGCTCCATGTCCAATGCCTCTTCAACAGTACACTCCATGTCCAACGCCTCTTCATGAGCTTCATCTTGAGATGGTAACTTATCACTTTGACTTGATGTGGGATTTGAAACATCCCCTAATGAGCACCTACGTTTTGCTTATTGAATACTTCCATGGGGTGCTTGTTCAACAACTATTGTGGAAATTGAAGGTCCCTCTAGTGAATGCTTCCTTTTTTCTTGTGCTGGATTAATAGGATGAAGCTCCGTATCCTTTATAATTGGATTTGGATTAGTTTCCAAAGAAATCCTCTAATTCATCTTGTCTATTATTTTCTTTTCTTTCTCTTCTTCGATGACTTCTTGAGGTCTCTTCTTCCTTGCTGATTTTGTTCCTCGGTTTCGTACATTCCCCATCACCACAATGATCAATTCAATATAGTTTGTTTTTGTTGCTCCTCAATTACAAGCTTTCAAACCTTTAACTTGTTTTATAACTATTGATCCTTCAAGGTGCTTCAATCATCCTTCTCAATTGTTCATATTTCCCATCAAAACAATGATGAATGGGAAAATTTACCTTTGGTTCTCTTGAATAATAAGGAAATGAAAGTAAAATCATAAATTGTTCCTCAAGCTGATTCTCTTGTACAATTGTGTATATCCACCATCACCATGAAATGACATTGAAGCTTGATATCTTATCATGTGTGCTCCTCAACCATGAAAGATGTCCTCAATGTTGCACCTGCATAACAAAAAGAATGATGGAGAATGTGTATTGTGAGTATTTCCACAAGTGGGCTCGTGCTCTTGAAAAAAAACGCGTGGTAATCGGATTTTCGTAAAAACAGAGTGAAGTTGCTCTTGGACAAAAACAATCCACTGTTTTTACCGTCCTAAAACGCACATGCGTTATATATAGTAAAAACGTGTGCGCGATTTGTATAAGTAAAACGCGCACGCG
>LPNX010776578.1:706945-722897 GCA_001517045.1 Pseudotsuga menziesii
CATTAATACCTTCAAAGGATGCACCCACAAAAGACGTACCGTTTTCAAGGAATGATCACGTAGATAATTATAAAAATAAATAAAAATTACTAATTTTATTTTTGAAAAATAGTGTTGCACTAGTGCTATATGTTCTCTACATGCCTGCAAAGTTTTGTATCCCGAAAGCATCATTTAGGACATCAAAGGTCGCACCCACAAAAACATATACCTTGCGATTTTCCTAAAAAAAAAGTGATTGTTAGAAAAAATGAAATTTGACATAGTTATAAAAAAATTTCAATACATAAGCCTTATATATTTGGAAACGTGATTCAATTTCCTACATTTAATCTCTTTTACTCAAAGAAATATATTTTGTGTAAGTATCTCAAAAAAAGCAATTAAGTTGAGGGATTGCTGATTTTTCAGTTTTCTATTGCATCTAACGTGCCAAAAGTGACCCTCATTAGCTTTCACTGTCCCTTATCCTTGAAATATTTATTGTCGGGAGTATTTATCCCACGAACACCCATATTTGTCTGTAATGTCCCCAAAATTTAAAAAAAAAAAAAATTTGTAGGCTAGTTAATTACTACCTAATCTGGACATTAATTCATCTTCTGCAGAATATGTCGGTCATTGTTTTCTAATTCGAAGTGTCGTAATCTATCCTTACCATTTCTATGTTTTTTCCTTATGTAGTTACAGATGCAATTATGATTGTGTTTATTTTACTTGAGTTGGTTTAAATTGTTACTCTTCTATTTGATTATGATTTATCATGCATGTCTGTATACTTGTTTAGTTATATCTTACTTCCTGGTTATAAGTTTTATTTGAATTGTTTTTGGAAAGTCTTGACTTATCTTTAATTGTCAGGGGTTGGAGTGGTGGGATTTGTATCCCTTATGGGACCACTTGGAGAGGAAAATGGTCCTACCTGCTACTATGAGGTTTACTTAGTTCATGTTAAACTAATGCAAACATCTTTTTCTTTGTGTAGGTTCATTTAAATGGAGTATAGCATGTGTAATAAATTGTTGGATATACTCTGTGCATTCAGTGTAGTTTATAATTGGTTTAAGTAGAGACTTTGTAAGGATTTATAGCGTTGGTGTTTTTACAAATCCTATCCTACAGGATTTGATTCCTATCATGTTTTGATATATATTTTGTTTTATAAAATAAAACGTGATCCCACAAGATTCGATTCTGGGATGTTGAATTGTGTGGATTTGGGTTTCAATACCGCATGTGTGTGTTTAATTTTGGGAAGATATGCCAATAGGATTCGATCCTGAATATTTTAAATGGATATGTTTGTTCATCAGTTGGTTTGTATTATGTATAGGTAGATTCTTATCGGGGTAGTAGATAGAAGAAATATATGATATAATGGGTAGGCCTACGACCGAACCTTAACAAGTCTCGATGGTTGGCATGCTATGTTATTTTGTAGTTTAAATGTGCTAACCCTATTTATCTTGTTTATGTTATAATGTCTTAAGTTTCAGCAATATTTTTTAATTTATATTTTGATGCATAGAATTTATGTTATGGTTATATGTAGTAGTTTGATGGTTGTAAAATTAACAGCCTGCTGGAAATATGAATCTTCAAGCAAAGAAAGAAAAATTAGAGCACGAGTTTAATTAGTTAATATTTATGTTTTACTTGTGCATATAAGTTTGACAAGAACAAGAAATATAACTAACCTAAATACTCTAGATTTGGGTGGAAATAATACATCATTAGAGAAGCATGGATTTTGAAATAATAAATCTAGAAGAGAAATGCAGAGATAATAAAGATCAAATAATTTCCTGTGGTTTTGAAAATTGATAAAATCATATATGTGTAATGTCCCAAAAATTTCAAAATAATTTTTATGTTTATTAGGCTAGTTAATTACTACCTGAACTGGACATTAACTGATCTTCTGCGGAATAAGTTGATCCCTTTTTTTCTACACCGAAGTGTCATAATATATTCTTACCATTTCTAGATGTTTTCCTGATATGGTTACTGATATAATTCTATTTTGTGTTTATGTTACTTGATCTGATTAGATGATTACACTGTTCATTGGTTATTTCTTATTGTGCATGTGGGTGTGTTTGTTCAATTATATCTTACTTCATGGTTATAAGAATTGTTCATTGTTTATGGAAGAATCCTAACTTAACTTGTAATTGTCAAGGGGTTAAGTGGTGGGACTTGTATCCCTTATAGGACCACTTGGAGAGGTAACTAGTTTTAATTGATGTTACAGGGTTTACTTAGTTCATGTTGAACTAATGAAACTCCTCTTTATTTTTGTGCAGGTTTGTTAAATGGTGAAAACTTGCTACAATTGTTTAACTTGGAATTCTACCTATGCTATTCTACACCATTTCTTTTCAAAGACTAAAAAGGACCAAAGTCCTATCTTAGAGAATCTTACCGCTACTGTTAGCATATTATTTAGGCATAGATGGGGTTTATTAGACCTACATCTATCTAGATAACATTATTATTGTGGTTGAATACTTAATGAACTTTATTCTTACGCTTAGATTTTATCACATATGACTAGAATTTTTTCATGCCCAAAGGTTTATAGGCTCAAGTCATAAGACTTAGCTATATGGTATTTAAAGTTTATATGCATATGATATAACATATGAATGTTCATTCATGGCATATTCCATATTCCATGAACCTTGGATTCACTTATGTCAACAATGGTATGGGTGGTACTAATGCAAAATCACATTCCCAACACCAAAATGCATTTGTGGTTTGAACTGTATGCATGGGGGTAAAATATTGCATCGTTGGTGGTGGATAGGGTGACAGAGTAAATGCTCCTCGAGATGGAGAAAAATCAAACCCTATGCTTGGTCTTGTTGTGGATGGAAGGATCATTTGTCTATGTTGTGGTATGCTCTCTTCAAATCTCTATTTTTGTCAATGCATGGAGGATCGGTTCGATCTATGCCTTTGGAAGGTATGCTCTTCACTTGAGTTTACAATGTTATAATATTTGCCGTTGTTCAAGTGGATGATTGGCTTACTTATAACGGCCTCTGTTCTTTTGTTTGCAGGTGACAGGACTTCCATTGCATGGGTCATGGTGTCTACCAAGTTGTCAACAAATACCCTTCATGGGTAAGCCCTGTACAAACAAGCTTGAACTTGTTACCTCTACGTATAGTTGTTGTTAGCAGAGCTTTGAGCTCGGTGTTGTAATGGTGAATGTTTTGGTTAAGGGTTTTGACTGTCTAAGGCTATGTTTATATTTAAAGGGAATCCAAAGATGCATATGACAGTATGGGGTATATGATGTTTGAGTATGGCGCCTTCGGGCCATGACTGTGATGACTCAACTCTGTAATTTATTTTGGGGTTGGTATTTTAAACGTATGGCTTGATGGTTAAAGTAAAAAAATTTCATTTTAGTTGTAATGGTTGGTATTAAATTATGGCAGTACCATTTCTTGCAAAGGTGCCTTTGTCGAATCGCGACTGTGTATTTTTATTTGTAAATTATTGTAGTTATAATTGTATGCATTCACAGCTGGGGTTTATTCATTGATACTGTCACTTAGCTTGGCAAGGTCGTGATCCTATGTATTTCACTGTATGTACTTAAGCTCTTATTGTAGTATTTAAATTGGGGTTCTGCATATTGGTTTTTAAATGATTTAGTTTAGCTTACAGTGGTGCCATTGATGGAAATGGGACCCTTTCCAATTCACGACTGCGAATTTTCTTAATGGAAGTTTTTATTTCAATTGGGAATCGTGATGTATTTTACTTACCCATGGTTTAATTTGGGGAAGGTTGTAAGCTTGGATTATCATTGTGAAATGTGGATGTCGTAGTTGTGATAGCATAGACAGTGGTTCTTTTTACAGGGATTATGTTAATAGGGTTTCCTTTTCTTCTCAGTTGTGAGCCTCGATAATGATTACAACATGTATATTTTGTTTATATTACTATGTGGAATGTTGATGAGGAAACGATCTCGATTTATGGCTAATAATGGGTTTTGGGTTCAATCTTGATAGATACGATTTCAAACCTGTAGTCTGTGTAAAGTTTCAATGTATTCTTAGTTTCATTTGCATAGATTACATTTGGTTTATGTGGAGAATTGTAAAACTTACATTGTTATTAAAAAAAAAATTGAATCTTACAGTATTCAATGCCTATCGTGGTTGGGTGTAACCTCTTAAGACATGCGCCCACATGATTCGATCTTGGGATGCATGGGTTTAAAGTTGTGTGTGTGGATATTTTGTTTTCACATGAGTGCCGACATGATTCGATCCTAGGACCTTTTAACAGATACGATATCTGATAATGTTTTTTGTATACGTTTTATGTTGGATTATTATGTTGCTAGTTGGTAGCATGATTTATGTTTAATAACAAAATCGTGTGTACAGACCTTAAGAGGTCTCAATAGCTGGCATACGATGTGGGTAAATTTATAAAGTGGATTTTATTTGTTTGGAGTTGGTTTAAGATATTTTGTAGGTTTTTAAAATGGACTTAGATATGTTTATATTAAGTTTTGTTATAATATAAAAAGTCTCAGCGATGATGTTTAAGATTCTAATTTTATGCATAGAGTTTATGCTAATACTATAGGCAATAGTTTTATGGTTATAATTTATACAAGCCTGCTGGAAATATGAAATCTTCGAGTAGAGAAAATACATACAATTAGTTTTTAAATAGTTCTTTGGTTGAAAAGGTTTAGCATCTAGGGTTAAGAAGATCTAGATACAAAGTCACTGATATCACTTTTATGTTCTAAACTTGAAATAATAAACCAGAAATCTAACTTACTTAAAACAAAAACTGGACTCTGTTCAGAGAAATACCTATGCCAGAGAATATTGAAATCAACCTATAATTAATGGCATAAAATGCACACAAACACACAAACCAAACCTTCCTACAGATAAAACTAAAGGCAATAGTCTATTATTATAAATATGGATAGATATATTTTCCTAACTAGAAATTCATGCTTGAATAGATAAAATTAGCTAACTTTTTTTAAAACAAATACATCTGATAGGGAATAATGAGTTTAAAGTGTAAGTGAACAAAGAATTAATGCAGAAAATAACCTAGTTATATCACACATATACAAATTATCCTTTTAGAATTTAATCTCCTCATTTAACAAGAAAAACTGTGTAACTTGCAAGGGAAAAATCAAGAACCTCATACATGCAAGTTGAAGTTGTTTTAATGGGTGAAAGCCTACACACTCAAATACCCAACATTAACAAATTCATAGACAGATCTGACCTTTGTTCAGATAACAAAATAACTCGGGAACTACCACGTTCCACCCAACCATGACCCGAAACTATTCCTATTTTCAATCCGGATCCCCCCAAGATGGTTCCAACATGCAAGTAGCTTAGAGCTCCTAAGATAAGGCTTCCCTACCTGGCATATCAAATTTTGTATCAGTTTCATTTTTCCTCTTAGGAAAAATATTCTCCAAGAACCCTCTTAAAAGTAATTAGTCAGAATTATGGAATCCCCCAAAGATAGATAGATCTCCAAACCTCTCTTTGGCTTGGGTCTTTATAGACATAATTTTCAGGAAAAGGGGCAGTTATATCAAGAATCATTTGATTTCTTGAAATAACCCTTTTTTATTTAATTTAGGTAATTTTAATATCAACTTAGGAACTTTTGACTAGTTCCTACTTTGACTCTTGTGGGTACTTTAATATTTAATTATCATTAGTAATAATAATAACATTTGGATCCTTTCTTTATTACTTATAGTTACTAGTATTGTTAATATGCTTACTCTTTTATACATATCATGTATAAATCATATATTTAAATATATATTATTTGTCAACATTTTAACTTTATGTATCATATAGCATGATCCCTAATGGCATAGGACACTTTTCTTTTATCTTAGTCATTTTATTTAATAAGGCCTTCAGGTAGGGGTTAGGTCAACTAGGTTAGGTAACTCTAAATCTCCTTGCATGTTAGATTGCCTCGTATAACATGGTAGTTCTTCAGTACTTCGATGAGATACATATATTCAAAATTTCATTTAATCAATTAAAAATAAGTAAGATAAGATCAATGTTTTATCAAAGTCGTTTTCACTCAACATATTAATTTTCCAGTAACTCTTAGCTCTTATCTAGAGCCCATACTTAACGCTAAAAACATGGATTTACAAACTTAGTGCAATTCTAGAGCTCCTTGCTCAAAAATAATGCTAGGATTTATTTGTAGGATACACCTAGGGATACAATGACCAAGGATCCGATGTTCCAGATCTTATGCTCAACATCAACTTGGAAGGCTCTAGGGCTTCTTGATATCAAACAAATCATCATGTTCATGTGCAGTGGGGTCTTACGCCCAATATATCGAATAAAACATCAAAGTAACATCGTAATAAATGGGGCTTATGCCCATAAGTGTTATGTCAAAATTCATGATATTACATCCCTCCCTGCTTAGAACAACACCATCCCTGGTTTTCTAGGGACTTAGAATAAAATCATGAAACAAGGCGGGGTAATCCTTTCTCATGGTGGCTTTATTCTCCTAAGTAGCCTCATCGTCCTTGAAGTGCTTCCATTGCACTTTCAACTGGACTATGGTGTGCTTCCTGAGATGCACCTCTCTCTTATTCAATATATGAAGGGGTTTAGGTGCAAAGTCCCATTCAGGTACCACCTATAATAAGGACCAGTCAATCACATGTTTAGTAACATAAACATATTTCTTTAATAAAGATGCATGGAAAACATTATGGAATATTATGTGAGCGGGTAAGTCTAGTTCATATGCCACTAGCTCTCTCTTGGCGAGTATCTCAAAGGGTCCACAAAATCTAGGTGGTAAATTAACACACCTTCCAAAGATCAATGAGCTTCGTTTTTTTTTTACTTTCAAGTAAACATGGTCACTTATCTGATAATATTTATCTTTTCTTTTCTTATCCGTGTATCTTTTCTAGCGGTCTTGTGCTTCTTTAATGTTCAGTTGGACCTTGGTAACAAATTTTTCCATGTCCTTTAGTAAGGTAGGCCCTAACATGAGCCAATCCACTGGGATATCCCAAGTAACCGGTGTTCTACACTTGCGTTCATAGAGTACCTCAAAGGAAGTCATCTTGGTGGAGGTCCAGTATCTGTTGTTATAAGCAAACTCTGCAAGATGCATGTAATATTCCCACTTGGTATGATTGTTCAGGACATACATCCTAAGTATGTCTTCTACAATCTAGTCTACCCATTCTGTCTTCCCGTCTTTCTGCGGGTGGTAAGAAGTACTAAAGTTCAACTACATCTCTAAACCGGAGAATAAGGATATGCAAAAGTTTTCGGTAAACTTAGTATCTCGATTTGAGATGATTTCCTTGGGTATCTCGTGCAATCTAAATATCTCCTTTAAGAATATGTTGGAAATGTGTACTTCCTTGTAGGTTGACTTCACTTGAATGAAGTGAGATGCTTTTGACAATTTGTCAAATACTACAATGACCGAATCATTTTTCTTCTTAATCTTAGGTAGAACCATGATAAAATCCATACTAATGACCTCCCACTTCCATTCTAGAATGGGTAATGGCTGTAACAACCCCGAAGGATGCTAGTGCTCAGATTTGACAAGCTGACATTCTTGACATTTTGCGATAAACAATGCTATGTCGGCCTTTAGCTTAGGCGAGGAAAAATGTTTCTCTGTTGCGGATATAATCTTTTGATATCCTGGATGCCCTGAGTAGGGTGTCCAATGAAATTCCATGAGGATGCTGGACCAGATGTCCCCTCCTTTCGGAATGTACAATCTCTCTTTGGACCATAGTAGTCCCCTTTCATCTACCTTGTACTCTTTTTGTTGCTGAAACAACCTGTCCTCTTAGACCTTCTTGAGGATTTCAACATAGAAAGGGTAAACTCTATTGGCCGTTATAATCCTCTCGTGTAAATATAAATCGGTTTGACTTACAGTCACCTCATATATCATATGAGCTCGTCAGTTCAAAGCATCAACAATTTTGTTTTTGTGTTCTTTCACTAGTACATACGGGCAGATTTTTCCACGTTAGTTTTCCACATTTTTTTACTTGCGTGGAAAAATCAAGGGTAAATTATGCATTTTTACAATTTTTTTTAAGGAAGCCCCGACTTTCGTCGCTGTATCCACGCCTGACCGTCTCTATAGTGACGACCGTCTTTTGTTGACTTTTTACAACAGTCAAGGCGTCGATACAGCGACGGCCAAGAGTTTAAGCGGGGTTATGTTTGATTTTTTTGTGAATTTTGTTCAGCGCGGTTATGTTTATTTTTAATGAGGCTGGTGGTTCAATTGATGCCCCAGGAACTTAGACTGGGAATTCCATTGGTTCAGCTGCTGCTTTAAATGATCCTGGAACTGGGGCTGGTAATGCTGTTTCTTCAACTGCTAATAAAAATAATTTCATTTCGACTGGTGTTGGAACAAACTACTTCCGTTTCAACTGATCTTGGAAATGATCCTGGTTAAACTGTTTAAAATGACCCTGGTAATGCTGCTCGGGGAACTAAGGAAGCTAGGGATTCTGCTCCTTCAACTCTTTGGAATGCTGGTCATTTCACTGGTTGAAACCCCAGACACCCTCAATTTTCTTCATGAAATCCTGGTTATTTAATCCGCAGAGGGTTTCGATCATCGGACCTAATGATTTGGGTCCCAAAGGAAGCCCTTGAAGCAGCTATCGCTGACATCCATTGAGATTGGTTTGATCAGTATTCAAAACATTGCAGTGACCAATATGAATCGCGAGAGTAGTAGATCACATAGTGTTTTTACCTGTGTAATTGAGAGCCAATGGGAAAAGGACTCCATGGCCAACATTCGTTATGGAAGGCTTAATCTAGTGGATCTAGCTGGTTCAGAGAGGTATCTTAAAACCTGCATTTTGTTAAAGCCAGAGCTTTTTTAAGTTTTACAGAACCATTTTCCAGACTGTTAGCTCTTAGTTTTTTGCTTCTACATATGTGATGATGCATAGCATAAAATTGCAGGGAAATTTATGGAAACAAATCTCTTTGAATTAGATGTATTTGATAACTTCATGGATATTTTGTTGTTGGAGAAAAAATTCATTATTTTTTCATGCAATAATCAATGTGATTCTGGTATTTATACTGTCAAACGTCTGGTGAGCATTGGTCCTACGGGAAATGTATAAACCATCCGTGTTCCTGATGGGATTGGTGCATTTCTTGGTTTAGGTGGCAAAGTCTTTAAATTCTTGCGACTGCTTCTTGCTGCAAACTGGAACATCACTCTTTGCTTGGCATGGAAACTCTAGCACATTGGAGCAGCAACTCTCAGTTGCCAGAATTGCCGAGTTTCTTAAAGTATGTTTTTTACACATAGAAGGATCCCTTTATTGAAATCCTTTGTTGTCCAAAGTACATGCATTTTATTGGAGTTCTATAGGTGCTGATGGTTGAGTTCTTCTCAATCTACTCCATGAGTTGATGTCCTTTTGATGGCTATCATTTCATTTAATTTTTATTGGTTTGCTTCCTTGAAATCTCTGATGAAAGTTACATTTTTATGTCTTAATTTTTTTAGTCGGGTGCTCTCTTGAAAGCTGTGAAGGAAGGAACAGAGCCAACAGCATTTTGGAATGCATTGGGAGGGAAACAAAGCTACGTAATTCACAGAGGAGAGCACAAGAAACTAGCAAATATCCACATTTATATACTTGCACATTTGAGAATGGTTAGTTATGATTAGTCGGTTTACTATAAAGCTGATAGTCTACATCATTTTTTTCCACAAGTCTTTGTAGGGCCGGATTTCAATATTTTTTCATTATCTATTTCTTGGTTTGACATGAATAATATAAGTTTATCTACTACTTTTTAAACTAAGATTTAGAAGCCATTTTTATGGGCTTTTAAATGTTCTGAAAGAGCTTTCAGACTAAATTTTTCTGAGCAGTAAGTAAACTAACCTTTTGTTTCTTTGTTTTGTCGTCTGTGCAAAATAATTCCAGGCATACTGTAGGTATGGTTCATATCTGACCCTGCCATGAGAGCACTTTGAGTCTTGTCTTTCTTTTTCTTTTTTTTTCCAAGATTGAAAAGATGTTTTTTTAAGTTACTTCACACATTTGTTGGTGCCAGGTATGGCTATCAAGCGGTTGCATTGACATTTTTTTTCCTCTTTTTTTGATAAGCAGGTTTCCGAAGTTTTTAACTTCACACAGGATGATTTGTTAACAGAGGATATTATGGTCCTAGACACACATACTGATGTTTTTATCTGGGTTGGTCAGCATGCTGATACCAAAGAAAAGCAGCAAGATTTTGAGATTGGTTAGGTCAGGACATCATCTTCTAGCTAACAATCCATAACCAAAAATATTTTTATTTTAATTTTCATGAGGTTGGTAAGCAAGCAAATGAGGATGAGTAAAGCATGAACCATCATTCTTTAAATTCTTAGAAAGATGGAAAATGACAAAACCAGGTTTTGGTATAGGAATGCAAAACAAGGAATATTTCAAATGTAGGAGTGACAGTGAGGTTTGAGTCAACAATCTGATTATTATGCTCCATCAGATGCTGAGATGCCTATGCCTTCTGCTTTAAAATAGTCTTACCACTCTTAGAAAATCTTTATATCTAGGGTGCTGTAGAAGTGAATAGGAGCTCTGTCAGTCGAGCTTCCTGCAACATAAGCTTTTATATTATTTAACTAATAGATTATAGCTTATTTTGCAGAAGTACATGGAACGTGCAGCTCTATTAGAAGGGTTATCTCCAGATACACCGCTTTACAAGGTCGCTGAGGGAAATGAACCGTCTTTCTTCACAAGGTTTTTTGCTTGGGATGCTGCTAAGGCTGTGGTATGTATTCTACTAGGACAAGTATTTACCTTCTTGGTCATAGTATGTGAGTTTTAAACTATTTAGTATTACGTGAACTTGAATTTTAGGTCTGATGCAGAATTACAAGTTTTTTTATTAAACAGAGTGTTTTTTATTGTCTAGTGATAGGAGTACAAGTTCTCTAGTTGATTTATTCTTTTAGTGTTTTCAGAAGCTTATCTCACTTCTGTTTGAGAGAATATAATGCTTTTGCCAAGCTTACCATTGCTCAATAAGAATGTCGTATCTCCTAGTGATAGGAGTACAAGTTCTCTGGTTGATTTATATAGATGAGCTTACCATAGTGAGCTATAAATCTTCAATAAGTGAGCTTACTTCAATAAGTGAGCTTACCATAGCTCACTTCTAGAGATACGACATCTCTAGAAGATTTATCTTTTGCACTTGCACTGTAATATGCAGCGAGGATATTGCACTTGACATATGTAATGACTCACTCCATGTTCTTGCTCGGAATCTATGGTGGATTTTAGAGCAGTAAGTTCATCTGAACCCATTTCATTTTTTATTTGACTTGATGCCCCCTTCTCACAGACTGTTGGGTATGGGGAAAATGGATTTGGAGTACTTTGGCTGGGGCTGGGACACTTATAGGTTTTGATACAGTGACTATTTAAGACGACTCCCTTTTTAAACCCTCTTCCTCAACAGCTAAGTTGTCCGCATACACAACACAATTCTAAATCATAGCAATAGATAACTGACTAGAGCATTATTCTCCAACAAGTAGGCTCAGTGTAGTCACAAGGCACGTTTGTTGATTTTTCCATTGCATTTGGGTTAGGGCTGCCTCTAAAGCCTAACCCTTTAAATCCACTACCTTGAAATTGTGTGTATTCCCTTCTTGTCAAAGCCATGGTCCAAGTAGTTCTAGGGCTCTTCCCACTCAAAGAACCAATCTAGAAACACCTCTCCAAAGGAAGTTTTCTGGTGGTAGAATTAAAGGTCCCAGTAGTTTACTTTAATGTCAAAAGATGTTCTGGCATCCTTGGAAGAGTACAAGGAAAATGCTTTGGTATGCAAACTAAACAGTTTTTGGCCATCTTGAAGGAAAAAGGTATTAATGTGGAATGAATTCCCATCATATGGATATGCTTGTAATGTTGCGCATGGAATTTTGTGGCAATATTTTCTGCTTCAGGTTTTGTAACTGTTTAGTTTTAGTCTTTTAGAATCTTAAAGATGAGAAGCGAGGACTAGACGAAGGCCCTTGGTTATTGGCCAGAGCTGGCCTCTCTGTGAAGCCTTGGTTTCCATTGTTGAACCCAGCCAAGACACCCACAACTACTCTTCTGTAGGTCAGACTTTAAAAACCACCCCATACACCTTTGGAAAACATAGGTTATAAAGGAAAATGGCAATTCCTAGGGCACTTTATCAGCTATGTTGAATGTAGAAAAGATAGTGAACTCCTTTGATACACCAGACTGCCTGCATAAGTGGAATTGAGTAAAAAAATTCTAGATAGGGTAATCCTAGAGGTAGGAAATTATAAATGGACACAAATGCTAGACTTTGAAAACAGAGTATTCAGTTTCAAAGTCTGCCATTAAGTTCGTAATTGAGTTGTAATTTTCTTTATAATGGCTAAGCCAACAAAGGATGAGAAAAATTTACTCAAATTAGTGCTGAAAACTAGTCTCAGCCAAATTCTACCGCGATGACCAGAGGCAGTTTTCAGAAAGCAGGAAACAGTCTACCTGGTTCAAAAATTAACCTATGGGATGAGGTGGGTTAGCCTCGTTCTCTTACTTCATCAACTGGTGCTCTTTCTCTTCCATTTTTCTTTCTTATTGCTTCAAGTGTTGATTCTCAAACACTAGGATAGGTACCCTTTTGTCCATTGAGTTTTCAAGTGAGACAAACTCTACAACTAGCTTTCTCACATGCTCATCCTCGTTCTAAATTTTAATTTATCCACATTTCTTGAAGATAATATCACCAGATCTCATCTCAAGAATCTCTAATCAAATCACCCTTATTGAAAGAGGGTTAACATGACTAACCCATTGAGTGGAGTCTATCATTGAATGTTTGACTAGCAGGCTCTGTTGGAGGGAAATGATGCAAACCATACCCAATAGACAAGATCTAAATGCCACTTTATTTTTCCAAATGGTCTGTATCTCTTCATCCATTGATCTTGCCTGTCTTGCAGCCATTTATTAAAGAGTGCATATTTTCTCTAGATTGGCATTATTCTATTTACAAAGAAGCCTGTCACCAACTTAATGAAGAACATGTCAGTGCTCTTTTACGAATGCTACAGCCACAGCTTTCAGTTGATGAAAGAATGGAGGGGGATGGTGTTTCAGATATGTCCTATTAAAAACACTTCCTTGAACATTTTCACAGAGCATGCTTTAACCTGTTACATGAACTTGTTATGAGGCGTGCCTTATCCATCGAACTTGAAGAACACATAGTAAATCAAGTTCTGATTCACACACGCCATCAAAAGGTTCTTCTCCTTGACACACTTTTCATCATTATTTTGATTGATTGCCAAGCAAGACATAAATGATACCATGTCTACTGTGCAAGGTGGACGATTTTGGCCAAACTTCTTGGGATTTATATACAACCCTTACCCTTTCCGGCCCATATCTGATGGGAAATGCTATGCACAGATGTTATAGAATCCTTCCAGAAGATCTGTAGCCAATTTTTCCTGCAATATCAGCCATAAAACAAGATGGGATATTGATCCAGGAGGATCCAAGAAGGCAAAATTTTGAATTCCTCCAATCTCAGCAAAATTAGCACCATATCGAAGGGCTTGTCGAGACGATTCCAACGACGTTCGTTTCACCTCAAACGAACTTCATATGAGAAAGTTATCACGTTCTGTTGTATTGGTGAAACATGAAAATTTGGCAAAATGGAGGTGCCATGTGGCACCACTGACAGGGTGACACATGGCATCCCTACTGTATGGGCTCTGATACCACATGATCCGGAAACAAGATCTTTGCTACTCTATGACGTTAACATGAATTGCATAAAGAGCATGAATGAAGCTCACAAATCCCTAAGAAGAGAACCAAACAGCATAGACAATACACACATAAAGAAAACAAGTTGATAACGGAGTTCGTCTAAGATGGAATACGTCTCCGGGCCAGCTTCTCAATAAGGAGGGCCGATCTATAATCTCAGCATGAAGGCAAAATACATGGCAATGATACAATGATACCTTGGCGACAATGAAAGGGAAGAGAACCGCTGCCCAAAACACAACAAGACTGCTTCCAGCAACTCCGAAGCCTGAAGACGGTGTAAAACGAGTATACACACTCGTACCTTCCTCCTGCAGAGCTACGCAATCTCCCTTCTCTCCTTTAGCTACAAAGTCTCCACTCCAAGGCATGCTTGACAATGGCAAATGAGAAGGTTTATATAGGCTTGTATGGACTCCTCTCACATGATCCTCATGGTTTCTCAAGTTACAACCATTTTGCCTAAATAGGCATGTGGTTACAAACTCCATGTTTGGTTATCATATGGTTGGGCTCTAATAAACAAACATACTTAAAAAATACCTTTTTAAAATGGCATATGGTTAAAACCATATAAACCCACCTTTAAACTTATCCCAAAGTTTGTTATGTGGTGGCGCTCCCCTTATGATTATAAATACACATGCTTTTATATTTTTGAACCCACTTTTTGTCCTAGCCTTGCCCGATTTGCAGCATCCATTTGAGATAGAGACAGATGCCAGTGGATATGCCATGGGAGCAGTATTGATGCAGCACCGCAAGCCTATTTGCTATCATTCAGAGACTTTTACTCAAGCAGTGAGCAACTACCCCACCTATGACAAAGAGTTGTATGCTTTGGTTCAAAGTGTCAAGAAGTGGAAACACTACTTGATGGGTAAGGAGACGATCATCCATACCGATCATCAGCCCTTGCAGTATCTCCAGTCCCAGACTAAGCTCCAGCAAGCTCGTCATTTCAGGTGGATGGGATTTCTTCAACAATTCCATCTAGTGATCAAGTACAAAAAGGGTACTAGTAACAAAGTGGCAGATATGCTTTCTAGACCTCCTATTGTTGCATCTATTGTTTTGAAAAATTCTTCTTTATCCCATGAAAGTTATATTGAGCAGTATGCTACTGATGATGATTTCAAGGAGGTTTATGAGAAGCTAACCAATGGCACACAGGTGGAAGACTACTATTTGCAGGGAAAGTTGCTCTATCATTTGGGCAAGTTATGTGTTCCTTTCAGTGAAAGAGTCCATGTAATACGAGAAGCTCATACTTCTCTTGTATCAGGGCATTTTGGGGTAGGTAAGACTTTGGCTCATTTGCAAAGACTTGTGTACTGGCCTCGCATGAAAGACATTGTAACAAAATATGTAGAGGGGTGTGTGATGTGCTCTACTTGTAAGCCCACTAATAGAAAATTGGGGCTGTACTCACCACTTCCTGTTCCTTCCCATCCTTGGGAAAGCATCTCCATGGATTTTGTGGGGGGTTTGCCTATGTCTAGGAAGGGTCATGACTACTTGTATGTGGTTGTGGATAGGTTTAGCAAGATGTGTATTCTTATGCCATGTAAAAAGCAGGTCACTGCAGAGCAGGCTGCTTCTCTTTTCTTTCAGCATGTATGGGCTCACTTTGGACTTCCTATGTCCATTATCTCGGATCGGGACTCCCGATTCCTTGGAGAGTTTTGGACAAAGTTATGGTGTATGATGGACACCAAGCTGAAGAGGAGCACCGCTTTCCATCCACAGACTGATGGACAGACAGAGGCAGTCAACATGACAGTTGTCCATTTGCTTCGAGGCTATTGCAACAAGCATCCTAAGTTATGGGATGAACAGATTCAGTATGTGCAACATGCCTACAACAGGGCTATGCATTCTTCCACTCAGAGCTCGCCATTTGAGACATGCTTTGGGTGCTTACCAAAGACTCCATTGGACTTGACTTATGGGAGAGAGGTTGATTCGAGCGCTTCCAAGGATGAAGACAAAGCCCGCAGGTTCATTCAGAGAGTTCAACAGGTA
>LPNX010776578.1:729496-789988 GCA_001517045.1 Pseudotsuga menziesii
GCTTATCTATATTGTATAAGGTGTGTTAGCTACTATGAAGCATCATGTGTTTACAAATAGGTACCTATATTTCCCAGGAATTAAACCTGTTAGATCTGTAATAAGACCACTGTAATTGAACTAGTGTTATCAGATGACCATATATATATATTTTTTTAAAACTATAGATAGCATCACTATAGCGACGGCTTGCCGTGGAACTTTGCGACGTCTTTCCGTCGATATAGCGACGACTTTCCGTGGAACTTTGCGACGTCTTTCCGTCGATATAGCGATGTCTAACCGCCGTAGGTATTGGGGTTTGTCTTTTTCATTTTAGGAAGGGTCGTCACAATTGCGACGTATTCCCGTCGCTATAGAGACGGCCTACCAATGGAAATATACGCACAGCAAAATAGAACATCGTCGCTCTTGCCACACAATTAACGGTTCATTGCTATTGCGATGAAATTGTAGCCACGGGAAAAAAAGACTTAAACATGGCAATTTCCACGCTTCTCCGTGGAAATTGCCATGTTTTGGCCGTGGAAAAATTGAGCACTTGTACTAGTGTTTTAACTTCTGCAATTCATAATAGATCACATAATCGTTCTACAAAAGGACTCCTCCAAGCCCTTCCTTGCTTGCATCCATGCAAACAATGAGATCCCCACTGGGAACCACAATTCATATTATTGGTGTAGTCATCAAAATATGTTTAATATTTTGAAAAATTTCTTCGCAGTTGGTCATGCACAAGAACTTGTTTTCCTTCTTTTGCAAAACGGTCACAGGACAAGCTATCCCTGAGAAGGGTTCTCAATGAAATTTAGGTAGTAACCTGCTAATACCGAAAAGGATATAATTTTGGTGACACTAGTAGGTGTAGGCCAATATTCTATGGCTCTAATATTTTTTGGGTCCAAATCTATTCCCTTCTCAGAGATGATGTGACTGAAGTATTGTATTTGTCGTTTGTAAAAATCGCATTTACTAAACTTGGTGTAGAGCTAGTTTTACCATAACACTTGTAGCACTGTGCGAAGATGTTCCTTGTGCTCCTATTTACTCTTAGAGTAATCGAGGATGTCATCTATAAATACCAAAACAAATTTATCCAGTTATTTATTGAATATATTGTTCATCATACCCAAAAATTTCGTGGGAGAATGGAATCACTACAAACTGGTAGTGGTCATACCTCGTACAAAAGGCGGTTTTGTGAATATCCTTGTCATGAATCCGTACCTAATGGTACCTAGATCATAGGTCGATCTTCAAAAATATCTTATATCTTCCTACTTGATCGAACAATTCATCTATCCTAGGGAGTGGGTATCGGTTCTTAATGGTCATCTTGTTAATCTAATGGTAATCGATGCACATCTGCATCGTACCATCCTTATTATTTCTGAAAAGTATCGGTGCTCCCAAGGGGACACACTCGGTCAGATATATCCATTCTCAATCAAATATTGCAACTGCAATTTGAGTTCCACCAACTCTAGTGCGCTCATGCAATAAGGGGATTTTGAAGCCGAAATAGATCCTGGTGTCAGTTCTATGGAAAATTCTAAGTCTCATTTTGGTGGTAATTCTAGAATTTCCTCGAGAAATACATGACTGAAGTCTACGAGAACTTGAAATTCCTTGATGTGCTATTCTATTTCAACATATATGTATTGGATGTTTACTCCAAATAGTTTGTATCCTTTCGTAATGCACTTCTTTGCTTGTAAGAGGATATATGCCTTACATAAACTTTCTTAGGTATGCCTTGAATCTTTACCAGATTCCCTTGGCTATCTGCACACAACATTGACTTGTGTAAGCAATCGAGCATGACATGGTGTTGTTTCAACCAGTCCATGCTAATAAGTATATCATACAATCCTAAGGGTAGGATGTTTAGGTTTATTCTAGTAGGAAAACCATTCAGGTTTACTTCACAGTCTTTAACTAAATCAGAACTCTTTCATTTTGTACCTATGGATAATTGCACCAGCCAGGGTTTCTCATGTTTAACATTGTCTAGTTTACATACATCAATAGTTTTAGGAGATACATAGATTCTACAAGCACTAGGATCAATCAATAATGAAATAGAAGTGTTGGAAACCTTTCATTCTATCTCAACCATGGTAGCCTGATAGTCTGCCTATCGGCCATCCAAGGCTACATAAATCCGCGGTGTTCGAGCTATGTCCTCTATTGTTGGTTCTTGTTGTAAGTTTTGCAAGACTCCATTGTTCTTGTTCTTATAGTCTCATGCATAATGGACCCCTTGGCATTTCCAACATTTTATTTGTAGCGGGACAACATTGGATCCCCTATTTGCTGCTGGTTTGTTAGCATTTGGTGCTGGTACATATGTCCTTATACCTGTCTTGTTGAAGTTCTTATTGGCTGGAAAATTGTTGTTTTGTTTTCTGTACGGTGGTGGGTTAAAACCTGGTTTGGGGTTTTCCGAGAAGGTCCTCGAACTGTCTCTACTTCTGTTGATGTTCTCTTTCCTTAGCTATCCATGCTCATAGAAAATCCTAGCTATTTGTAGGGTGGTGTCCAATGTATTAGGCATTTCAAATTCAATCCTCTCCCGAAAGATGGGAGGAAGAGATCCTAATTTTTTTTGTATTTTCACTTTCTTGTCCTTTATGTAAGGCACATAATGTAACAAATCCAAAAACATTTTAATGAAATCATCCATAGTCATGGAACCCATCCTTAATTCGTGAAATTCTTTCACCTTTCTATCGAGGAACCTTTCCGACATGTATTTCTCTTGAAAAATCTTGCAAAAATTAATCCATTGGAAGACTTTGTATGTTTTTCAGTATATCAGAATTTAGCTCAACCACCAGTTTTGCATCCTATGTTGGGGAATTCAACTTTCCTTGTTGGTTCTTTTCTTCTTCTGTGTTCATGATCTGAACTGTTCTTTTAATCTACAATTACGAATTTTTAATAACACGATTTTTTTATGTTAGTTAAAAAAATCTCAAAACATACTTTATTTTCTGCAATGAATGTTTAGCACACCCATTAGGTCTCTTAGTGTTGAAACTAGGCTCTGATACCACTTGTAATGTCCCCAAAATTAGAAAAAAAATAAAAATTATTAGGCTAGTTAATTACTACCAGAACTGGACATTAAATGATCTTTTGCGTAATAAGTCGATCCTTCTTTTTCTACACCGAAGTGTCGTAATCTATTCTTACCATTTCTAGATGTTTTCCTGATATGGTTACTAATGTAATTCTATAATGTGTTTATGTTACTTGACCTGATTAGATGATGACACTGTTCATTGATTGTTTCTTATTGTGCATGTGGGTCTATTTTTTCAGTTATAGTTTACTTCCTGGTTATAATAATTGTTCATTGTTTATCAAAGAATCCTGACTTAAATTATAATTGGCAAGGGGTGGAGTCGCGAGACTTGTATCCCTTATAGGACCACTTAGAGAGGCAACTAGTTTTACATGATGTTACATGGTTTACTTAGTTCTTTTTTTTTCTATTAGTAAGCAGGAGAAATTCTATTATAGTACAAAAATGGTGATACAAAAAGAAATACAGATAGGCCTGGTTTTCTAGCAGAGATAGAAAAAACTAGCATGGGCACAATAAAGGCTCAAAAGGACCATCCCCAAAGATCTTGACTGAAGCAGGAATTTATATAGGTCTATTACATAACGAGAGCCCATAGAACTGGCTTCTTCCAAAACCAATTTAATTCCTGAGACTCGGACCATCCATGAAGTTAAAATCAATCTAAAGACCTACAGAAATAACATAAAACATGTGCCCAACCATGGCACAGAGCCACAGAAACCTAGATTACCCTTTTTAAAGCCGGTAGATGAATTGCACAAGATACATCCCAAAACATTGGACCCGCTTCAGCATCATAACAAAAATGGGTATTCTTTTAGTCCCCAGACATATAATACCATCATTTCCTTCCCTTAACGATATCATAGAGTAACAATTCAACAAAACTTACAAGGAACAAAGCAAAAAGTCCATTGATCACAATACGCGATAACTCATCCTCCCGCAGCCAGGTTTGATCCCGGGTGACATTCCTCTTGTTGAGAATGAAGAGTACTTGCCCCCTTGTTGGCAGTTGAGTTGGCAGGAGTATTCACCAGGGAGGTGGAGATATCCCTTGGACTATCTAGAATCTCCATTGCAATCTGATCCAAAAGCTGAAGCCTATCCGATCTCTCTTACTGCCCCCTCAAAATGAGATCAAGTGCCTCTCATATCCCTTGAGCAATTTGAACCTTTGCTTGTATATATTGAGCTAGCAGAATACCAGTAGTCTAGAAAGGATTGAGCGTCAGGGGTCTACCCATAAGGTCCTCGAACTCCTTAAGGATGTCCAATTCCTTAATGGAGATGGAAGCTTCAATTCCCATTGGCGTCTCTGCCATGTACTGGTCGACCCAATTAAAGGGTTGCAGTGAAGGGTCTTTCTCAATTATTGGTAGAGAATTCCTAGAGCTAGGGATAGCCCCACTGTTTCCTTCTCCTCTACTATTTCCCCTTTGATGGTTGTGAACTCTCTAGTAGCGAGGATTTTTCACAACACATAGAATGTTACTTAATTCCAGGAGGAACATAATCGCAACCGAGAGTGATAACCTGTGATCCCATCATGGAAAATTTATAGACTGAAAACCCTCCCTCCATCGGATTGGAACATTGAATCTGCTCATGCTTTTTGTCTTAATCTCCATCATTCCCTTCCATTCACCATGCTTCATCAAATCTCTCATACTCTGTGTGAGATTCGCAACCTTCTGCTTCATTGAATACTAGTTGATACGGATATCTGAGACATTCCCTGCTCTTATGATATCAAACATGGGATCTGTACCAGCATAGTCACATTTTAGGCTCCACTTCTTCCCTTCACATGGATCAACCTGCGAATAAATCCTGCAAAGAGATGTAAATATTCGTCGGTTAATAGGCTAACCTGCTGGTGGACAATCCATCTGATGTGCCCACGTGCTCTGTACCTTCATTCTGTGTTTAGATGGGTGGTAAAATGGTCCCACATGTCGATCGGGACAGCTCGTGACTTTTCACATCTTCCACCACTGCACTTGAGGGATCGATACTTGATGTTGATAAGACAACTGGCTTCATTCTAGATGAGTTGGAGTACCAACTATCATTCACCTGCTGCATGTTGGGATGAGGCTGACAGTTGTGCAATTCACATCTACCTTCCCTGTCATCCTCCACCATTTTCATGTAACGTTTCCATATTGCTTGATTGTTTCCCCTGTGACCAAGCTCTTCTACATGGAAAGAGCATTTGCTTCTCACTCCTTCATTCGCAAGGGCATCTGCCACCTTGTTTCCTGATCTCCTCACATGCGAGAACATAATGGATTCATGTCCTTCTACGATTCCTATGAGGGAACACAGTCGTCCTTCCCATCGCCAGTTCTTTGAGACCTATGATGTAGATGCAGCATGTTGGATCCGTCGCTCCATGTTTATTATTATCTACAAATCACCTTCCACCACCAATGGAGTATTCCTTATTTGTAGCACCCATGATAATCCATTAATTAGACGTTCAAACTGAGCCATATTGTTTGTGTTGTTTCCAATTCATCCCCAGAGCAAGCCGAGAAGAATTCTCTCTGAGTTCCTTACTACTCCCCCAAATCTTGCAGGGCTAGGGTTTCCTTTGGCCACTCCGTCGAAATTGAATTTGAAGGATCCTGCTGGTGGCTTGGTCCAAGCATTCGGACTATTAACACATGATGGATTTGTTCTAGTTAGCGTGTTGTTTACAGGTAATTCAACAATCCCTAATTCATACAAAATTATCCTTTCATTTGCTTCAGCTATGAAATCTTCCTGTTGTTGGCACCCCAACAAATCCACTTCATTTTGGTAAAATCAAGGGGGTCCCTCATATAAGTTTTGTAAATAATTAGCT
Organism: Pseudotsuga menziesii; assembly: GCA_001517045.1. Lineage (NCBI taxonomy): Eukaryota > Viridiplantae > Streptophyta > Pinopsida > Pinales > Pinaceae > Pseudotsuga > Pseudotsuga menziesii. The sequence continues at coordinate 735,445 of LPNX010776578.1, forward strand.
TTTGATTTTATTTTATCTTACTTGATTTGATAGTTGATTTCGTAGTCTTCTTTTCTTTGGTCCTTTAATATTTATGATGCTTGTCTCTTGGCTTGATTTTCGTTACACGAGGTTTTGATGATTCCTTGAACTTCTTAGCTTCCTTGATGTTTAAAAAGATTGCATGCTATTAATTGAGGTTTTCTAAGTTGACTATGTGCTTCATTTTGAAAAGATTGGGTTATTTTGATCTTACTACATTTTCACAAATTTCAGTCTTTGATACTTTAGTTGGTTGAGAGGGAATTTTGGTGGATGATACTGTTTGTAAGTAAATGCTTATTTTGATCATTTTTATTTATATTTTGAAAGTGTGCATATTTAAGAATAACACTATGCTTTTGGTTCTATCTTTCATTGAAAATACCAAATTTATATGAACATTGATTTTCCTATTTAAAATTTATGTTATGTTTTTAGTTTGTATGGTTTTTAGTGAAACATGAAGAATTCTACTATGGTTGATTTATGTTCAATGTTTGCTATGTATTAAACAAATCAAAATTTAAAGCAAAGGTATCTCAATTTTTGAAAGTTCCATAATCAAAGTCAAAAGGAGTTGAGCGCTCAAATGCATTGAGAAAGACAATACCTTTGATATTAGTCATGGATGCACACTTTTCATTTTTGTACTTTTCTTTCTAAACAAAAAATATGGAATGAATTATTGGAATAAATAAATTCTTTCAGTTCATTTACTTGTCTCTTATTAGATTCAATTTCTTGATTTCGACAAGTTTATTAACGTAGGTTGAAATAACTTTAAGATATCATTTTTCTTTACTCTTTTCCAATAAATTTCCAATATTCACAATCTATAATCTCTCCAATATAACATTGATGATTTTAATGGTCAATTTTGGTTGTAAATTTGTGACAGCAATAGTAAATGAAAATGGTAATCATTCAAAAGTTTACTAGATAATCGTTAATGTTAGAACTATCATGTATATTGGAAACAAGAAAGATTATTGCTACTAAATGTTATATCACCAGTCAATTGACAAACAAAACGTTATCACCATTTTGTTTTATGATTATTCAATTACATATCTTCATTAATAGTTCTTTATAGCTTCATTGAAATAGAACAGTTGTTATTTGACAACACGTTTCTTTCAAAGATTGGCAGTCATTAAATAATAATCTCATGCCTATTTGAAATGCGTTAGTTAATGTGTAGTTTTCTATTGTTGATATATTGAATGGATTAAAGTGCATGCAAATAACATTAGATTACTAAAAACGATCCAATCCATATTATTCTTTGGTCAAAATCAGCTTGAAAATCACATGTTTACAGTACCATCAAATGCGCATAAGAAGATTTTATCAAATCATTTAATAATTAATTAATATCAAAATATATCTTGTTATGTGAAGGTGTGACAAATAATAATCGTGAGATGGGATCTGATAAGGAAAACGATAATGAATGATGAGATTGTTGGAATAACAGTTTGGATTTATGCCTGAAATCATGAAATTAGTTATGCATATTTAAACAAAGCTTGAGGATTGATGAAGAAAAGATAACAAAAAAAGGGGAGCGCGCACCATTAGGAAGACACATTTTTGTGTGGCTGATTGAGAGTAAACGGTGAAGAATCAACCCAAACGATTAAAAACCCACTTCACAAATTGGCCGAATTACCTTTGCTAGCAGGCCATTTCCAGAAATTGTGAAAACTATAGGAGCTTTTTGGGCCTGTTTCAACCGTATTTTTCCAGAAAAAATTATGTTATGACCAGTTGTAAGCATCAGCTATGGAGAAGGTTATTCTTCATGATTGTATATATAAGGATGAAGATTCGACTGAATGAAGGGGGCGAAACGCTACAGGAAACTGGGCAAATCTTATTTTGTTTTCATTTGTCTGCAAGCTTCTCTGCTAGGGATGGTCTCCATAAACAAGAGAGATGACTGTCTTTCTCTTTCTGTTTTGTTTTCTTGTTCCTTTGCAAAATTGAGTTTTTCTCACGAAACCAGAGACAAATATTTTTCCTAAGGATGTTACATCAAAACTCTTTTCAAGCTATGGTGCTTTGAATGGACATTGGAACCTGTTCTCATAGCTTTGTAAAATTTATTTAATGGAGTAATTGAAGTAGATTACTTGTTCTATTCACCATTATCTTCTGTGGGATTGAAGCAAACTGTAAACTTTGCTTTTAGTATATGCTTCATTTATTATGATCAGAGTCTTTTAAAACTTATTTTGAAAGATAGTGATTGTTGTTGCATTTGATCTATTAGCTGATAATGATTTGCTTTGCATAATTAAAACCATTTAACATTTTTTTCGTGATCTTAATCCATTAATTTGTAAGATATTTTAAGTTTTTTTTAGCATGTAATAGTTTGATTGTGATATTGTTCTTCAATTTAAATTATTATATCTTTATCTTTTAAATGCAAGCTGAATTAATATTAATTTTAATTCATGCTCTTGTCTGAGATAGGTAGTCTGCATTTGGGTTATCATAGAATAGAATTAGGATCTACTATTTTCTACATTTAGCTTAAGATAATCTTTAGCATTAGTTAGTCATTAGGTTAAATTTCTCTGATTTGTTAACAGTTTGGTTTGAGTAAACTTGGCACACACCCACCTTAGAGAGACTCTATGTTCTGAGAGCACATCATACAAGCAGCAGGGCCTTGATCCTGTGAAGGACAGTTACTTTAAACACATACAAGATTGCATTAAGTTGAGTGTGTGGGATGTCTTTCTATAAGATGGCCTAGTACAATTCTCTCGGTGAACAAATGGTGCTAGAAAGACGACCGTGAGGTAAAACAAGTGGTTTTATTTTTAATTATTTTTAATAACCATTTATCCTCTTGCTTTTTTATTTTTCATCTTTTATATTTTTTATTCTTCTTCATTATAGACATGTGTTTAAGGGTTGGTTAGAAGACAAGCTAACCATTTGAAGAGTTAATTAATATTGATTGTTTTTCATTCATGGCTCATGCCCAAATTCCTGTTTGGGAATCAGTTTTTAGTTTTACATTAATTGATATTCCCAGTGAGACAGTTAACCTCTTGTCGAAACTTGAATTTGATGGTGAAGGTGATATATCTGCAAGGAAACACGTCAATAAGTTTTTGTCTAAATGTAATAAACATAATATTATTGATCTTAGTGCTACTTGCAGGTTATTTTCTCTTACTCTCAAAGGACGAATCAAATGCTGGTTGGAAACATTTCCACCTAATTTCTTTTTTACATGGTTTCAATTTACACATGAATTTTTAGATACTTTTAAGGATTATGATTCTAATAAACTATGTCATGAATTGCAATATCTTCGAAGGAAGAAAGGTGAGTCTTCAGAATACTTTTCAATAAGTCTTTCTCATATCCTTTGCAAATTTCATATTGCTGATTTACCTTCTGAATCTAATCTTTTAAATATTGTTTTCAACTCTCAAGTTCCTCTTATTCAACAAAATCAAGACGTTTGTCAAAAGGATGTTTCAACAAATCATTTACCGACCCTTATAGAAACTTCTTCCTCTATCATTGATTCAGATACTTCCATAAGTTCTACCCAACCCCAAGGTGACAAGATAGAAGTAGAAGAGGTACCAACTTCTTCCGATGAGTATTCTCTTCTCAAAGGAGAAACGTATACTTCTCTTATCGAAAAATATTGAACCTATATATATTAATGAATCAAATGGGAAAGAAATTATTCATGATGAATTTATTTGTATAGATAGAGAAGTTGACTATGTTGATGAACAACAATATTCAGATTATTTTGTTACACAAATAGATCAAGATGAATTAATTATAAATCAAACTATATGTTCACCATTTTCTGATTTTTGTACTAATTCTTCTTTCGATTCAATTACCAAAGAACACAAATATGTTAATGATAATTTTATGTGTTCTAGAAATTCAATAGAAAAATTTGAAGAAGATGACATGAATCTTAGTTGCTCAACTAAATGTTGTTCACAAAAAGAGATTAATATTTTTCAAGCAAAGATTGATAAAAGTTTTGATTTACATGAAGGGTTATCAATTAATCTTGATCTTGAATCAATTTCATATGGAATGCTTAAAGGTACATCGCCAAGTTATATTGAAAACAATCAGGTAATAAAAGATAAATCTTTTGGAAATATTAATGATCTTTCTAAATTGAGAGACTCTTTTAATTTCTTCACTTCTAATTCTTACTTTTCTATTTATCCTGATTTATTTTATGATTTTGATATGCGTAAGATTCCATCTGAATTATCTAACTATGTGACTTCAAAATCACATTTTTATGAAATATCTAACATTGATGATTCACTTAATAAGAATGAGTTTGAGGGATTGGGACATATTTCATTATTAAATCATCATTCGATACAATATTTTAAAGAGAAAGAAAGTTTATTGCAAGATGGTTATAGTCAACCGATATTTGATGAGAATAAAACACCAATTTTTGTTGAAACTAAAAATGCTTGTTCTCATCACAATTACTTATATGAGAGATATAATTTGATTGGTGATAATAAAATCTTTGCTGAAGAGTTTGCTATAACTTGTGATCACCAAAGACTTACATCTCTTTTAATTGATCCACTTTTACTTGTTGACCCTTTAAATAAGATTACTTCTTTCAATATTAGGCCACTACCAATTCATTCACCTATTACATCATTTCATGATCCTACTTTGTATTTAAAACCAATTCTTCAAGTTGTTAGTGTGACAAATGCTAGTGATTTGATTCTTCGAATTGGTTCTCATCAGATATTTTTACCACATATGGAATTCATATTGTTAGATCATACTTTGCATTCTATGTTTCATGATAGGATTGCAGAGTGGCTCGAAAATTCTTATCTCAAGAAGTCTCCACTCAATGGTAAGGATTTATTTTATGTATATACAAGTAAATATTTTAGTGGTAAGCACGATGCATCTAATTTTCTATTATTAACATATCATTTTCTTTTACTAATTTAAAGTGATGTTTTTCTTACAGGAATGAAAATGCTTTGATGGCTTCATTGGCTATTTCACTTTACTTAATTACAATTGATTTCTCTTGTACATAGTTAGGCTTAGGTTTAGATTACTTTTTCTTCATTTTTACCATTTCTTGTTTTCTTTTGAATAAATGTAGTTATGAAGATGATGCCAATTTCAAGCTCAAGAGGTAACACTTCTTAATACATTCAGGGATGTTTTCCTTACCTTTTACCCTCTTGCTTATAATTATATTTGTTTAAAATTTTCTTTTTAAGTCATATATCTTTTACTTTTTTTACTTAATTGAGAAAATGTTTTATACATTTTTTTGATCATAAGCAAGAACTTTTAAGAAAAGAAAGATTGTTGTTGTACATCAATACCAAAATATTTTGAGTTGTAATTGGATATGTAATTACGATTTAGTTTAAATTTGTTTGTTTTTGGTTTGTTTTATTTTGCTTATTAATAAGAGGACCTAACTTATTAAACATCTTGCTTATTCTTAACAAATCCTTATGTTGCAAATTATATTTTTTTTTAAAAGAGAGAGAGAGAGAGAGAGAGAGAGAGAGAGAGAGATTTCATCTTGTAGAAACTAATTCTCTCTTTTGATTTCATTTGTGATATAGCTATTTCATTTTTCTCCATGTAAGATGTTAATTTATTCAGGGCTGATTTTTTATTTTTGTGTTTTCATACATCCATTTTAGATTCCTTGCTTTGGTTGATTTTATTTTGCAAGTTGATAGGATTTTCTTTTGAGTGGTTTGTTTGTTTTCCAAAAAAGGGGTAAACTAATTTTATCATATGGTGATCAAAACCATGTATTTCTGTCAAGTATTTGATCAAAATCATTTTCTGTTAAAGGGACATCATTATAAAGACACTCTTCTTTTGTTAAGATTCTAACCATAGCAAGATTAGTCTTGGCTTTGAAAAATTTATTATGGATCATATTGATGGATTAATTGAGTTACTCAGCATTATATAGGATCTTTATCTTTCAAAATGATGTTAAAATGTAGATGAGTTTCTTTTCAAAGGAATCATTTTCCCTAGATTGAAGTAAGTCAGGAATTGTAAGTTATATTTTGGACTTTTTACACCATCCTTTGCTCTTTAGTGGGCCATTTGGATCTTCTTCCCCATCCACTAAGTAATCTCTCTTAAGATTAACAATAACCTTAATATTATTCATTGTACATAACATTAATAAAATATAAGGGATCAACTGAAGAACGGGAGGTCTCATCACGAGCCGACCCATCATGATCATAAGCTCCGTTGAAGTGACATTACCTCATCTAGTTACCAAGCGAGGGTGATGGCTATTAATCGTTGATTAGGAGAAAGAAGGTTTCATCCAGAGCTGACCTTCTCATTTTTCGGCAGTTCTTGTGAATGATGCTGCCAGCATCTGGTTACCAAACCAAGGTAGTAGTCTCCAGTTAATGTCTTTATTTATTATTTGTCATAATTTTTTTTTATCTATATATAGTGGATGGGATAAAAAGCATCTAAGTGAGGTTAAAAAGGTTTATCCTGTGGTATTGAGGTGATGCCTATATACTATGTGTTCTTTGACTTGTTTTGGTTAAGAGAAACTAATTCCTTGGAAATTTTTCTTTCTGCATTTGTGGAATAATCATTTATCTTTATAAGATTTTGGATAATGGTAGGGATAGTTTGATTGATTTTGAAAGGTTTTTTTTCAATCTTTACATATATAAGACAATGGAAGGATTAAGTTATGTGATTGGGAAATTGAAATTGGAAGAGGCATTTATCATTATTTCTCTTATATTATTAAGATTCGGAATTATTTTGCAGAGATAACTGGTTTGCCCAGCATGTCGCCATTTGTTGGCACCCGAACAAATCCCCTTCATTTTGGTAAAATCAAAGGGATCCCTCATATAAATTTTGTAAATAATTAGCTTTTGATTTTATTTTATCTTAGTTGATTTGATAGGTGATTTCGTAGTCATCTTTTCTTTGGTCCTTTAATCTTTATGATGCTTGTCTCTTGGCTTGATTTTTATTTCAAGAGGTTTTGATGATTCCTTGAACTTCTTATCTTCCTTGATGTTTAAAAAGATTGCATGCTATTAATTGAGGTTGTCTACAATGACTATGCGCTTCATTTTGAAAAGATTGGGTTATTTTGATCTTACTACATTTTCACAAATTTCAGTCTTTGATACTCTAGTTGGTTGAGAGGGAAATTTGGCAGATCATACTGTTTGTAACTAGATGGTTATTTTGATAATTTTTATTTACATTTTGAAAGTGTGCATATTTAAGAATAAGACTATTCTTTTGGTTCTATCTTTCATTGAAAATACCAAATTTATACAAACATTGATTTTCCTATTTAAAATTTATGTTATGTTCGTAGTTTGTATGCTTTTTAGTGAAACATGAAGAATTATATTATGATTGATTTATGTTCAATTTTTGTTATGTATATAACAAATGAAACTTTAAAGGAAAGGTATCTCAATTTTTGGAAAGTTCCATAATCAAATTCAAAAGGAGTTGAGCGCTCAAATGCATTGAGAAAAACAATACCTTTGATATTAGTCAAAGGTGCACACTTTTCATTTTTGTACTTTTCTTTCTAAACTCAAAATCTGGAATGAATTATTGGAATAAATAAATTATTTCACTTCATTTACTTGTTTCTTATTAGATTCAATTTCTTGATTTCGACAAGTTTATTAATGTAGGTTGAAAGAACTTAAAGAGATCATTTTTCTTTACTCCTTTCCAATAAATTTCCAATATTCACAATCTATAATATCTCCAATATAACATTGATGATTTTAATGGTCAGTTTTGGTTGTAAATCTGTGATAGCAATAATAAATGAAAATGGTAATCATTCAAAAGTTTACTAGATAATCGTTAATGTTAGAACTATCATGTATATTGGAAACAAGAAAGATTATTGGTACTAAATGCTATATCACCAATCAGTTGACAAACAAAACGTTATCACCATTTTATTTTATGCTTATTCAATTACATATCTTCATTAATAGTTCTTTACAACTTCATTGAAATAGAGCAGATGTTATTTGCCAACACATTTCTTTCAAAGATTGGCAGTCATTAAATCATAATCTCATGCTTATTTGAAATGCATTAGTTAATGTGTAGTTTTGTATTGTTGAGATATTGAATGGATTAAAGTCCATGCAAATAACATTAGATTACTAAAATCAATCCAATCCATATTATTCTTTGGTTAAAATCAACATAAAAATCACATGTTTACAATACCATCAAATGCGCATAAGAAGATTTTATCAAATCATTTAATAATTAACTAATATCGGAATATATCTTGTTATGTGCAGGTGTGACAAATAATAATCATGAGATGGGATCTGTGTTATACCAAAATCCTGTCACCATCATGTGATAAGACATTTGACATACCTGCTTGCCCTGAATCCCAGCTTCTGGAGTGGAAACTCATATTATTTTTCAATCTTTTCATACAAATTCCCAGAACCATGCTTGACCCTTTATCCATACGCGGTACCCTTGTTTGCACCGCCCATACTATGTTTCCCACAAGCGGTGCCACTGCTTATGGCCCTTAGTCCATAAGCGGTTATTACCAGAACCGCTCTGGCACTGAAGTAGAAACGCGGTACCCTGGGTAAAAAGGGAAAAAGAGAAGCTTCTCGAGGCTTCTAGATGATAAGCCTCGAGATATCCCTTATCCCTACTGTTTTGGGTCTGTTGAGCTCGAGATCCCCCATCCTAGGATCTTGGAGGACACCTCACCCAAAAATATCTCAACCTACCCTATCCATCTAGCCTTATAAATACAAGCTTATGGCCATGGTTGAGGGGGATAACTCTTAAGGCATTGTTATGCTGTTGGATTGATCACTTGGGCCATATCATTGGAGAGCATAGAGAGAGCTAGATTCGGAGCTTATGGGGATGAGAATGCTTGGTTTCATGGAGATGCATGTCAACACTAAGGCTTGGTTGTNGTACCAAATATATTGTTGATGTTTGATTTCATATATATGTTGTGAGATTCCTTAGTCACTAGCATAGATTAGTAGATTATATCCTTGTTGCTTTGATATGTTTCATGTTGAGCTTATTGTAGGTACATAGGGTGACTATCAAATCATTGTATTCCAGATATCTATGGAATCTAGGGACAGTCTTCAACCTCTGTCTTCTATTTGTTCTGGATCTAAACCATTCAGACCAGTGGAACACCTTGCTGTCCGTAGGAGGTGAAATATTCTAGCTAACAAATCTGGTGACTCTATTGGGGAATGAAGTTGTATATCAGTCGATCTGATCTTCCTCAGTCTACAAATCTTGTCCAAATCTAGGCTCCTTCTTCAGCTCTCTTCAGTCAGATCTACTCTCTGACTGAATCCGTTTGGTTTTGAAACATCTAGATCTATTCAAATCTAAGTCATTTCAGTCTTTTATGCTCTGTTTCCATACTCAATTCAACAGTATTTTCCCTGACCTAGCCTTTTTCTGACTGGATCCTTCATTCTTCTTTTGTTTTGGTCATCCATAGGGAACTGCACCTATGATGTGTATGAGAAGTGGTGCCACCACCTGTAACCTGTTGATAAGAAGTGGTGCTATCTGGGAAATTCTCTGTCAACCCTTGAGAAATGCGGTGCCAGGTAGGCATCATTCCAAAGCCCTTTTTCCTTATTTTTCTTTGCAAAAATTTTGATTTTGATTGCTTTCAGTTCTGCTAGTCACACTTATGTTATTGAATCTGATGCTTGCGGTTTGAGTTTTTATGGTTTAATATTGATTTGAGTGGAATTTCAAAAGTTTGATTAAGTCTTTTGATTGTTCATCCGCTTCTATGTTTGTTGGCTGTGTTTACAGAAGGATTTCTTCTTGTCTGAAAAGATTAGGGTGTTATTTAAAAATCTCTTTTTGTTTTTGCTACATAGACTATTAGAAGAACACTAGATTATCTTCTAGGTTTAATTTCTTATTTGCATAGTAAACTTCTTTTTCCTTCCTTTAAAAAAGAATTTCTTTTACTAAGACTAGGATATCATCATTGAGCGTTGGACATTGGTTTTCTGATTGGCTTTACAAGATTTTAGAACCTTTATGATCTTTCATCTCTCATGCATTTAGAGCTACCTCGATCAAAATAAAAATAAAAATGGTAGTTTTAAGTTAGATTTGCTTATGTTTGAGAAATTTGAAAAAAACAGTGCATTTACATATAGGTGTGCTTCTTGTTTTTCTTTTAGGAAAAGAGATTCTTCCCCTTCTCATTTTTCTTTCGAAAAGAAGAAATCAGTTTGAAAAAGTGTTTGCTTGTCTTTGTTTGATGTTCATGACTGTCGTGTGGAAGTATTTTTGGTTTTTGAAACAAAAGGAAAACACTCTCTTTTCCTCCTGTAAGTAGGCATATTGAACGGTAAAGTGAACATTTTGCACTAGCATACTGCATGGTTTTACTTTTCTGTCAAAACATCATGCATTCACCTAATCGTACAAGTTAAAATTAATGGTAGTTGTAGGTTAAAATTTACATAGTAACTTGAGTGGTAAGGTAGAGACGTGTTTGGGCATCGTTAAGCATAGGAGCTGTCATTATTTGTCAACATTAAATTGCGGGACTCATGCGGTTCTTCCATGTACCATTGGTATATCTAATGGCCTTTCACATACCCTTGAGGTATATAGAAAGGTACTTCATGTACTTGATTGTATATTGGAAGGCCCCTTGTGTATAGTTATGCATTAGATAGCACTACTATCGATTCGAGCTCCCACGTACCTTCAGTATATCGGAAGACCCCACTATAGTACCTTATCTATCTGAGAAAAGCCCTTTGGCCATTTTGTTTGGAGCCATACACCAAAAACAACATTCGGGGAGATTACTACGCACGTACCCTCGAGGTATATTGTGAGTGGCACCTTCTTGATCACAATCCTAGGGAGAGATCTAACTTTTAAACTCCTCCTATAATTTTAAGTGTACTTGCTTTGACCTATAGCTTGTGTAGGAAATTTATTTTTGGTGTGTTTTCTAGATTTTCACACACTAGGTTAGTTAGGAATTGTACAAAATGGCTGAGTTAAGACAGTCCGAAAGAGTACGGGGCTTGCCACCTGATTTTATTCCTTATTCAGGAGAAAATCCTATGGAAGCTATCGACCAAGGAGCTGCTACCACCTCCCAAGTGGGACATAATGTGGTTGTGGAAAGTGGAGTACCATATTCTTCACACTCACCTCTCGTGGTCCAACAGCCTTCTCGGGGAGATTCCTCATTCCATTCTCGCATGGAAGGATGTGTTGATGATACTGGTCGCCTAGATTTTGGTCCCAATGCTTCATTTTGGGAAACCCCTGTACGTCAGGCCATTGCTTCATTTGGCACTCGTGGAATCTCTTACGAAATTGAAGAAGAATGTAGGCAATATCGTTCTTCCATTCTCCATGCAAACGAGATTGATAAGAAAATTGATGACATTTTAGGCCCAACACTACCAAGGTCCACATCTATTCCTAGGGGATATAGCTCACATGTTGAATCTATGAGACCCATTGAACTGATTATAGATCATCCATTGACACCCCGCAACCCAGGTTAAGATACCACCCCTACCACCTCTCATGTTATGTCTATACCTAATTTTCCCAGGTCTTCTGTTCCTGAGATTCAATATTCAATTCCTGTTTCGTCTACACCTTCTAGTGATGAGGGGCAACCCCCGGCACAACCTACATTATCTGACATCGGAATTGTTACTAGTCAAGGGCAGACCTCTAACATAGAACCATCTATAGTTTATGTCCCTCCCACCCATTCTAATGTGGTTAATCCCCCATCCAGTTTAGGTCAACCCTTTGGGGCCCAACCTATAACCATTCAATCTTTTGGAGGTTATGCTTATCAAATACCTGTAGGTAATATTAATCATCCACCCAATCCTACATGAATTCCATACCCTAGTAATACCATTAAGCCATGGGGGAAACTCAACTGGTGTTACATGCCAGCTATGGGGGGGATACCTATACATACTGCAGGAGGTGCTAGAGGACCCCCTTATGGAGGTCCTCCCCCTGAGGGGCCTAGTGGTCTCGAAGGATTTGGAAACTTTCCTCCTTATGGTCTTGGTGGCCCTAGTGATCCTGGTGGCTTTCCTCCTTCTGGATCTGGAGGGTCTGGTGGCCCTCCTGCTAGTGGTTCCGGTGGCTCTGAAGGTTTACCTCCTCCTAGTGGCCTCGAAGGGTCTGGTGGTCTGCCCCCTAGTGGTCCTGGTGGTCGTAGTTGTCTCGGTGGTCTTGGTGGTCCCGGTGGCCCTAGTGGTCCTCCTCCTGGAGGCCCTGGTGGTCCTAGTGGTCCTAATCCTAGAAATCAACCCCCTGCAGGTGGATCTTCCGATATTTCTTCGTCACAGCAACCTGTTTATCAATCCACTTATGGTCCTACTGGTAATTATATGGCATATCAATATTACCAGTATGTTCAACCCAACCGACATTTACCTTTCCTAGAAACTTTGGACTTACCTGATCTGTCCAAGTTGATTAATGACCCCATTCGACACAATCCCTTGTGCCCCCCTATTTCGGTAAAGTTACCATCGGACATCCCGAAATTTGATGGGAAACAAGGAGATGATTTGAATAACAATGTGATGACATTCCGTTTGTGGTGTTCTTCAAATTTCCTCATGGATGACTCCGTTCAGTTACAACTCTTTTAGATAACTTTGACCGGTACGACTGTGAAGTGGTACATCGAACTCCCACAACATTCGTTTGTGGTTTTTTGCTCGTTGGAAACCATGTTTCTTACACACTTTCAACTCCCTATTCGTTATGGAACGGGTACTAATATTTTAACCTCTCTGTGACAGAACACTTCCACCCACATATCCGATCATATTCATGAGTGGAGAAGGTGGAGAAGGCTTATTAAGGCCCCTATTCTTGATCAGTTACTAGCTGATTGGTTCACCAAATCCTTGTTGCCTCCTATTTCCCTAGATGTGGCTATGGGCGGTGCTGTTACTGAAGAGAAGGGTATTAGTCAGGCTCAGTACCTAGACTTGATTTATTCCCAGTCTGGCACTCTTTATGACCTGATCCCTCAAGTTCCTTGCCCCAGCATCGATCCTGCCAAGCCACTAACAGAAGTACCTGTTGATGGGATTGTTGGTTCAATCTAGTCCCCATCAACAACGAAACCTGCCAAGCAAACCCAAACTGCCCCATCTTCTCCTTGGACTCCTAAAGTTTCCACCGAGGTCAATTCTATTCAAAGTAATCAAACCTTGGGTAATAAAAAGAAAGGTAGAAATCGAAATAAAAAACCTGGAAACCAGCCGGAGACTCCACGACCAACCAATGGTGATAACGACAAAGGGAAAAGAAAAGAGAAATATCCTTGTCTGCTATGTGGTGGTTACCATTTTCCAAAGGAGTGTCCTCGTCAAGACGAAATCTCCCAATTTTTGAAGTCCAATCCCACACCTGCTGTACTTATGGATCCTTTTCCCTCTCAACAATAGCTGATAGACCACATGTCTAATTAGGGTAATTCCAGTTCGTTAGAGGAAATTCATATGATGTCCTCAGATACCATCCATTTGCAAACTTGAAGTCATAATTATGATAAACCTGCTGATTAAAACGAAGATCATTTGTCTTCAGGGAAAGCCCCTTCTAGTAGTTCTCCTCAGTCCTAGTCTACTGTCCCCTTATCTATTGAGAAGCCTACTCTCAACATGATTCTGCACCCACCTAAGAGCACTCTTTGAAAGGAAGTATTTAATCCCAATGCCCGAGCTACTCAATTTTATAATGTGGTTGAAGATCTCACTCAGGAACCTTGTGCAATGTCTACCCTAGAAGTGCTCCAAAGTTTCCCTACACAGCGCAAAAACCTGTTGACTGCATTAGGAGCTTTAGACTCGGATAAGACCTACTTGATTCACTTTAATGTTGAGAACTATAAGTCTAGGTTACCACATAAACTTGCTTTTCGATTCATTATGAAAGTAGTTGGAAAGAAAGTTTTTCGAACGATCCTAGATAAAGGATCTTCAACCTCCATGTTGTCTCTATCTTATTGGAAAGCCCTTGGCTCTCCCGAGCTTGTAACATCACCTACGACCCTTAAAGCATTTGACGAATGGGGTTTCCAGCCCCATAGTCTCATATCAACCCTCGTGGTTGAGCTGGGGGGAAAAACCGTTTCCAGCCAAGTAGAAGTGGTAGATGCCCATTTAGATTACAATCTCATCCTAGGATGAAATTGGTTCTATGATATGACTATTGTTGCTTCAACAGTATTTCAAACTGTCCAATTTCCACATCTGGGGAGAATTGTTACTATTGACCAGCTTGATTTCTGCATGCCATATGTTACTACCTCCACGGCTAATAACATCCCCATGTTAGGCCAGTCCCCTCCTCCTTACCAGTCGATTGGGGTAGGCATGTTGAAGGATTCATCCCTCATGGGAGTTTTTCCATCCACTCCTCCTAGCACGGATTCCGCGTTGGTCCATATGATTGCCTCATTTGATTATGAGTGTAAGGGCCACTATGTTGTTGATTCCACCTTGTTAATTCCACATGAAGCTATGAATGATGCCATTCAAACCTCTTCCGATGATCACACTGATGATCTTCATCTAGTGGCCTCGGATCCTTACCATTTATCGTATTGGTTAGAACCTTCTCTTCCCACTCTAGATTATCTCTTTGAGACTTTTCCTTCCTATGAGTCCATTATTGAGATCATGAGCATGAATGAGTCCATTTGGGAGGATCACCATCATAGATCCATGTTCCTCCCCAACACCAATTCGGTTAACCATGATTTTGCATCCTTGTTTCCTACTGATATTGTCAACATTCCCCAAAGTCCTATATTGTTGCAACATATAGATTCTGAAGGAAACCTTTGCAACATTACTCAGACAAACCCAATTGACATATCAGCCAAGCTTGATGTTATTGAGCATGTTCATGTTGGGAAGAACTGCTCCGCAGATGAATCTGAAGCCTATAAGGCACTTTTGAAATAATTCTGTGATATCTTTGCGTGGTCCTACAAAGAGATTCTGGGGATCAACCCTTCCATTGTGGTCCATGAGATTAAAACTTATCCCTCGGCCAAACCCGTCAGGTAAAAACTTAGGCAAGTCCATCCTCGAAAAGCTGCAGCTATAAAAGCTGAAATTGCGAAGCTTCTGAAAGATGGGTTTATTTATCCTGTACCCCTAACAGAATCTATATCGAACATCATCCCTGTCAATAAAAAGCAGGGCACCATTAGAGTTTGTATCGACTTTAGGGATCTAAACAAAGCTTGTCCCAAGGACAACTTTCCTACCCCACATATTGATCATATTATCGACAACTGTGCTGGAAGTGTCATCTTTTCATTCATGGATGGCTTCTCTAGCTATAATCAGATTCAGATATTACCCTCCTATCAGCATAAGACAACATTTATTTTCCCATGGGGAACATTTTCATATAATAAGTTACCATTTGGCTTAAAAAATGTTGGAGCTACGTTCCACTGTGTGATTCCTGTTATGGCTGATTTTACCACACCAGGTAAATCACACTTGTATGGCCTTCCCCTGTCCCTCTACAGACTCCTTAGACCCCTTGGACCATTTTTTGTCCTTTGATGTTTCCTTGACCATCCCCATAAACATGTGAAAATTTATATACGCATCTTTTAAACCCCTAATCGCGTATATACGTAGGTTTGACCACTAAAACCGTGTACATTGGGATGTGTACAAAATCCAAATCCTTTTGGAGTTTTCCTTGACATGGATCTGACTCACTTAACTCATGGCCTTCCATATTCCTTGATATCGCTCATATTAGACCTTTCATTACCCCTTTGAAAATCTATATAAGGAACTCTTTGGTACATTGAAGGCATATGAGAGAATTGAGAGAAAAGAAACTATGGTCCATTGTTGCCAGAACTTGCGCTTGAGTCTGTATCCCTTTGACCCTTGGAGCACTTTGGTGTTCTTCCCAAGATTTCCTTTTGCTTGTGAGCTTGTTATTGAGAGATGGAGGATTGAGGTGGTGGAGGCCCAAGTGGGGGATTTAGTTTCTCCGATTCGCAAATGTGCCGACAGAGGTTGTATCCATTGTAATCTTTGATTTTATATTAATAGAAATATATTTTCCTGTCCAATAATGTATGTTTGAATGAATATTTTATCCATGGATGATTTCAAATGCTTATACATTGTTGGTTATATATGCTAGAATAGATCTAACACCAATATATATAGTATGCTTGTATTGTTTACTTGTTGTTGAGGAAGTGAATCATCAATTCAAGATGAAGTTGGAAAGCTCAACGGGGATCTACTTCAACAGTTCAGAATAAGGTACGAGGTTTGATCCTTTAGCATTCAATATTTGATTTCTATTGCATATTGGGAAGGATTGATTTATGGAGTCAAGCTGTCTATTGCGATACCCCAAGCCATAAGAATTTCTCTCCATAATAGAATTGGTGACTCTGCTGGGGAGTTCCTAGTAGTTGTCCTTTGGGGGTTTTCTATGGGCATTCAATGACTTTGAATTGATCTTTTTCTCTTGTTTCTGTGTCGGGTCTGGGGGCATGTTTTCCTGGTAGTGTCTGATTGGTGTGAAGTTTGTCTTAGCTTTTCTATTTTCCTTTATTTTCATGCACCTTTCTTCTTGTACATGAGTTTTTAACTCACAGTTGTGAATATACGTGGGTTTCTCTGCTATTTCCGCGTACACGCGTTGGTTTACTGCGAACAGTTGCATATGCCCTTAGTTTTTCCTTATAGAGGAAGATGGATGGTTGTTGGGTGAATTTTGATGATTGCTGAGTCTCCTTTGATACTGCTAGAGTCTGTATACACCTCTATTTCTAACCAGAGATGTTTTTTTTAGGTTAAATTTTCTTTTTTGAAGAATGTTCTTGTCATTGCATTTTCGATTTTTTGTTTTGTGATTAGTGCATTAGATTTATTTTACCTTAGTACTTTGCTTGAGTGTTGTTTGAGTGTGCTTGCAGAGTCTGGGGGTTGTAGAACCATTCTTTTGCTTTCATATCTCATTTTTATTTGAAAAAATCCAAAAATATTTGCTTATCATTATGCATTGCATCTTGCATTTTGCATAGTACTTGCACTAGATTTTCTTTGGAGTATTAGTTAGGATTTCATATAGGAAAGCTTGCATTTATCATTTGAAGAAAAATTGAGCATTTCACATAGCAGCATACCCCATTTTTCATGGACACAATGCATTTGCATTGATTGTTAGGTGTGCATTTTACTTCATATTGTGTCATAACACCATTAGTTGCACGTCCATATACCTCTTTTGAGTAATAAAGCCAATTAAAATCAACGCTTAAATTAAAATGAACTACACTATTTTATTTGATAGGGTTCACCAACAAGATTAGGTTTTAGGGTCTTGGAATAGTTCATTGTGAGTAAATTATCCAAGACCACTGAACAAAAACATGTATGTGTCTGTCCAGGTGAGTGTGTGAAATTCCTTGGTATAACCAGTGTTTCTCAGGATCCTCCTCTCAAGAGGGAGTTAAGCACGAGGCAGTGTGAGCAGTTATTGATTGGGATGACCCCTAGTCATAACTAAGTAGCACCGGAGATATTTCCAGGATTGTATTCGTATCTGGGGGCTCTTTTGAGAGTTTCAAGCTTTTCTACCCTGCCCATACGGTCAATCCCTCCTGTGGCTATCCTCTTGAGCATTGATTATATTGAGGTGACCTTAGTGGCCTTACCTAGGATATCAAGGGGTTACCCTACAGGGGTTATTATGTGGGTGTCCCAGCCAGGTTGGGGTCGGACAGCACAGTCGCTTTACGCGTTGAAGTTGAGGGCCACAATAATTGGTTATGTACCTCCACTTGTTGTGTATGGGAGTCTCAAGCCTCTCTTAGGTGAGACATACCTGCTTCATTCAGGAGCTGACTTATCCTGCCCTTGATTTCTTGTGGTTGGATTTATATTTTATTGGTGATTTCTCTATGCACATTAGCTTGCCTAGGGTTTGCGTAGATAGAGAGTCTTTTATATTTTTGAGTCATTGTGGATTCGAGTGTGGCACCTCACTGTTCTCATTGTTTAGTAGGACTTCCACCTTCTAGGTCTCCTCCTCCTTTGGGAGAGAGAAATAGACAGTCCAGGTGGACTACTTCGCACATTGATTCACACACCATGGGAGACCATATAGAAGTTCCTGAACCACCTTCTCCCATTCATGTGGAAGATGGGGAGTTTACTCCTAACTATGATCCTTCACCTGATTTGACTGAGTTAGGTCTTGTGATATCTGAGATAGGTACTTTTCATGATATACCTACTTACTCTAGGGTTGATTCCCCATTGACGCATTGCCGGTATGGAATGCTGGAGGATGAAGAGACTCATTTCGAACCCACGAGCACCAATTATGGTAGTTATGGTATGTATGGTTTTTCCACACACGATTTGGAATTCCATGTCGAGTCTGAATTTGAGCCTACCACTATGCCTGGGGGCACTCTCATTCCTTACCATGTGGAGAGGTTTGGGAGGACAAGTCACATTGCACCTTCCATCCTGGTAGTGGAAGCTGCGTCACATATTCCTCCTAGGTCTAGGGTTAGTGATCCTATTAGGATACCAGATCTGAGACGAGTGACTATAGGGAATAAAACATACATAATTATGTAGGTCCCTCCATCCTCTGTCCCTACTTCTTCAAATGTTCACCCTCCACCTCATTCATGTGGTCCTTGGGCCAGAACGTTGCTACGAGTCATGTCCGTACTGCGGTTACTCGACCGGTTGTGTCTCAGGTTCATGTACCACCCATTGTTTCGGGAGGTTATGTTCAAACTTCTAGAGGTCATTTTACTACTTCCGGAGCGTATATTCCTACTTCTGAAATGTATATTCCTACTTACAGAGTGTCTCAAGGGTCATCTCATGCGATGACTTGTGGACCTTATCATGGGACACAGTATGGACAGGGTTCTTCACCTTATGTGTGTGGGTATCAACAACCCACTTACCCTCCAAATTACGGCTTTGTAGCTCCTAATAGTCAAGTTACACCATAGTATGGTGCTTCCATGCCACCCTATATGGGTCAAATGGGAGGAGGGCACTATGGCTAAGGCCATGGTGGTTATGGTAATTAGACCTATGTGAATCAGAACTATCAGAAAGAGGTCCATCAACCTAATCATCCTAGGATCCCTTTTCTCGCAACACTGAATCTTCCTGACTTATCGAGATTGACGAACGATCCTGTAGCTCATGACACGGCTTGGCCGGTTGTCCCTACTAAGCTTCCCTTAGAGATACCCAAATTCGAGGGCAAACCGCGAGAGGATCAGAACGAACATGTTACTACCTTTCACCTATGGTGCTCTTCGAATTCCTTACAGTAGGACTCAATCTGTTTAAGGTTGTCTCAACGCACCCTTACAGGGCCTGCCGCGAAATGGTATATATAGCTACCTAAGGGGGCATTCACTTTGTTCGATGATCCAGCGATGACTTTTGTTAACCACTTCCAGCTACCAGTGTGTTAAGATGTTGGTACTAAACTCTTGTCAACATTTTGGTAGGATAAAGCCACACATATCTCAGATCATATCCAAGAGCGGCGTAGATGGAAGACATTGATTAAATCCTTTATATCTCCGGAATTTCTCCTCGAATGGTTCCTTAATTCGTTATTGTTGTATATAGCAAAGGATGTTTCTACATCCGGAGTGCAAAATGAGGAACAAGCCATTTTTAGGGTGTAGGAACTGGATTTGATTTATGCTAAATCTGGTTTGTTATATGAGATTATTCCCAATGCTCTGCATTCTAGTTTCGACCCCAAAGTTAAACCTCGACCACATGCCAATGGAATTGTTGGTTGTGCGAGTGCTAAACCTACAGATTCGGTTTCAAAACAAGTTAGTTAATTGTCAATCAACCAATCTGCTTTGGGACAAGCTATAGCTTCATCCCAACCTGTCCAAATGGCGAGTGAGCTTTCAGTGCAATCGTTGGACCAGAAGGGTAACCCGTAGCTCAGACGAAATAAAAAGAAGGGTAAGAATAATCATAAGGGTGGGAATAGGAATGAAAATGCTAATAATAATGGAAAGAACGCCCATGATGCTGGGGGGGACAAGCAAGCTAAACGTAAGGTTAAATTTCCTTGCAAGTTGTGTAAGGATGATCACCTCACTTACTTGTGCCCTCGTATCGATGAAGCCTCAAGATTCTTGGCACAAGGCCCAGCTATGATAACTAAACCTTTACCTCACAATCAAAATATGAACTTGACGACCCATGATCAGTCTGGTGGTGATCAAGATCTGCCGGAGGGTAGTGGTCGTGGTTGCATTAACATGGTACGTGCTGCGAAATTTGTGACCCATGCGAAGGACTATGGTTCGTCACAACCCAACCCAGGTAAGGAACCTGATCCACCAGGGACTCCTTTGCTTATTGAAAAAACCGTGGATAAACCTGAAGCTGCACCTCGCATTCCTAAGGGAGTCCTTAACCATTTGGGGCACAATCCTAATTCTCGAGCTACCCAGAACTATTTAGTTGTCGAGGATTTGGGCCATACTCCTTGTGTGATGTCTGCACTGGAAGTGCTTCAGAGTTGTCCTTCGTAAAGGAAGGGTTTGCTTTCTACCCTTGGTGTGAATGATGATAATTATTCCTCCGTGATTAAATTTGAAACTGTAGGACTTCAGCCTCGCATTCTTTACTATGTGTCTCTCTTGATTCACGTAGAATGTATTAACATGACCATCAAGCACACTGTGATTGACGAAGGCGCTGCTGCTTCTGTGATGTCTTTATCATGTTGGAAGGGTTTAGGTTCCCCTGAGTTGTCTAAGTCCGTGACCATGTTAACTGCATTCGATGGGAGATCATTTAGGCTGCATGGGATCCTTCCTTTCCTTAAGCTCCATTTGGGAGTGAAGACCATTGTGATAGAGGTCAAGGTGGTTGATGCACCCCTTCACTACAATCTCTTGCTAGGTAGGAATTGGATGTACAGTATGCAAGCTGTAGATTCTTCCCTATTTTGTGTTGTGTGCTTTCCATTTAATGGGAAGATAGTTACAATTGATCAAACGTCATTCAAGAATCCGTCGGTTACCGCATCTTCGGGAGCTTCGATCTCGATTGTAGAGGACTCTTAGCCGACACCTAGGAGTGTGGGTGTGGGCATGTATCCATCCCTCATGGGAATTTTTAGTTGTCCTGTGCCTATCCTTATGATAGGGTCTAGTTTTGGTGAGGCTTCGACATCTGTGATATCGGTGTCTTTTCACACAAGTCATATGTAAGATCCTTGGATTCTTCCTACACCGAATACTTCGAGTGAGCACATCGTGACGGATGTGCCGTTGCCTGCAACTATAGTAGCTTATCAAGCTAATCTTGAGTCTGTTGTAGAGCCCAGTCCTTCCTCTTCACGGACAGAGGAGGAGGACCCTTATGTGTTTCCTGCATGGGAAGTACAGTCTTCCCATGTGCACGACTACCTTGATAGTGTTTTTCCTTTAGACGAAGCGATTATTGAGGCCATGTTGGGAGTTCAGCCACCATGGGAAGAGCTCCATCATAGATCTTACTTTCTTTCTGAGCATGACTGCTTGGAGCGTGACGACTTTAGGGAGGTTCTTAGTGAGAGAATTGGTAGTCCTATGGTTCCATTAAGATCTCCTGGTCCGATGGATGATGGGAACATGGAAAATATATCTCCAATGATTCCAATCAATATCTCTTGCAATCCTGGCAGGATAGGGAATGTCTATATTGGGGCAGAATGTTCCCATGCTGAGATTCAAGATTACACCAAGTTGTTTAAAGAATTTTGTGATATCTTTGCTTGGTCTTATGATGAAATTCCAGCTATCGACCCTCGCAATGTCGAACATGAGATTAAGAATTATCCCAATGCTAAGCCTGTTCGACAATGCTTGCGTGTGGTGAATCCTAGGAAAGCACCCGTGATTAAGGAAGAGATAGAGAAATTGTTTAAAGCTGGTTTCATCTATCATGTTCCCTTGACGAAGTGGGTTTCAAACCCCATTCCAGTTGATAAGAAGCAGGGAGAGTTCCGCATATGTACTGATTTCTATGATTTGAATCGTGCTTGCCCTAAGGATAATTTCTCCACACCATTTATTGATCAGATTTTGGATGAGTGTGCGGGTAGCGAGGTTTTTTCCTTCACGGACAGCTTTTCTGGATATAATCAGATACAAATTAAACTTGAGGATCAACATAAGACTGCATTTATTTGTCCTTGGGGAACTTTTACATATCGGAAAATGCCTTTTGGCCTTAAGAACACCGGAGCTACTATTCAGCGGGCCATGACCTTGATCTTCCACGATCTCAAATTGATTATCGAAGTATTTTTGGATGACCTTGCTGCTCATTCTCATATAAGAATATGTCATTCCTATCATTTGAGATTGGTGTTCGAAAGATGCCACCATTAATTGGTTAGGTTAAATCCTCACAAGTGCATCTTTTGTGTGAAGTCAGGTCACTTGTTAGGATTCATCATTTCTAAAGAGGGTATAAGAGTCAACCCTTTGAAGGTAGAGGCAATACTTCAGTTGTCTCCCCCGAAAAATATTTGTCATCTTCAATGTTTGCAAGGCATGGAAAACTTCTTACGGAGATTCGTTGTCAATTTTGCCAATTTGACTAGAGGTTTCATGCGTCTTTTGAAGAAGGAAACCACCTTTTGTTGGGATGAGTGAGCCCAAGAGTCCTTTGATGCACTCAAGTGAGCCCAAGCATCGGCCCTTGTGATTGGTCCCCCAGACTATAGCCGTGATTTTCTACTTTATGTGGCCGCATCCATGGAGACGATTGGTATGGTTTTGGTTCAAGAGGATGAGGAGCTCCAAGAGCATGTCATTTACTATCTAAGCTGAAATCTTATTGACATGGAGATTCATTATTCTCATGTTGAGAAGCTTGCTTTAGCTACCGTACATGCGGTTCAATGGTTGAGACATTATATTCTCCTTCTCCAGACCTTGGTTGTAGCCCATGTCAATCCGTTTCAATTCATTCTCACTTGAAGAATGATTGGGGGAAAATATAATAAATGGATTGTCATCCTGCAAGAATTTGACCTCGAGTTTGTTTCAGCAAAATTGAAGAAATTGTTAATTTTTGCAGAGCTTATATCGGATTTCCCAAGCGAGGCTGAGGAGTTGGTTTGTGAAGATATGTTTATCGATGAGTATGCCTTATTAATCTCAACTGTTAACCCATGGTATGGGGATATCATTATATATTTACAAACATTGACGGTCCCTACTTACCTCTCACGAGATGAACGACGACGATTACGTCACGTGTCTAAGAATTACCTCATAGTGGATAACACTTTGTACCGCTGTGGGGTAGATTCCATTTTACGACGTTGTTTAACTCGTGATGAGGCTGAGGTAGTGATGAATGATTTCCATGGAGGGGCATGTGGTGGTCATTTATCTGGGCTTTCTACAGCCCAAAAAATATTAAGAGCGGGTTATTTCTGGCCGCCGATCTTTAAAGATTATGTAGATGCGGTCAAGAGGTGCCACCCTTGCTAGGTGTTTGAACGTAATATGCACTCCAAACCTGTCCTGTTACATCGCATCATCACCGCCAGTCCCTTCACTAAGTGGGGGCTTGATTTTATGGATTGCAACCCAGCCTCAGTTGGGGGGCATCATCATATCATAGTGGTTGTTGATTACTTCATGAAATGGGCTGAGGCTATGCCTATAGTTAAATCCGATGGTGAGACAGCCACTCACTTCGTATTCAACCAGATTATTACTCAGTTTGGGATTCTAAAAGAGCTTGTCACTAACCATGGCTTGCACTTTTAGAATCGTATGATGGAAGAGTTGGCATTAAATTTAGGGTATAAACAAGAGCATTCCTCCTCTTACTACCCTCAAGCGAATGGACGGGTAGAAGCAGTGAATAAATCACTCAAATCCATTCTCCAATGAACCATCACACAAAGCAAAAATAATTGGCACATTATGTTATATCCTGCTTTGTGGGTGTATAGAATCACTATTAATACTACCATGGATTTTTCTCCATATCAACTTGTACATGGAGTGGATTCGGTATTGCTGGTTGAGTGCGAGATTCCTTCTTTAAAGCTAGCCATAGAACTCTTACTAGAAACTTCACCATTGGAGGAGCGTTTGGTCCACCTTGAGCAACTTGATGAGCAGCGTCGAGATGCCTTGGTGGCTCTAGAAGTAAATAAGCATTGCATAAAAGTCCAGTATGATAAGTTTCTCCATCCAATGAGGTTTAGTGAGGGAGACTTGGTCCTTTTGTGGGATCAACCAAAAGAACCCTTGGGGCCAGGAAAGTTTAACCCCATGTGGTGTGTTCCTTACATTGTCAAACATGTGTTAGAGAAGGGAGCTTATGAGTTAGTGTATTACGAGGGAACGGCATTGGTGGAGTCTAAAAATGGGCTCTATCTCAAAAAATACTATGCATGATTTTCAACCACGGCTGGTTATTGTATATTATTGTATAGTTTTTCATAGGTAGGTCTTTTTCTTATGGTGATCAGGTTTGTGATTAGTTTCCATTTATTTTGGCAGATGTCAATGGAATCTTCCACCTTCATAGGATTTACGGATGGTGAAAGTTGTCACACTCAACACTCAGCCTCTGCTACTTGGGTGATCTATACTCCTATGGGTCAAGTATTGTCTTCACGAGGCGTATGCTTATAGCCATCTTCAAACAATGTTGCTGAATATAGTGCTGTTATTGAGCTTCTACGGGATGCCATTTTATATGGCGTCCTCTCTCTTGAGGTACGGCTTGAATCAGAGTTAGTAGTGTCACAGCTTAATGGTTTGTACCATGTTAGAGATCCGACATTATTAAGAATATTCTTACGTGTGAGGTTACTAGAATGGCAATTTGACAATATAACATACATACATATTCCAAGAATTAAAAATAAAGTTGTTGACTCATATGCTAACTACCTGTTAGATTGGCATTTGTTTCATACACAATAAACTCTTCACAAGAACAAAATTGTACACATGTAAATAAATAAACCAATCACCATAAAAGTTTTTATATACATCCAAAATGTGGTAATACATAGTGTCATAATACAAAAATGGGGCTCTCGAGCCACCAAAATACAATAGACAGTAATACAAAATGTATCATTCCCAGGTATCTAAGCCTATGGAGGAGGAGGGGGGTTGTGATCATGGAATGTCACCATGGCTCTAGCTAGCCATCGAAATAATCAGACTCATGCTCGTGGTACACCCACCACCTGGCATTGCATAGCCTCAGGCAAGTCCTTGACTTGTGCAATGGGAACTCTATGTGTCAGCCTGACACAGTTGGTATGAATGCTCTGGAGCGTCCACTCCGCATCCACACCCATGATATCGTGTCCTCTTCCCCTCTGTCTGTGATGAGGGAAGCCTTCAGGCCGTCATGGTCCCACATCTGTATGCATATGGTAGATGTCACTATGTATTGTCACCCAAAAACATGTCTTTTGATTCCATATAATAAAAAAACACAAAAAAATTAAATAGCTCAAAAATTTAAAGAGGGTCGAGATTCATTACCTATGTCATCGTATGGCAATCTTGGTGGTAGCAGCATGTCTGGGTCCCCTAGGAAATCTATCCCCGCATAGGGGTAGTCATCAATGGAAACTATCTGTCGTCACCACCACGGAAAAAAATCAGCTGGATAGGAGTTGGATACCCTACCTCCCCCCAGTCTGTGCATCGCATCTGCCCAACGCTGTTGGGCCAGATCTTGAACCCCGTGTTGAGGAACGTCAACTCTAGGGCTCAATCCTGGAACATGCTCGAAGAAAAATGTGCTCAATATGCTGTTGAAACTGAAGTTTCGTACTCTGCCCATCTTACACTCACTGAGCCAATATTTCATGTTGCCCAGTAGTGTAGTGCTCTAGTCATATACTGTGGGTCTCATGCACTCCACTGCATAGAACATCAGAGGCCACGAGGCCTAGTGGAGTGAAGCCAAGCATGCTATCCTGCCTAGTGTCAGTAGGATGGCATTTAGGCCCAGCACTTGTATGGAGTTAGTTGGGATCTGACTCCCCACCTTCTTCGTGTTCGGATAGCCGTACACCACAATGTACTCATCTATAGTCAAGCCACCTCCAGGCCCACGAGAACGTAGGTTCACTACTTCCCCCCGTTGGGAAAGTCTAGTAATAAAGTATATGTCCTATACCTCTATGGTGAGAGACATCCCGTCTATCTAGAATGACTCTGAGTCTGGATCCCAATAGTCCACCAACATCTACAATAGTCTTGGTTTGGCCCTTAAGCCACTAAGACACCAAAATTTGTAGAGCCCACATGCACATGGCGCTTGTTGAGCCATTAGATCGGCCCTTACTACCTCTTCTACATCACCATGTTCACATTCTCTCCATTCTAGGACCATGCTGCACAAAAAATTGGAAGTTTACCCATTAGAACACTTAAAAAACCATATGCAGGGTTGTTTTCCAAACAGCCGCGTATGTACACGACTGTGAGGGCGTGTTCTGTGTATACCCAGCCCTATACATGGAAAAACCCTCGATTTCCTCATGGGCCACAGTGCCTATTTTGGATTGGCCTAGAAATCCAAAATCACCATGGAATTTGACAAAAATTGCATCAAAATGGAAGAGTAGAGCATGGGAAAGTACCTGGAAGAAATAATAGTGGATTCTGCTGGCTGGATCTCCTGGAATTTGCTGTTGATAATATGAGCTCAATTGGGTAAAAATTTCAAATGTTTTTTAATGTTTTGAATTTTTTACTATTTATAGAATTTTTCAAATGTTTTCAAATTTTTACCCCCTTTCGTATAGTTTGGACCATTTCTAATCATTTTGGATCGTTTTTGGACTAATTTATGATGTAGGAGACCTTTTTGAGTGCCGTTTCAGCCGTTGGATTGACCCGTTCATGCCAATTTCAGGTATCATGTCTAAACTGGCATATAGGTTAGGTTTCATCAATGTTTGCATTTTGCATGACCTTATGACCATTTCATTATAGCCTTAGGTACGAACCCACTCTGTTATGTCATGGAACCTTCTTGTTGTTTTATAAGTGGCATGATATGAGTGGTAGAACTTGACCTTACATGGGTACCCTAGTTAGCGCCTTATTTGCATTGGTTCCCATGCTGATTTTTTGTCCCTTAAGGTGTGGGAGTCCGTTGTATAGTATTTCCATGAAATTTCGCAAGAGCCTCATACTCCTCTTGATCTTATGCTGGCCTATTTCCCTCAGGACTCCCTTATGTCAAGTTGTAATTGCATTATCATGAGCTTTGCTTGCCTTATTGAGGCTTACGTCGACTTCCCTGATATTGATTTTTAGCCATATATCCTGAGCTTGTCTCATGTCTAGCCATGCAGAGCCATTTTATATATCCTTTGTAGCTTGATTCCCTATTTTTACTGGCAGGGGACTTTCCCCCGAGTGTCGCTATCCTACACATGTATCCTTCCATTGAGCATAGGTATGTTCCACTGCTTGGAACTAGTTTGTTTTCCCCTATGACACTCATCTCCTCCTAGTCTATAACTATAAATCCATTTTATTTTTTTTCAAGATTTTTAAATATTTGAAAAAGTCCAAAAAAAAATTAAAAAAACCAAAAATTCGAACAAGGAAAGATGTTATCTTTTGGAAGCTTTCAAGTCGTGTCGCCTTCGAACAGAGCACTGTATATCACATCCATTGGTTTGGTTTGTAGTTTGAATTTAGGAGCTATACTCATTTATCTGAGTTTATCTCCACCAACTGGTTAAGCTTTTAGTCCCCATGGGGCCTTTGTCGATGCCTCCTATGTCGTAGAGAGTCCCAGTTTTGTATATTGAGTCTATACTGCCTTTATTTTAATCATCATACGTCGTTATGCTCTTGTTCGAAGGAATTTGAAACCTGAGTCGGCCATTCCTTAGTTATCTTGAATTTGCATGTCAGCCATTCTCAGTACAGTTACTGGTTCATGCACATTATGATCGAGTCCTTCCACATTATACAGCTTTGCTGAGTACCTCATGTTTGATGATGGGGGATGCCTTAATTCCCTCCTTCCAGTGGATTTCATCCCATCGACTTCAGAACATTTATTCTAGGATTGGAATCTAGATTCATTTTTGAGTGCCTTGAGACTTGCAGTCATCAGTGGTAGGTTCTCTTGCCATCGACAGTCTTTGGGAATATGTCAATGTCCCCTGATCGATGGATCCTCTCAACTGTTTGACCTCAACACATCTATTTGCACTTGTTAGTTTGCACCCTAGTACCTTGATTCCCATTTTCATTATCAGTGGGTGATATCACGTCTGTTAACGGTATACATCAATGACCGGTAATCAGATGATGGACTACTATGTTCGACCTTGACACCTCTATTCACATAGTAGGACATGTAATCATAGAGGTTTGTGTAGAAGACCTTCCATATTGGTGGCATCTTTTACATGCTACCTCCTTGATAATGCCAGTGTTCATGACATTTTAGCTCTCGTGACCTTATTCCAGTATATGACAAACATTTCTAGCTATTATGGAGATCTTGTTCCATTGTATATCTTTATCCATTATGGAGATCATGATCCTTTGTATACATACCTTCATCATGGAGATTCTAATCTATGTATATTGTACATGGTGATGATCACTTATGTGATATTTTGTATCATGCCTATTCATGGCCATTGTACTCTTATGTATCCGGGATTGCTAGATGTATTTGCAGTTATGTGTAGAGTTGTAACATTGTACTGTGCTGATTGAGTGGCTAGTCTTCCATCTGGGATCCTTCATCACTCCACTTCTGGGATGGACTTATAATGTATTTCGGCCATCGTATGACCCCTCTGACCTCACACATTAGGGGGCATCTGTTATAGCTGATTTTACCACACTAGTTAAATCATACCTGTATGGTATTCCCCTGTCCCTCTGCAGACTCCTTAGACCCCTTGGACCATTTTTTGTCCTTTGATGTTTCCTTGACCATCCCCATAAACATGTGAAAATTCCTATACATGAATTTTAAACCCCTAATCGCGTATATACGCGGGTTTGACCACTAAAACCGCATACATCGGGATGTGTACAAAATCCAAATCGTTTTGGAGTTTTCCTTGACATGGATCTGACTCACTTGACTCCTGGCCTTCCATATGCCTTGAGATCGCTCGGATTCGATCTTTCATTATGCCTTTGAAAAGTTATATAAGGAAATATTTGGTACATTGAAGGCATATGAGAGAATTGAGAGCAAAGAAACTATGGTCCATTGTTGTTGGAACTTGTGCTTGAGTCTGCATCCCTTTGTCCCTTAGAGCACTTTGGTGTTCTTCCCAAGCTTGCTTTTTGCTTGTGAGGTTGCTATCGAGAGATGGAGGATTGAGGTGGTGGAGGCCCAAGTGGGGGATTCAGTTTCTTCGATTCGCAGACGTGCCAATAGAGGTTGTATCCATTGTAATCTCTAATTTTATATTAATAGAAATATCTTTTCGTGTCCAATAATGTATGTTTGAATGAATATTTTATCCATGGATGATTTCAAATGCTTATACATTGTTGATTATATATGATAGAATAGATCTAACACCAATATATATAGTATGCTTGTATTGTTCACTTGTTGTTGAGGAAGTGAATCATCAATTCAAGCTGAAGTTGGAAAGCTCAATGGGGATCTACTTCAACCGTATGGAATAAGGTATGAGGTCTGATCCTTTAGTGTTAGATATTTGATTTCTATTACATATTGGGAAGGATTAATTTCTAGAGTCAAGTTGTCTGTTGTGGTACCCCAAGCCATAGGAATTTCTCTCCATAATAATGTCCTATGTGTTTCATGATGTTAAACACATTGTTGAACCATACCTTGATGACCTCCTTGCTCATTCACAGCGACGGGAGGACCACCCTGGTCATCTTAGAGAGATATTCCTGAGATGCCGTCACTATAATATGTGGCTCAACCCGCATAAATGTATTTTTTGTGTTGAGACGGGACGTCTTCTAGGTTTTGTGGTATCCAAAGATGGCATCTGGATAGATCCTTTAAAATTTGTTTCCATTCTTGATCTACCATCCCCAACTAATCTCTTTGAACTCCAAAGTTTGCAGGGGAAGGAAAACTTTCTCCGTCGTTTCGTGTGCGATTTCGCAGAGAAAACGCACTGTTATATGCGTCTCCTTAAGAAGAACACTCCATTCTTCTGGGATGATCAGGCCCAATGCGCCTTTGATAATCTTAAGCATGCTCTAACTCATTCACCCGTGATACACCCCCCTGATTATTCAAAGGACTTGCTCTTGTATATTGATGCCTCTGCTACTACCATCTCTATGGTTTTAGTGCAGGACAACCTCCACAGTCAAGAGCACGTGATTTATTATGCCAGTAAGAATCTCTTGGATTCTGAAACCCGTTATTCATGTGTGGAAAAGTTATAATTGGCCACGGTCATTGCTGTACAAAAATTTCATCATTACATTTTGCTATGCACTACCACCATATTGGCAGACCAGAACCCGATGTACTACATCCTGACTCGTGAGGTGCTCAGGGGAAAATACTCCCGTTGGATAGTTATCCTTCAGGAGTTCGATCTAGAGTTTGCCAAGACTACATCAAAGAAATCCTTGGTCTTTGCAGAGCTTATGTGTGATATTCCCTGTGCTTCGATGGAATCTGAGCCTAGTGATTCATTTTCGGATGAATTCCTATTCCTGATAAGCACTACTGATCCTTGGTATAGAGATTTGCTTATATATCTCCAGACACAACATCAGCCACATTTATCCCACAATGATCATCGCCGTATCCATCACCACGTGAAATACTATCTCATCCTAAATGATACTTTGTATAGAAGTGGGATTGAATCTACTCTCCGATGATCCCTCACTCATGACGAGGCTGAACTTGTGTTGAATGATTGCCATTCGGGAGCATGTGGCAGTCATTTATCTAGGATGGCTACATCCCAGAAAATCCTTCGTGCTGGCTATTTCTTGCCTTCGATCTTCAAATATTGTCATGAGGTTGTTAAGAAATTCCCACCTTGTCAACACTTCTATCCTAAAAAGTGCACCCATCCTGCTCCGCTACACCCCATCATTGTCGTTGGCCCATTCGCCAAATGGGGGATTGACTTCATCCATTGTAATCCTACCTCAGCTAGGGGGCATGGTTACATCATCATAGCCATGGATTATTTTACTAAATGGGTTGAGGCCATGCCTACATATGCAGAAGATGCTAATACTACTGCCCTCTTCTTGTTCAATCATATCATAGCTAGATTTGTAGTTTCGCAGTACATCGTTACTGATCACGGATCCCATTTCCGTAATCAGATGATGGATGAAATGAGTGCCAAGCTAGGGTTTCACCATGAAAACTCTACGCCACATTATCCACAAGCTAATGGTCAGGTAGAGGCCATTAACAAAGTTTTGAAAATGATGCTTCATCGGATGGTTGGAGATCATAAATCCAACTGGCACCACGTTCTTTTCTCCGCCCTTTGGGATTATCGGACTTCTGTGAAAACAGCTACTGGTTTCATGCCATTCTAGCTTGTCTATGGACTTGAAGCTGTCTTACCCATCCAATGTCAGATTCCATATTTACAACTTTCATCGAACTTCTCCCAGACACTTCTGAGGAGGAAGAAAGATTTTTATACTTGAATAACCTTGACGAGACTCGCAGAGATGTTGCCTTGTCTAATGAGGAACATAAGAAATGTGTCAAGGCGCAGTATGATAAATCCGTCTAGTCTCGTGTCTTTAATGAGGGTGACCTAGTCTTGACTTATGACTAGAGATACGGCAAACTAGGGAAGGGTAAGTTTGAATCCATGTGGTACATACCTTTCGTTATTTCCAAGGTGTTAGATAAAGGAGCTTACGATATTGTTGATTATGATGGGATCCCTTTGGGGCAACCTCGCAATGGGTTGTACCTGAAAAGGTACTATGCCTAGGTTTTCTTGGGTAGTATCTTGTATATATGTATATTGATTGGCTTTCAGTGTGCTTTTAGTATTTTCAAGATGGTTTTGAGCTTTGTATCCACATCTATTTATACCATGTTTTGGTCATGCAGATGGCTTTCTACGGTTTCATTGATGGTGCTTGCCACCACACCTTGAATCTCACCCCAACTGCTTGTGTTCTCTATTCCCTAGCTAAAGATTTGGTCAGTTTAGGAGCAATTTGTATAGGTCCTTCTACTAATAACATTGCCGAGTATGAAGTAGTCCTCTGTCTTCGGACTAAAGCTGCCTCCCTGGATTTTCATGATCTAGTAGTCTTGATGGACTCGTAGCTCATGGTTCACCATTTGAACCATGTCTACACCATTAGGAACTTGGTACTCCTCTACCTATTCTGGAGAGTGCGTTTGTTAGAAAGATCATTAGAAACTATTACTTATAGGCATATCCCTAGGGAACATAATGTAGTCACTGACTCATTGGCTAACTACATCCTAGACTAGAATATTGCCCATTCATGACGGTAAATAAAACATGGTCCATTGTAAATAAACATTTAGAGACACGTAAACCTCATAGAAAATGCATTTTCCATTTGAAACATTTAAACACCGTGTAAAAGTCTATCTATCTATCTATCTATCTATATATATATATATATGAAAACGTTTACAAAAATAGGTCCTAAGACCTCCTCTGAAGCACGTAGGCTTTCAGGCAAAATCATCATACAAAATCCTGAAGCTATCAACTTTCAGTACATATCTCATACACTAGTGGTGCTCGTGATAGCACATCACTGATCGAGCTACCCTACGCAGCAGCCTACTGAATTGGCCCGGTACTCCTGCTGTGGATCTCTGATATCTCATCGAGAGGTCATCTATGTCAACATTTGGGATGTCCAAAGTCAACCTCTCTAGGTTCTCCTCTAGCTCCCCAGTGATATCATCACCCTGTGGTACAAAGCGAGCTCCTGCTCGCCTATCCAATGGAGATGATCCTCCAGGTCACACTGCACCAACATCTACATGAGAATATACAGGTCTCTTCACTTAACATAAAACATAAAAAACATAAAAAAATTTCATCCATTTTAGGGTTTCTTACTTCTTACCGATGTCGCCCCACTGTCCACCAGGTGGGAGTGGTAGGTCAGGATATTTTATGAAGTTTGTGCCTGCATAAGCATAGTCCTCAACCATGAGGATCTAATCCCATAGCCATCTGAAGAATGAATCACCGAACTTCACCCTTCCCCTACCCACTCATGTGTGAACCATGACCTGGACCCACCTCCACATACGAGGGTTCTGTTCTCTCAGACTCCGGAAGGTCACCTATGGCCTCATTTGTGGAACCAACTAAAAGAAGAAGCAAGATAATATGGAACTAAAGCCGAACTACTTCAGCTCTCCTTGTTGACACTTAGTCAGCTGATCCTTGAATATTGGAAGCATTTCTTCCACCCAGTTGAACATCATGGGTGACATAGCCTCTATGGCATACAACATGTGTGCCTTGGAAGCCTGGTGTACACCCTAACTTTCGGCGACCCTCTGCATAGTAAATAACACAGTCCGTAGAGCCCTATCTATCATTTCCTTAATGGGGATCTTCTTCCCCAATGTACCTGTTCCTGGTGCACAGTGTCGATCTATAATCTCTATGGTAGTAATTTTCCCACCACAGGAACCTGTCAATGAGATGGGGGCAACCCATCTTGATAGACCAGTCAAGAAATAGATATCCTCTAGCTCCACTTAAGTATGTGTGCTTTCATGTCAAAGTACTACTACTCTAGATTCCACATCTGTAGTATGTGTTCTAGTAGCCATTCGTGTGACACCATGCTTGGGGTTCGGAAGAACTTCAAGAGCACATAGTCCTGTAATGCGGCAATACAACACGCATTTCTCTCAGCAGCAGCATCCTCGTTGTCATGAGTGCTCGCCATATGGACCCAAAACCCCACCAAACCTCAAAATAGATGCTATGAAATGAAAGATAAGGGTCTTAGCTATTACCTGCAAGTGACAATGCAGAAAATGGATAGTGGAATCTCCCGGTATCAGCTGTGGAATATCTGGCTAAGAAAATGCTCCAAGTGCTCTCTGCTAGAGGTAAATAGTGAAATGGTTTGATTTTTTACTATTTGCTTGACTTATATAGGCATTTTTGGGTCTGACTCGCTATAGTTTTGATGTAAAATCATATTTTGGTCAAAATTTATCTGTCGTAATCCCTAATGCTAGTTGTAAATGCATTTAACACTTGTTTCTGAGACTACTGCAGGATAGGAGAACTCTAGCAAGAAGCTTTGAAATTTTGTTTATGGCTTTTTCATACATTCATAAAACGGAAAAGGTCGATGAGCATTTATTACGACACTTTGATCATGCTCTCTAAACCTAGTATCAAAGGCCTGATTCCGTTTTCGAATCTTTCCAAGCTCGTAAAATTTGACATTGTGCAAAGAAACATCATGGATTCTTATTTTCACATCTTTGTCAGACTCCTTAAAACATGAAAAGATCGTTGAGTCCCTTTCCAAATCTTTCTAGGATCGTAAAAAGTGACATTGTGTAAAGAAACCTCATGGAGTCCTCTTTAAACTTTTTTTAGGCTCCTTAAATACGAAAATATTGTCGAGTACTTGTCTCCTTCATACTCATAAGACTATTTGAAGAGTCGTCCTTCCGACGGTAGGTTATCTCTTTTTCGGTTCAGATAGGACTATTTACGAAAAAGGAACACTCCAGCCAATCATGACTGGAAGAGTTCTCTACGGTATGATTTTATAATTTTTGGGGCCTTAGAGACTAAATCATATGAAAAAGGACCCTTTGGAGTCTTCTTCTGTATTCGTTCAGACTCTCTAAATATGAACGATACCTAGTTTTATTTCAGTGGACTCGTTAAATTAAACATTGAGAAAACCATTTTGGGATCGAACCCATCCTCTCTTAGGTTCATAAAAAATATGAGTCTGGACTTGTCTTCCGACAAGTTATACCAAGTGTTTGTTACCCTCTTTGAACTCGTAAAACTGAAAAGAGGCACTCATCGATCATGATGGGGGAAATGGGAAGGGAATCATTTTTCAAATAATGGTAGTTGTTTGTCGTTACCTTTGAACATGGCACTTGTCTGCACAATCATGTCACTCAATTGGGTATTCAGCTGATCTCCATGACGATCCACTTTCATGAGTCATGTCACTCCTTTGAGTCTTTCAAAAGAATGCATTGTCCACTGTCGTAATGTGTGTCTATCCCATCTAGTCATGCTACTAAGTCTTTTGTCGTGCCGCCCGATGTTCAAAGGGGATCTGAAGAAGTGTCGCCTCTGCAGTCCACACAGTATTTGTGTTAGTATCTTTGAGTCAGTCATATGGTTACTACGTGCACGTCATTCTAGAACTATGTTTTAAGTTTCATGTCATCGATGTGGGACTCATCATTGCCCTCCTTTGACGAGACTTTTCCCATCAACATCAGCTAATCATATGGGAAATAGTCTTAGAAACAATGATTGGTACCTTGAGATCTGTATGCCTTAATGACAGATTCTCTCGCTCTCAACATAGGTTCACATCATTGACCTTTGATCGATAGAATCGACTGGGTGTTCAAAATCAGGAGATCTATTCACACTCAGTAGATTGTACTAGAGTACCTTGGGAATCATTGACATTAATGGTGATCTCCCTCGCACTTGTTAACGGTTCACATCATTGGCCAGTAATCAAGTGGTTTCTACCATGTTTGACTTCAGATCATTGTAATCACATGGATAGAATTGTACTTTATGGAAGACGAGATGAAGACCCTGGGTATTTGTTTAAAGCACTCATTGCTTTTCCCCAGGTTGCAATGGATTTTTTTATATCTAGCATAGATCCACATTTCTATGGTCATGGCTATGCTCAAATTTGCATCTGTATGACATAGATCTACATTGTATGTCTGGTAGCTATGTCCAAGTTTGAGTCCTCTATCACATGGATCTATGCTGTATTCTCATAGCCATACTTGTTTATTCCTCTCATGGATCTGCCTTGTATTGGTCAGCAGCCATGAGTTTGGTTAGTTGTGTCTATGAGTCAACATACTGATGTACTGTAGATTCCTACTTGACGACTTGCTCCGATCGAGCTGAAATTTTTGCCTCATGGCAATGAATTGTTCTCTCAAAGCTCTCATTTATCATATCCCTCTAAGACTCATGCTTTTGGGGGAATCTTGTTATACCAAAATCCTGTGATAAGACATTTGGCATACCTACTTGCCCTGAATCCCAGCTTCTGGAGTGGAGAATCATATTATTTTTCAATATTTTCATACAAATTCTGAGAACTGCGCTTGAAACTTTATCGATACGTGGTACCCTTGTTTGCACCGCCCATACTCTGTTTCCCACAAGCGGTGCCACCGCTTATGGCCCTTATTCCATAAGTAGTTATTACTAGAACCGCTCTGTCACTAAAGGAGAAACGCGGTACCCTAGGTAAAAAGGGAAAAAGAGAAGCTTCTCAAGGCTTCTAGATGATAAGCCTTGAGATATCCCTTCTCCCTACTGTTGTGGGTCTGTTGAGCTTGAGATCCCCCATCCTAGGATCTTGGAGGCTACCTCACCCACAAATCTCTCAACCTACCCTATCCATATAGCCTTATAAATAGAAGCTTATGGCCATGGTTGAGGGGGAGAACTCTTAAGGCATTATTATTCTCTTGGATTGATCACTTGGTCCATATCATTGGAGAGCATAGAGAGAGCTAGAGTCAGAGCTTATGGGGATGAGAATGCTTGGTTTCATGGAGATGCATGTCAACACTAAGGCTTGGTTGTAAACTTATTCATATTTCTTTTATGCAAGTTGATTTCTGTCCCACATATATTTTTGATGTTTGATTTCATATATATGTTGTTAGATTCCTTAGTCACTAGCATAGATTAGTAGATTATATTCTTGTTGCTTTGATCTGTTTCGTGTTGGGCTTATTGTAGGTACACAGGGTGACTATCAAAGCATTGTATTCCAAGTATCTACAGCGTCTAGGGAGAGTCTTCAACCTCTATCTTCTATTTGTTCTAGATCTGAACCATTCAGACCAGTGGAACACCGGGAGGTGAAATATTCCAGCTAACAATCTAATAAGGAAAATGAAAATGAATGATGAGATTGTTGGAATAATAGTTCATATTTACACTTGAAACCATGAAATTAGTTATGAATATTTAAATGAAGCTTGAGGATTGATGAAGAAAAGATAACAAAAAAAGGGGATCACGCACCATTAGGAAGACACATTTTTCCGTGGTTGTTTGAGAGTAAACGGTGAAGAATCAACCCAAACGATTAAAAACCCACTTCACAAATGGGCCAAACTACCTTTGACTATAGGCCATTTCCAGAAATTGTGAAAAATCTAGGATATGTTTGGGCCGGTTTCAACCATATTTTTCCAGAAACATTTATCTTATGACCAGTTGTAAGCATCAAGTATGGAGATGGTTATTCTTCCTGAATGTCTATATAAGGATGAAGATTCGACTAACTAAAGGGGGGGAAACACTCCATCAAACTGGGAAAATATTATTTTGTTTTCATTTTTATGCAAGTTTCTCTTCTAGGGATGGTCTCATGATAAACAAGAGAGATAACTACGTTTCTCTTTTTGTTTTGTTTTCTTGCTCCTTTGCAAAACTGAGTTTTTCTCATGGAACTAGAGACAGAGGTTTTTCCTAAGGATGATACATCAAAAATATTTTGAAGCTATGATGGACATTGGAACCTATTCTCACAGCTTTGTAAAATTTCTTTTATGGAGTAATTGAAGCAGATTACTTGTTCTGTTCATCATTATCTTCTGTGGGATTGAAGCAAACTGTAAACTTTGCTTTTAGTTTATGCTTCATTTCTTGTGATCAAAGTCTTTTAAAACTTATTTTTAAAGATAGTGATTGCCTTTTCATTTGATCTATCAGCTGATATTGATTTACTTTGTAGAATTAAAAGCATCTAACATTTTTTCGTGATCTTAATCCGTTAATTTGTAAGAGATTTTAAGCTTTTTTTAGCATGTAATAGTTTGATTGTGAGACTGTTCTTCAATTTAAATTATTATATGTTTATCTTTTAAATGAAATCTAAATTAATATTAATTTTAACTCATGCTCTTGGCTGAGATAGGTAGTCTGCATTTGGGTTATCATAGAATAGAATTAGGAGCTACTATTTTCTACATTTAGCTTAAGATAATCTTTAGCATTAGTTAGTCATTAGGTTAAATTTCTATGATTTGTTAACAGTTTGGTTTGAGTAAACTTGGCACACATCCACCTTAGAGAGACTCTCAGTTCTGAGAGCACATCATACAGGAAGCAGGGCCTTGATCCTGTGAAGGATAGTTACTTTAAATAGATACAAGATTGCATTCAGTCAAGTGTGTGGGTTGTATTTCCGTAAGTTTTCCTAGTACAATTCTCCTGGCCAACATCTGTATCCATTGTTGAAGGGTAATTGTTTCTTTTAGATGTGATTCTATAGAGTTCCATATTTCCCCTTGTTTTTGGGTTTTGTTTTCAAAGATTTGGCTATTTTGAGTTTTCCATAGTTCCCATATTGTAAAACCAGGGAGAAGCTCCCACAATCTATTCATAATTTTATTTTTGAATACCTTCGTGGGCCATTCTATAATGGGGATGTCCAGCCTTTGTTTGTGGCGGTGGTTTCTTCTTAGCATGGACACTCCTTTTCTCAGATTGAGTTTGCCATCATGCATTCATCTAGGATATGGTTGATAGTTTCATTGTTCTCCCCATACATGCAGCATCTAGAGGGTCTAATTATTCCCTTGATTTGAAGGTTATCCCATGTGAGGATGCATCGTTTGATCATGAGCCAACAAAAAACCGTGACCTTTGGCCACCATCCTCCTTTCCATAATTTCCCCCATTTGGCTTCGGGTTCAATATTCTGAGTCTCTATTACCAAGCCTAAGGCTTCTTTGGGGTTGAAATTACCTGTGTTATAGTGCCCCCATCTGAGCTTTTTCTGTCCATCATTCTTGGCGATTCTTCTAGAGTTGAGCTCTGCCATGAAATATTATATGTCTTACCTTGGGGGTTGGGATTGCCACCAGTTACCGTATTTCCACGTCCTGAAGAGTCGGTCACTGTTTTTCGGTGTCCCAGAATTCAACCATTGTACTTTGGGCATGATTCTTAAGGAATGATATTAGAATAGGAGAGTTGTCACTGCATGTTAGCACCAAATCCTGGTTCAATGCATCACTTGCAAATCATGTTGTTTGGCCATCCCTCACTTCCCAAAAGCTGTGTTTTAATACTAGTCCTTTATTTTCCTGCACCGCTTTCCATATACTAGACCCGGGTAAGTTTTCTCCAAAATGCACCAGGGATTGCTTGGGCCATAGAGGAGCATATTTCAGGTGCAATAATTTGTCCCATGGCTCCTCCTCATAATTTATCCACCTCCACCATATTTTGGCACTCATCACTTTGTTATTGTCTAGAGGGTCCCTAGTCCCAGCCCCCCTACTGCCTTCGGAGTGCATATGGTTTTCCAATCCACCAAAGGCCATTTCCTTTTCTCTTCTGATCCTCGCCATAGGAAATTCCCTTGCATACTTCTGATTTGTTTAATAACTTATTTTGGAGATGCAAGCACTGAGAAAAGATATAAGGGCATATTCTGTAATACCGATTTCACCAGTATGAGTTTGCTTGAAAAATTAAGGGCTTTGTAGGTCTAGAGGTTGAGCTTTTGTTTTATTTTATCCAGCAATTCCTTCCAAGAGATTTGTCTAATGGTTGATTCCACTAACGGTTCTCCCAAATATTTAGTTGGAAGAATTCCTTCCAAGAACTCTAGGATTCTAAGGACATTCCTTTTGGTGATCCTCGAGGTATTGAAGAAGTAAGTCTGATATTTTTTCTTGTTGATTTCCAGACCACTTGCTTCCAGGAATGTGTTCAAACTATCTTTGATACTTGTGGCCTCCTAGACCGATGAAGGTCCCATAAGCATATTATCTTCTACAAATTATTGATGGGTTTGGGGATCCATCACTGCAGTTAGAGATAAGCCCTGGATTTTGTTCTCAGATCTTCTATTTTTTAGAAACCTTCCTAGTCCTTCCACCGCTATGATGAAAAGGAAGGGGGAGAGGGGATCCCTTTGTCTTATTCCTCTGGAGGAATTGAATGGATTCGAAGGGGAGCCATTAACCAAAATTGATAAAAATGCCGAAGAGACCATGTTCATTACTCAATTTGTCCCATCCTTTGAGAAGCCAAAATCTCTGCGGATTCCTGCGAAGAAATTCCAATTCAATTTGTCATATGCTTTCGAGAGATCCAGTTTTATTACCATACCTGGAGTCTTCATTTTTTTAGTGAATGAATTGTTTCATGGACCAAAATAATGCCATCCAGGATCTGCCTTCCTTCCATGAACCCAGCCTGCTCTGGTGAGATGATGAGTGGAAGTAGGGGCCTTAGATGATTTTCTATGACCTTTGATATGATTTTGTAGATGACATTACACAAAACACTCGGTCTAATTTTCCTAGGATCCTCTGTACCATTTTATTTAGGGATGAGAGTTAGGAATGTAGAGTTAAGAGCTCATAGGATATTCCCTATCTTCCTAGAGTCTTCCACCAGGGCCCATATTTCTTCCTTTAACCACTCCCAACAACAATGGAAAATATTCGTAGTGAACCCATCCAACCCCGGAGCTTTGTCTTTTTCCATTTGCTTGACAAACATATCCACTTCCATTATCTCAATGTATTTTCCCAGTATGTGATTATGTTCATCCATGATAAGCTTGTTTATCTGTCGAAACACTTCTCTCTGAGCTTCCTCTCTGTCTTCTTCCGAATCCTGCAAAAGAAAAATCTTAGAAAAATAAGAGTTCAAGGTGGTTTCTAATTCTTCTTGTGTTTTAGCTATATTCCCATCCTCCATCTTCAATCTATCTAGTCAGTTCCCTTGTCTGTGTTGTATGGTCTCTTTGTGAACAAATATGGTGTTTCATTTCCCTTCTTGGAGCCATTTGACTCTTGCCTTCTGACCCCAGTATACTTCCTCCTATTGTTTTGTTTGGTTGAATTCCTATAACAAAATATTTTCTTGTATCCTTACCTCCTCCATAAATCCCATATTCATCCCTTGAGCCTGGTTCATCTTCATCTTACATTCTAAAGCCTATTTAGCTTGAAATATATTTCCAAAGGATTCCTTATTCCTTTTTTTAATATTAACTTACAGGATTTAAAGTTTCTGTTGGAATTGATACATACAGGTGCCTTTAATGGGTGGGAAACCTTCCCACCATTCCTTGATTTTATCAGGGAAATCCATTTAGAGGAGCCAAAAAATTTCAAATCTGAATGGTCTTTGAGGGTTTATGCCAACATTCTCCGATTCCATGCTAATGGGCCAGTGATTCAATCCTACCTCTGGAAGTACCACCTCTCTTAAATCTCCCCCAGCCATCATGATATATTTTGAGAGTGAAAAGTAATCAAGCTAGCATGCTATCCCTCTATCTCTGGTTTGTTTGTTGTTCCATGTGAATATCCCATTAGAATTTATAACATCAATCAAATTGAGGTCATCAATTACAACATTGAATTGAGTGCTAGCAAATTTTAGGTTCCGTATACCAACTTTTTTTTCGTCTAGGTTCCTGATCAAGTTGAAATCTCCACCCAGGATCCAAGATTTGTACTCAGCAATTTATTTGGTATCGGATATTGAGTCCCGAAATCCCATTTTCTGATCTTCCCTCGGAGGTCCATAGACATTGGTCAAAAATCCTTTTATTCTAGTACCTAAAATATGGAAGTCTGCAGATAGTTTAAATGGGGTTTCTAGGAAGCCTGAGAGGTTAACCTCACATGGATTCTATAAAATGCCTAGCCCTCCCGCTTCCCCTCTGGCATCTAGCACAACTGATTCATATCCCTTTGATATTTTCTGGGATATACTTGATAGTTCTTCTCCCGAGCATTTTGTTTCTTGCTGAAAGACAATACCATATTTTTCTTTCTCAATCCTTCTTCTGAGAAGACGGATTTTTAGAGCGATGCTGCAGCCTCTAATGTTCCAGGATGTAATTTGCATCAAAACTAGGTTAGATGGAGGGATAAATGGAAGTATCTATAGTTGGATACTTCCTTGAATCCACCAATTGCTCTCCAATTGTTTTAATTCTTTGAACATTGCTTGGTCTTCCCCACTTTTCTTTTTTTTTCATTTTTCTTTCCATTCGTGACTTTGAGGGATTCTACAACTACTCCCAATGAGTTTGAGTTTTTAGATTGAATGATCACTTTGTCCAGTAGGGAGAATTTTTGTGGGGAGATTTGGGTTGGATTCTTGTCCGTGCAGGCAACTTCCAATCCATCCAGATCCAGATCTCCTAACTCCATGTCTTCTGAAGCAGGTTCAGTTGACCCTGATACTTTCTTGAACACCTCATGCTGCCTTTAGATAAGATGGTCTGAAGGGGCTTTGATAGATTCTTGTTTCTTTGTCGGGGCTATCTCTATCTCCTTCTCCTGCAGATCTTTATTATTTTCGCTATGTTGGTCTTCTTTATTTTTTCCCTTCGTCTGTTCTATTTGTTGGGTTTCTTTGCTACTTGGCTTATCTTCTTGGAGGATCTCATACTGATTCTGGGTTTTCACTATTTTATTTATCTCTGGTCCTGATGTCTTTCTCACTTTCCATTTCTTGTTTTGGGTTTTGGTAAAACCATCAACATCTTGGTTGTCCTGATCCTTCTTCCCTCCTGGTCTTTTATTTTGAGGACAATCCCAGAATAGATGTCCATGCTCATGACATATTCTACATATGAATGGGATCTATTCGTAGTCTATTTCCTGGAACCATTCCTCATCTTCCCATGTTAGCTCGATTCCATTTGGTAGATCTTTGGAAATGTCAAGCTAGATACAAATTCTGGCATATGATATGTATTTTCTTTGTCTGGTTTTCTTTGAAACTTTGATGAACTGCCCCAGTGTATTCCCTATATCCATCAAGATTTCTTCCTTCCAATATTTCGTTGGAAGGGAGTACATTCTTATCCATATTGGAACAATCATGAGGTTTTCTTGTCAGTATTGAATCTCTCTTTCCATGGTCTGAGGAAAAGGCCCACCGAATTATAGAAGTAGGGGCCATTCTCAAAAATTCTTGTTTAGTATTCTTCATTAAAGAAGATTATCGTGAAGAACCCTTTGACTTCCAGCTGAAGGTTGTAGTGGCCTTGGGGTTTCCACGTGTTGTTTATCGACCAAACCAAGGTCTTATCTGTGGGCCAAATCCCCACAAATTTTCCTATTAGAGCGTGTTCTTTCATGTACTATATGTCTTCTCTGACTCTTTTTTATTTGATCTGCAATTTTGGAACCATCTTGGATTTCGGGACGCATTGTCCTATCCTTCTTGTTTCTTGATTATTTATCTCCTCCTTACTGATCCCACTAGAACCTTCCCCATCTATGAAAAATTC
Organism: Pseudotsuga menziesii; assembly: GCA_001517045.1. NCBI lineage: Eukaryota > Viridiplantae > Streptophyta > Pinopsida > Pinales > Pinaceae > Pseudotsuga > Pseudotsuga menziesii. The sequence goes on from LPNX010776578.1 coordinate 779,192, forward strand.
AAATGGGCTGACTATTCCTTTCCCCTTTTCAATTTCCATTCTCGAGATAACAAAGGGGATTGCAGGTCCCTCCTCTGAGGTTGCATTCCTCCCATGGTCCCTCTCCTCACGAAGAGGAGCAGGAACCATATTTAACTACCTTAATTGTACACCTCTGTCCTTCTTGGACTCCGTAGAACCTTCCTCCTTGGTACCCACACCCCCAACCTCGCATCAAGTTGTAGAGCTCCTCCTGTTTCACACCCAAGTCCAAAATATATAGATAATTGAAATACCATGGTTTACTTAGTTCTTGTTGAACTAATGCAACTCCTATTTATTTTTGTGCAGGTTTATTTGATGGTGAAAACTCCAATATGACTGTTTAACTTGGCATGCTACCTACGCTACACCATTTCTTTTCGAAGACCAAAAAGGACCAAAGTCCTATCCTAGCGAATCTTACTGCTAGTATTAGCATTATTGTTTACACATAGCTATGGTTTATTAAACCTACATCTATCTAGTTAACATTATTATTTTGGTTGAATACGTAATGAAATTTATTCTTACACTTAGTATTTATCACATATGACTGGAATGTTTTTTTTCCCAAAGATTTATAGGCTCAAGTCATAAGACTTAGCCATATGGTATTTAAAGTTTATATGCATATGATATAACATATGAAGGTTCATTCATGGAATATTCCATATTCTATGAACCTTGGATTAACTTATGCCAACGATAGTATGGGTGGTCCCAATGCAAAATCGCATTCCCAACACCAAAACACATTTTTTGTTTGAACTATAGGCATGGGGGTAAAATATCACATCGTTGGTGGTGGACAGGGTGGAAGAGTAAATGCTCCTTGGGATGGGGAAAATTCAAACCCTATGCTTGGTATTGTCGTGGATGAAAGGATCATTTGTCTCTACTGTGGTATGCTTTGTTCAGATCTCTGGTTTTGTTAATGTGTGGAGGATTGTTTCACTCTGTGCCTTTGGAAGGTATGCTCTTCGATTGAGTTTACAGCGTTATAATATTGTCTTTGTTCAATTGGAGGATTGGCATACTTCTAATGACCTCTGTTATTTTGTTTGCAGGTGACAGGGCTTCCATTGCATGGGTCATGATGTCTACCAGGCTATCAACGAATACCCTTCATGAGTAAGCGTTGTATAAAAAATCTTGAACTTGTTACCTCTGCATATACATTAGAGGAAATTTCAACTCAAAATGGTTGTTGAAATTTCCTCGATGTTATAGCTGATTTTACCACACATGGTGGATCACACATTTATGGCCTTCCTTATCCCTCAACAGACTCTTTAAACCCCATGGACCATTTTTGTACCTTTGATGTTTCCAAGATCATCCCTAAAAACATGCATTATTTTCCATACGTGACTTTTAAACCTATTCTCGCCTATATACACAGATATGACCCTCAAACCTGCATACATTGGGATGTGTGCAAAAGGCCAAATAGTTTTGGAGTTTTCCTTGATGTGGATCTGAGTCACTTGTCTCTTGGCCTTCCATATGCCTTGATATCACTCGGATTTGACCTTCCATTACCCCATTGAAGCACTATATAAGGAACCCTTTGGATACATTGAAAGAGGAGGAATTAAAGAGAAAGAAAACTATAGTCCATTGTTGCCAGAGCTTATACTTGATTTTGCATCCCTTTGTCCCTTGGAGCACTTTGTGTTCTTCCCAAGCTTGCCTTTGCTTGTGATCTTTCTATCGAGACATGGAGGATTGAAGTGGTGGAGGCCCAAGTGGAGGACTTAGTTTCTCCAATTTGCAGACGTGTCAATAGAGGTTGTCACCATTGTAATCTCTGATTTATATTAATAGAAATATCTTTTCCTATCCAATAATGTGTATTTAAATGAGTATTGAATCCATGGATGCTTTTAAATGCTTATATGTTATTGATTATATATGCTAGAGTAGGTATAACACCATTATATAGCATGCTTATCCTTTTTGTTGGATGTTGAGAGAGCAAATTGCTAATACAAGCGAGAGTCAAAAACCTCAATAGGGATCTACATCAACCATCCGGAATAAGGTATGTTTCGAGATCCTTTAGTGTTAGATGTTTTGTTTCTCTTTCATATGGGAAAGGATTTATTTCTATGGTTACTCTGTCTCTTGTGGTACCCCAAGCCATAGGAAGTTTTCTCCGTAACACTCGGTGTTGTAATGGTGAATGTTTTGGTTAAGTGTTTCGAATGTGTAAGGTTTTGTTTATATTTAAAGGGAATCCAGATATGGATATGAGAGTATGGGGTGTATTTTATTTGAGTATGGCACCTTCGAGCCATGAATGTCATGACTCAACTCTATAATTTATTTTGGGGTTGGTAGTTTAAACATATGGCTTGATGGTTAATGAAAACTTCTGCGTTTTAGTTTTAATGGTTGTTCTTAAATTATGGCAATACCATTGCTTGCAATGGTTCCTTTTTTGAATCACGACAGTGTAGTTTTATTTTTAAAGTATTGTAGTTATAATTGTATGCATTCACTGCTAAGGTTTATTCATTAATACTGTCACTTAGCTTTGCAAGGCCATGACCCTATGTATTTCGATGTCTATATTTAAACTCTTATTGTGGTATTTAAATGGGGGTTCTGTGTATTGGTTTTTTAAATGATTTAGTTTATCCTACAGTGGTGCCATTGGTGTAAATGGAACCCTTCCCAATTCACGACTGTGTATTTTCTTAATGGCCGTGTTTATTTTAATGGGAAATTGTGATGTATTTTACTTAACCGTGATTTAATTTGGGGATGGCTGTAAGCTTGGCTTATGATTACGAAATGTGGATGTCGTAGCTATGATAACGTAGACAATGGTTCTTTTTATAGGTATTATGTTAATGGGTTTTCCTTTGCTTCTTGGATGTGAGCCTCGATAATGATTACAACATATATATTTTGTTTATATTACTGTGTGGAATGTTGATAGATAAACAATTTTGATTTATGGATAATAATGGGTTTTGGGTTCGAGCTTGATAGTTGGGATTTCAAACCCGTAGCCTGTGTAAAGTCCCAATGTATTCTTATTTTCATTTACATAGATTACTTTTGGTTTATGTGGAGAATTGTGAAACTTAGATCGTTATTTAAAAAAAAAAAAAAAATTGAATCCTATAGGATTTGATGCCTGTCGTGGTTGGGTGTAAACTATGTTTTTAAGACATGTGCCCACAGGATTCGATCCTAAGCTACGTGGGTTTAAATTTGTGTGTGTGGATATTTGTTTTTGGTATGAGTGTTGACAAGATTCGATCCTGGGACCTTTTAATGGATACAATGTCTGATAATGTGTTTTGTAATAGGTTGTAAGTTTTCTTATTATCTTTCTATTTAGTAGCATGATTTATTTTTAATAATAAAATCATGCCTATAGACCTTAATAGGTCTCGATAGATGGCATACGATGTGGGTAAATTTATAAAGTGGATTTTATTTCTTTGGTGTTGGTTTAAGATATTTGGTAGGTTTTTAAAATGGATTTAGCTCTGTTTATATTATGTTTTGTTATAATATAAAAAGTCTCAGGGATGATGTTTAAGCTTCTAATTTTATACATGGATTTTATGCTAAGACTATACGTAATAGTTTGATGGTTATAATTTATACAATCCCACTGGCAATATGAAATATGCTAGCAGAGAAAAGACATGCAGTCAGTTTTTAAATAGTTCTTTGGTTGAAAAGGTTTATCAGCTAGGGTTAAGAAGATCTAAATACAAAGTCCGTGATATCACTTTTATATTCTGAACTTGAAATAATAAACCGCAAATCTAACTTACTTAAAAAAATATAGACTCTATTCAGATAAATAACTCTGTGAGAGAAGACTGAAATCAACCTATAATTAAAGAATCCAAACACATAAACCAAACCCTCCTACATATAAAACTAAAGGTGATAGTCTATTATAATAAATATGAATAGATATATTTTCCTAACTAGAAATTCATACTTGAATAGATAAAATAACCTAACTTCTGTTAAATGGAATACATCTGAGAGGGAATAATGAGTTGAAATTGTAAGTGAAGAAAGAAGTAATGTAGAAAATAACCTAGCTATAGCACAAAGATACAAATTATTTTTCAGAATTTAATCTCCTCATTTAATAAGAAAACATGTGTAACTTTCAAGGGAAAAATCAAGAACCTCATATTGGCAAGTTGAAGCTATTTTAATATTTGAAATCCTACACACTCAAATACCCATCATTAACAAATTCATAAACAGATCTGACCTCTGTCTAGATAACCAAATAACTTGGGAACTACCATGTTCCACCCGATCATGACCTGGAATCGTTCCTAGTTTCAATCTAGATCCCCTCAAGCTGGTTCCAACATTCAAATACCTTAGAGCTCTAAAAGTAAGGCTTCCCTATCTGGGATATAAGATTTTGTATCAGTTTCCTTTTTCCTCTTAGGAAAAATATTCTCCCGAAACCCTCTTGAAAGTGATTAGGTAGAATTATGGAATCCTCCAAAGATAGATAGATCCCCAATCCTCTCTTTGTCATGGGTCTTTATAGACAGGATTTTCAGGAAATGGGAATTTAAATCAAGAATCATTTGATTTCTTGAAACAACCCTTTTTTATTTAATTTAGGTAATTTTAATATTTTACTTAGGAACTTTTGACTAGTTCCTACTTTGACTCTTGTAGGTATTTTAATATTTAATTATCATTAGTAATAATAATAACATGTGGATCATTTCTTTATTACATGTATTATTAATATGCTTACACTTTTACACATATCATGTATAAATCATATATATATATATCCTAGCTCTTATGCAGAGCCCATACTCAATGCTAAAAATAGGGAGTTACAAACTTAGTGCAATTCTAGATCTCCTTTCTCAACACTAATGCTAGGATGTATTTGTAGGATACACCTAGGGATACAATGGCCAAGGATCTGATGTTCCAAAGCTTATGCTCAACATCAACTTGGAAGGCTCCAGGGCTTATTCCCAACACTTCCAATTTTTTTCTTTTCATGTGCTTAAGAGCTTCATGCTCAACACAAATGTTTCATCACTCATGTGTTCCAAAGCTTCTCGCTCAACACAAAATATAAATACTCATGTGCTCCAGAGCTTCTTGCTCAACGAAAACATCAAATATTCATGTGCTATAGATTTCATCACTCAACAAAAACATAAAATACTCATGTGCTCCAGAGCTCCTTGCTCAACAAAAAACATCTCATCAATTATGTGCTTCAGGGTCGACGGAAACCACATGAAATCATATATATATAAAACTTATGCAATTGGATTATGCCCAATATATCAAACAAATCATCATGTTCATGTGCAGTGGGGTCTTAGGCCCAATATACTGAATAAAAAATAAAAATAACATCATAATCAATGGGGCTTATGCCCATAAGTGTTAGGTCAAAATTTAGGATATTACATCCCTCCCCGCTTAGAACAACACCATCCCTGGTGTTCTCGAGACTCTGAATGAAATCATGAAAAAAGGCAGTAAGGCTTTCGCATGGTGGCTTCATTCTACCAAGTAGCCTCATCATCCTCGAAGTGCTTCCATTGCACTTTCAACTGGACTATGGTGCGCTTAGTGAGATGCACCTCTCTCTTGTTCAATATATGAAGGGGTTCACGTGAAAAATCCCCTTCAGGTTTCACCTGTAATAAGGACCAATCAATCACATGTTTAGTATCATAAACATATTTATTTAATAAAGATGCATGGAAAAAATTATGGACTCTTATGTGAGCAGGCAAGGCTAGTTCATATGCCACTGGCCCTCTCTTGGCCAATATCTCAAAGGGTCCACAAAATTGAGATGCTAACTTACAACACCTTACAAAGCTCAAAGAGTTTCATTTTGTTTTTACTTTCAAGTAAACATGGTCACCTATCTGATAATGTTTATCTTTTCTTTTCTTATCCCCATAGCTTTTCTAGCAGTCATGTTCTTCTTTAAGGCTCATCTAGACCTTGGTAACCAATTTTTCCAAGTCCTTTAGTAATTCAGTCCCTAACATGAGCCGATCCACTGGGTTATCCAAAGTAACCGGTATTATACACTTCCAACCATAGAGTACCTCAAAGGGGCTCATCTTCGTGGAGGTCTGGTATCCGTTGTTATATGTAAACTATGCAAGATGCAGGCAATCTTGCCACTTGGTGGGGTTTTTCATGACATACATCCTAAGCATGTCCTCTACAATCTGGTTTACTCATTTTGTCTACGGGTGGTAAGCAGTACTACTGTTCAACTACGTCTCTAAACCGAAGAATAAGGATCTCCAAAAGTTTTCGATAAAATTAGTATCTCGATTCGAGATGATTTACTTAGGTATCTTGTGCAATCTCAATATCTCCTTCAAGAAGATGTTGGAAATGTGTACTTCCTTGTAGGTCGACTTCACTAGAATGAAGTGTGCTGCTTTTGACAATTTGTCAAATACTACAATGATAAAATTATTTTTCTTCTTACTCTTAGCTATACCCATCATAAAATCCATCCTAATGACCTCCCACTTCCATTCCGGAATGGGTAATGGCTAGAGCGACCTCGAAGGATGCTTGTGCTCAGCTTTAACCAGCTAACATTCTTGAAATTTTGTGATAAACAACTCTATGTCGACCTTTAAATTAGGCCAGAAAAAGTGTTTCTTTACTTCGGATATCATCTTTTGATATGACGGATGCCCTGAGTAGGGTGTCTGATGAAATTATATGAGGATGCTTGACCAGATGTCCCCTCCTTTTGAAATGTACAATCTCTCTTTGGACCATAGTAGTCCCGTTTTGTCTACCTTGTACTCATATTGTTGTTGAAACAACCTGTCCTGTTGGACCTTCTTGAGGATTTCAACATAGAAAGGGTCAACTTTGTTGGCTGTTCTATTCCTCTTGTGTAAATTTGAATTGGTTTGTCTTAAAGTCACCTCATATATCATATGATATCGCCAGCTCAAAGCATCAACAATTTTGTTTCCTTGCCCTGTATATGCTTTAGCTCGAAATGGTACTTGCTGAGGAAAGCCAACCATATGGCTTTCCTGGAATTCAGATCCGGTTTCTCAAATAAATACTTTAGACTCATTTTTCCTTTTTCAGAAGAAATTTCTTCCGCATGAGGTAGTGCCTCCACATCTTCAAAGCATGGATGATGGCCGCTAACTCAAGATCATAGGAAGGGTAGTTATGTTCGTGTTCTTTTAACTTCCATGATTCATAACAAATAGTGTAATCATTCTACAAGAGGACTCCTCCGATCCCTTCCTTTCTTGCATCCATGCAAACAAAGAAATCCCCATCAAGATATGCAATTCGTAGTATTGGTGTAGTCGTCAAAATATGTTTAAGCTTTTGAAAAATTTCTTCACAATTGGTCGTCCATAAGAACTTGTTTGCCTTCTTTTGAAAAGCAGTCATGGGACAAGCTATCCTCCAGAATTTCTCAATGAACTTTTGGTAGTAACCTGCTAATCCCAAAAAAATTCTAATGTCAATGACACTAGTAGGGGTAGGACAATATTCTATGGATTTAATATTTTTTGGGTCCACAACTATCCCCTTCTTAGAGATGATGTGACGCAAGTACTGAATTTGGGGTTTGTAAAAATCACATTTACTAAACTTAGCGTAGAGCCTGTGTTCCTGTAATACTTGTAGCGCTATGCAAATATGTTCCTCGTGTTCCTCTTTACTCTTAGTATAAATGAGGATGTTGTCTATAAAGACAAAAACAAATTTATCCAATTATTTATTGAAGATATTGTTCATCATACACATAAAGTTTGCAAGTACATTGGTAAAACCGAATGGGATCACTAAAAACTCATAGTGGTCATACCCCATATGAAAGGTGGTTTTGTGAATATCCTCATTGTGAATCCATACATGGTGGTAACTGAATCACTGTTTGATCTTCAAAAATATCTTGGCTCTTCCTACTTGATCGAAAAAGTCATCGATCCTAAGGAGTGGGTATCTGTTCTTGATGGTCATATTGTTAAGTTGATGATAATCGATGCCTATCCGCATCGTATGATTGTTATTATTTATGAAAATTATCGATGCTCCCCAAGGGGACACACTCGATCGGATATATGCCTTCTCAATCGACTCCTGCAACTGCAGTTTGAGTTCCACTAACTCTAGTTCTCTCATGCAATAAGGGGCTTTTAGATCTAGAACTGATCCTGGTGTCAGTTCTATGGAAAAATCTAAGTCACTTTTTGGTGGTAATCCTGGGATTTCCTCAGGAAATACATCCTTCAAGTCTTTGAGAACTGGAAATTCCTCGATTTGTTGTTCTCTTTCAGCCTCTATGTCTTGGATGTTTACTACAAACATTTTGCAACATTTCCTAATGCACTTCTTTTCTTGTAAAGTGGATATATTCCTTACAGAAACTTCCTTAGGTATGCCTTGAATATTTACTGGATTCCCTTGTTTATCTATACACAAGATCGACTTGTGTAAGAAATCAAGCATGACATGGTGTTGTTCCAATCAGTCCATGCCGATAATTATATCATAGGATCCTAATGGTAGGATGTTTAGGTTTACTCTAGTAGGAAAACCATTCAGGTTTTCCTCACATTCTTTAACTATTTCATAAACCTTTTGTTTCATACCTGTCGCTAATTGCACCAGCCAGGGTTTATCATGTTTGACCTTGTCTAGTTTACATACTTCAACAGTTGTAGGAGATACATAGCTTCTACAAGAACCGGGGTCAATCAATATTGAAATAGAAGTGTTGGAAACCTTAACTTCTATCTCAGTCATGGTATCCTGATGGTAACCCTGTTGGCCATCCAAGGATGCATAAATCCATGATGTTCTGACTATGTCCTCTATTGTTGGTTCTTCTTGTAACTTGTGCAAGACTCCATTGGTCTTGTTCTTATAGTCTTAGGCATAATGGGTCCCTTGGCATTTCCAACATTTTATTTGCAGTGGGGACACATTGCCTCCCCTGTTTGCTGCTGGTTTGTTAGCATTTGGTTCTGGTACATATGGATTTGTACCTGTCGTGTTGAAGTTCTTATTGGCTGAAAAACTGTTGTTTAGTTTTCTGTATGGTGGTGGGTTAAAAACCGGTTTTTAGCTGTCCATGAAGGTCCTAGACCTGTCTCTGCTTATGTTGATTTTCACTTGACTCGGTTGTCCATGCTCATAGAAAAACCTAGATTTGTGTAGGGTGGCGTCCAATTTTTTAGGCATGTGAAATTCAATCCTCTTCCGAAAGTTGGGAGGAAGACATCCTAAAAAATGTTGTATTTTCACTTTCTCGTCCTTTATGTAAGGCACATAATGTGATAGATCCAAAAATATGTTAATGAAAGAATCCATAGTCATGGAACCCATCCTTAATTCATGAAATTCTTACTCCTTTTTGTTGAAGAACCTTTCTGACATGTATTTCTCCTGAAAAATCTTGCAAAAATTACTCCATTGAATTTCTCTTACCTCATCTTTCTTGGTATGCTTTAGGTATCTCTACCATCTAGCTCCTTTTCCATTTAAATTATAAATGGCTATATGGGCCTTCATCTCGCTAGAGTAGTTATGTACTCAAAAATATTTGCTCATACCTAGAATCCATTCTTCAGCTTTCTCCCCTGTGTTCATCTCTCCTTCATAGCTTGTGACTTTTATCTTCTTGAAATCTCCCTGGAGATTGTAATATTTATTTGTTTCTTTCTGCAAGGAGAAAGAGAATCATCACTAGAAGAACTATGAAAATATCTTTTTGGAGGTTCAGGGGTATGTTCTTTTTTTCCTTCTTCTATTGGGCTGCTGGCTTGCTTATGATAGAATTCTTTCTTGAACCTGTTGGTTGAATGATTGGGTTTTCCTTGCAGGTTTCGTCTCATCATGTTCCGCAACAAGGATTTATTAATTTCTTGTTTTTCCTTTATTTCATTCAAATTATCATCCTTGAAACTTTGTAAGTCTTCTTTAATACTTTGCATGGTTTTCAATATATCACAATTTAGCTCAACCACCAGTTCTTCTTCCTGTGTGGGGGTATTCAACTTTCCTTGTTGGTTGTTGTCTTCTTCTGTGTTCATGATATGAACTGTTATTTTAATCCTGCAATTACAAATTTTTAATAGCAAGAAAAAAAATTTTGTTAGTTAACAAAATCTAAAAACATACTTTATTTTCTACAACGAATGTTTGGCATGCCCATTAGGTCTCTTAGTGTTGAAACTGGGCTCCGATACCACTCGTAATGTCCCCAAATTTTGAAAAAAAAATATTAGGCGAGTTAATTACTACATGGACTGGACATTAACTAATCTTCTACGGAATAAGTCAATCCTTGTTTTTCTACATTGAAGCGTCCTAAGCTATTCATACCATTTCTAGATGTTTTCTCGATATGGTTACTAATGTATTTCTATAATGTGTTTATGTTACTTGATCTGATTAGATGATTTCATTGTTCATTAATTATTTCTTATCATGCATGTGGATGTGTTTGTTCAATTATAGCTTACTTCCTGGTTATAATAATTGTTCATTTTTTATGGGAGAATACTAACTTTACATGTAATTGTAAAGGGGTGGAGTGGCGGGACTTGTATCCCTTATAGGACCACTTGGAAAGGTGACTGGTTTTACTTGATTTTACATGGTTTACTTAGTTAATGTTGTTGTAATGAAGAATTCACCTAATAACCTAGGTCTGGGGGTTACCAACGTACTATGACCTTGCAGACAATTTGATTATAAAAGCACAAATAGGAAATA